>JABWTJ010000681.1:20069-381509 GCA_016801875.1 Solanum sitiens
TTTGTTTTACCATGTTATTGGGCCAAGTGTGTACCACCTACTTGCACTAATCTGTCCCAAGCTGATTAAAAGAACAAAGGAAAAATGGTCAGCCAAGGTCCAATAATATTAATTCCAAAAGGGCCCAAGTTAAAAGGACAAGCAGGTGGGGCACCTACTTGACATTATATGGCCCAAAATTGGTCAATAGTGTCGGCCATAACACCTCCTTTTTCAAAGGATAAGGATCAAGTCTTATTCTCCATTTTGAACTTGCAAAAAATTTCAGATTTCCTAAGTTCTTTCTTGGTCTCTCTTGGCTTCAATTAGCAGCCCTAAAACACCTTAGAGTTCTTGAGTGCTGTCTAATTTTTCAAGTAAGAGTTTGAAGGAGAGTTTGAATTCTTGAATAGAGGATAAATTTTCAGAATTAAGGTAAGACTTCAACCCATTTGTTTTCCTCTCTTTGATTTCCTCTCTTTGATCATGTTTGGATTGAAGAATTTTGTATATATTTATCAAGAATTCATGGATGATGATAAATCTTTGAGTCAATATTCTCCTATTATGCTGAAAGATTTGAGATTGATAGTGGCTGCCTTATGAATATTGTTGTTGAGGGCAGTTTGAGTATCTTGGAAGATGATGTATGAAGTTGTATTAATGTGTGGAGGAAGGGTGTGGTGGTTCACCATTTATGTAAGGGTTGTATGGGCCTGATTTCCATCAAATATTTTTAGCTACTTTTTTGGAGAACCTTATTGTGATTAGCTGCTGATGTTAGCTTAATCATGACTTATGTTGTAGATTAGCACCCAATAAGGAAGCTGAATCGTGATAGTGGTATTGGTCATAAATATAAGGTATGTAAGGCTATTCGATTCTATATCCTTTTGGCATGAAATCTGCCACCTGCAATTAATATCACTGAAGTGATTCTCATAAAGTTCTTATTTCTAGAAAAGGAAGATGGTGGCAGCGTACTATATCCAAATAGCTAACAATATTTCTTTCCCCATTCTAAGACATGAACTACTTCATTATATGTTCACTACTCTATACTTGTGTAATTTCCCCTTGTGCTGTTATAGAAATGGTATTTGCAAAAGAAAGTTTGATTGAATCCTTCTCCTAAGCCAATTGAAGTCAATTGTGCCATTAAGGTCTTAAAGTAAGGTGTTGATGTTTCATAGCTCCTTATGTCATTGTTACTGCCTCAAAGTATTGTTTTCATGTATTCCACTACTGTTCCGTAATTTCATGTCTCCAAGATGATTATGACCACCAAATCAACATCTCAAAATGTTACGATTATCCAAAATAACATCTCAAAAGAGTTATGAACTGATTAACAATAATCTCAAAGATTAAAGAATCTAAGTGAAGAAATCTATTTAATTAAGGGTGGCAGCTCAGGGGCGAAAGCCTAGCATGGGCCGATCCCTATTGGTATAGAAGGGTGGCAGCTCAGGGGCGGAAAGCCTAGCATGGGCCGATCCCAAGTTGTGTAATTATGAGGACCGCATCCCAGGGGTTAATACGCCTAGCATGGGTCATCCTCTTCTACCACTGATCAGCTGGTCACTTGTATCACATGCCCAACAAAGATTATAACATACAAAGAAGGTAAAGAAAAGAATGTATCTTACTTGATTCCACAAGAGTAAGCAAAGGTGGTCTTCTCTCCTAATCTATGCACTCATATGTTGCTACTTGATTTCATTTGTGCCTTGTATTACATATACTTTTTGCCTTACATATTCAGTACATTTTTCGTACTGACGTCCCGTATTGGGGACGCTGCATTTCATGCTGCAGGCTCAGGTACTCCAGCTAGTAGACCTCCTCAGTAGGAGCACTCGAAATTCTGCTACTTTTGGTGAGCTCCAAGTTGATTCGGAGCTTTATTAAGTCCTTGGTAAATTCGTTTGGTATTGTATCGTAGTTAAGGGTAAGGCGGGGTCTGTCCCGACCTACTCTAGTCTTCTATCTTTTAGAGGCTTTGTAGACGTATGTACATGGTTCAGTTGTGTATTAAGGAGTTGTGGCCTAAACAGCCAAGTCTTGTATATAACTTTTGAATCTACTTACGTTGGTTTGTATCGCTGCATCCAAAGTTAACTTGTCTCAATTGTTATAGTATATGCTCAGTAAGAACAGGTTGTAGGTTGGTTCTCTCGGGCCTTTTGGGCATCGGGTGCCTGTCCGTCTTAATGGGTTTTGAGGCGTGACAGAATCCTCCCATGTACTTTGGATCAAAAGTTGATGAAGACCCCCAAGATTTCATTGATGAGGTCTACAATGTTTTGTTTTCTATGGGGGTGAGTACTAGTGAGAAGGCTGAACTTGCTGCCTATCAACTCAAGGACGTGGCTCAGACATGGTACAATCAATGGAAGGATAGAAGGGATTTAAGAGGTAGTCTTGTGACTTGGGAGATATTCAAAAAGGCCTTCCTTGACAGATTCTTCCCAAGGGAGCAAAGAGAAGCTAAAGTAGAGGAGTTCATCAACCTTCGTCAAGGAGGTATGAGTGTCAAGTCACTCTTTAAAATTCATTAAGCTGTCAAAATATGCTTCTTCTTTGGTTTCCAATGCTAGGGATGAAATGAGACGTTATGTAACGGGCGTGTCCAAAGAGATTGAAGAAGAATGTGTCCACCAAGAGAAAGACCAAATGTGGTAAGTATGGTAAGAAGCATGTGGGTGAATGCCTTGTTGGAACTAATAGTTGCTATGCTTGTGGCAAAGGTGGCCATAGGGTGAAAGATTGTCCTAATGTGAGAAGCAAAAGTAAGGGGAATAGCCAAACTCAACCAAGCGGTCCTAGTTCTGAAGCTCCAAAAAGGAACCGTTTCTATGCACTCAAAGCTAAGGGTGAACATGAAAGCTCTCCCGACATTGTGACGGGTATGTTACAAGTTTTCTCTGTTAAGGTTTATTCTTTGCTTGACCTAGGTGCTACTCTTTCTTTTGTTACACCTTTGGTATCTAGGAAGTTTGATCTACTCCCCGATTTTTTAATTGAATCCTTTTCTGTTTGTACCCCAATGGGTGACTCTGTAGTTGCAAAAAGAGTCTATAGAAAATGTCTTGTAATGCTGCCCAATAGAGTTACTCTTGTTGATTTGGTAGAACTTGACATGTTTGATTTTGATATCATCTTGGGTAAGACTGGCTTCATGATTGTTTTGCTTCCATAGATTGTAGAACAAGGGTAGTGAAGTTTCAATTCGCTAATGAACCAATTTTAGAGTGGAAGGGGGGAAATTCTATGCCAAGGGGACAAATCATTTCTTGTTTGAAGGCTTGTAAGATGATAGCCAAGGGTTGTTTATACCATGTGGTGAGATTTAAGGACCTAGAATGTGAAACTCTTTCTATTAAGTTAGTCCCTGTAGTGACAGAATTCCTAGAGGTTTTTCCTAATGACCTTCCAGGAGTTCCTCCCGAACGGGAAATTGACTTTGGCATTGACTTATTACCGGATACGAATCCCATTTAAATTCCTCCATATAGGATGGCTCTGGCTGAATTGAAAGATTTGAAGCTCCAACACAAATATTTACTAGACAAAGGTTTTATACAACCTAGTATTTCTCCATGGGGTGCTCCGGTCTTTTTTGTGAAGAAGAAGGATGGTTCCCTTAGAATGTGCATTGATTATCACCAACTTAATAAGGTCACCATAAAGAACAAGTATCATCTCCTTCAGATTGATGATCTCTTTGATCAACTCCAAGGTGCTAGCTATTTTTCAAAGATTGACTTAAGGTCGGGATATCACAAACTTAGGGTGAGAGGTGAAGATGTTCCCAAAATAGCTTTCCGAATTAGATATGGTCACTATGAATTCCTAGTTATGTCTTTTGGGTTAACAAATGCCCCGACGACATTTATGGACCTAATGAATAGAGTTTTCCGAGATTACCTCGACTGATTTGTGATTGTGTTCATTGATGATATTTTTATATACTACAAGAATGAAAATAAGCATGAGAGTCACTTGAGGTTGGCCTTGCAAGTCCTTAAAGAACACAAACTTTATGCTAAATTTTGCAAGTGTGAATTTTTTTTGAGGTCAGTTGCTTTTCTTGGCCATATTATCTCTGGTGATCGTGTAGAGTTTGATCCAAAGAAGATGAATGCGGTCAGAAATTGGCCTACACCTTTGACTCCCAAAGACATAAGGAGTTTCTTGGGTCTAGCTTGCTATTATAGAAGATTTGTTGATGGATTTTCGTCAATTGCTTCTCCTTTGACAGCTTTGACCCAAAACAAGGTAAAGTTTGAGTGGTCGGAAGCTTGTGAGAAAGGTTTTCAACAGTTGAAAGATAAGCTTACCTCCGCTCCGGTGTTGACCTTACCGGAGGGTAATGAAGGCTTTGTAGTGTATTGTGATGCTTCCCGAGTGGGCTTGGGATGTATCCTCATGCAGTATGGTAAGGTGATAGCTTTTGCTTCTAGGCAACTCAAAGTTCATGAGAAGAATAACCCATCTCATGATCTTGAGTTAGCCTATAAGACCTCAAAAATGACTTAGGTTATCTAGATCCTAACATGTTGGTAATTGTGGTCTAAGGTCCTTAATAAGTTTATTATGTGGTTTAGAGGCACTAGCTAAAGTATTAGGTGTGTTGGAAGTCAAACGTCAAGGGATGACTAAGACGTTCGACGACTAAGTCACCTAAATGCCTCATATGTGGTTTTATGTGTTAATATGTGATTCATGAGGTTGTAATGTCCTTAAATGAGTTATTATAGCATGTATAGGCAGTGTTTCAAGTATTGAGAAGTTTGGAGGTCAAACGACCAAGAACGCCCAAGGCGTTCGAAAGATATGCCTTGAATCAACCTTGTATGTATGCATGATTCGTCGAGTTTACGTGTTCATTTTGGATCAATTTTTTGTGAGAGGTGTTAAACTCATAGACGATAATGTTTGGGTTGGAAACGTCCTGGAAAATTATCCCTAAGGAACATCTAAGGGTCCTTGAGGCAGGACCCAAAACTGTTGGCAAAACAATCCCAGGTAGGCCCAAACGACGGAGCAGTCGACGGCTCGTAGGCCTGTTGATGCCCCGTCGAAGGGTGTAGTCGTAGGGTACTTGGCCATGGGTGAAGAGGTAAGCCTTGGCAGGCTAGTGTAACCACCGACGGTGGCAAGTGATGGCTCATGGTGGTTGTGACACCCGTCAAGGGCAGGCGTCGAGTGACCTGTCTTCCTGCGCAGGCTGTTGCCAAGTTAGGGGTGAATATGTAAATTCACCCCACTTCCAAATAAGAGTTTAGTCGGTTTGTTAAGGGTCTTTTGGGTATTTTAAATGAGTATATAAGTGTTAAACACTTAGAATAATTCATTCTTCCAAAAACAAAACCCCAAAATCCCTTAGAAATCCCAAAGACTCCATTGAAGTCCAAAATCAAGGAAGAGCTTGGTGTGACGTTTGGAGTGGAGATTCTTCATAAAGTGAAGAATTAGCTTCATTGAGGTATGGCTTTTGATCCTTGAAACTCGTTTTATCAAGGAGCCCAACTTTCAAAGATGTTTTCAAAGTTTTCAAACGAGGAATTTTCCAATTTCATAATTCTTCCAAGGGTTCTTGCATTAACGGTTTACAAACGTCTATTATGGATTAGATTGATGTTGTATTGATGATTTAAACCTATATTACCTATGAACCCATGAAATTGATGAACCTAAGATTTTGACTAAATAATGGGTTACTTGATATTGGCTTAATGTTGATGAATTCATTTGTAGTTTCTTATGGGCGTTCTATTGATGTAAGAATTGTGTTCAAATGTTATCAAATTGATATTGGATTGTTGAATCTATATTGAATTGGGTTAGATTTCATTGATTTTTATAATTGTGTATTGAATTGGTGTTCATGCCCTTGGGTAAGGGTCTTGTGTCATCAAATCGAGTAAGTTGACTTGAATTGAAGTGTTGATGATGGAATGGAGGTATGCTGACCCATTGTATTTTTTTTGATGTTAATTATACTTCAATTAGGTTATGATTGGTAGTTTTACCTTTGGTGGCGGTGTTATGTGAATTGATGTGGCCTTGTCGGCGTTACTTTCTAGTACATTGATGATCATGGCCTTATCGGCCCTACTTGAACTTATATGGCTATTTGTGTAGTTGATTTGATGATGTGTGATCATATCTATCTATATGTGGAAGTATGTGCTAGACTATTGCTACTATCTAGGAAATCATGTTATGCTTTGACTATGTGTTAATTGTGTAGTCTTAGAATTGTTACACGGTTATTCCTAATTTGGTTAGATGAGTCTAAAATGGTTAAATTGATGATGTTAAGGTAATGAATATGTTGACTTGATAAGGTTAAGGGTCATTCCTAAGAGTCTAAAGGAAGATAGGCTATATGTGTTAAATGGAAGTATGTTGTGTCTTGTTTAGGTAGACTTGTGTCCCTTACTTGATGCTTATGTGAATATGTGATTTCTTGACTTAGGAACCTAAAGGGTCTTAGTCTTGAATAAATGAATATAGGTGAGACCTTATATGATGATTAAAGGGTCATTTATGTGGAACCTTGAACTAAGTGGTAAGGTTATGAATTGTGAAGTAGTTAGCCGTAATGGTATCCTTCATGTAATGAGTGATGGACTTAAGGTTGATTGGCTGGAATGACATCATATCATACCTTAGGATAGTCGCGATGAACTTTTTGTTGCCATAGTAAGATAGCTCAAATGGACCTTGCTTTGGTAGGGTAAATGTAATTGGGTCATGAACATGATATGGGACCCATTTGTATGAACCTTAATGTAAGTTGATCGATGAGAACTATGGCTAGCACCGAGTGAGTATGGTAAAGGGAAGTAGTTCTAGTTATGTATGAGACTAGAATACAAAGAAGCCCTTCGTATTCCTTAACCATGTGCCTACATGGGATCACTATGTTTTACCATTGGCAAGTAAAACACCTCATCGAAGTAGGATAGAACTTCGGATTCCATGCTTTAATACCATGGTCTATGTCGGTTATTTCCTATTCTCATCATATGGAATACCTATTAGCATTAGAGAAGTTTATGAGGTTTAAGTGGTGGTATGGGACGCTACTTAGACATTGCACAATAGACTTTGATGGTGTTATTTGGAGTTCCTAGGTCTTGTCTAAGACCATTACTTGAATGTCCTTATGTATTGTATGAGTCTCTTAATGAATTAATGGATAAATGACCTAATGAACAAATGACTTACGTTATGGAGTATGTAAGTGAATAAGACCCTAATCTAGAGTGAATTATGGATTCTTTAGTTAAATTGTGAAGAGGGCATAAAGGATGATCTCTTCAAAGCTTATCTTTGGAAGTCTTCAGGATGACTCTACTTAGGGAAGATGTTTGGTGTTGTTGACATGATCTAAGCCTTAGATAGTCTGAAGGACTATTTAGGTAATCTTGAAGAGGTTAATCATGAACGTTATCTTCTTGATTTACTTAAGTAGGTCTTTTGGATAGACTTTGGAAGGAGAGTGTGCTGTCATCTATGTGTTGGTGTGTTTAGTGAGAATGATTCTATCCTAGGGAGTCTATTGGATCTCTTGAGTGTGTGTGTAAGAGATTGTATGGGCGGTTGCTTCACAACTCACTCAAGTGAGACTTAGAATCACCTTTGGTAGAAGAATCTTACATTGATGTTATGATGCCTTGTAAGTGTGTGTGTGACTCATTATAAGTAATCTTAAGGGTCGTTTAGTCACATCTAGAGAGGGTGTATGGGCAGTCTCTCTTTGTGTGACTTAAGTGAATCTTAGGATAGCTTTGAGTGGGATAATTACATGCTAAAGGGTGTCTAAAGTGAAGGCTTGCAACTTCACTGTACAGTGAAGAAATTCACTGTAACAGTGAGTTAAGGTCACTGTAAAGTGGCATAAAAAAAAATTGTGACTTTTGGTTAAATGTTTTACTATGATTAAAATATGATTTATAAAATTAAAAGATGCATATTTCCAATAAAATACGTTTTCATGATTTTTATGCATAATGCCATACTTAGTACATGTGGTTGTACTAATTCCATGCTTTATTTTCTATCTATAGTTCTTAACAGGTGAAGAGATTTGGGAGGAAGACTTGGAAAATGAGATCGTTCAAGAGAAGTTGAAGTATGTCCTCATTTCACTCGAGGGCATATATGTAATTTTATGTTTCTTTTATGAAGTTTTGTAATAGACTATATAGTAGTAGGTTTTCAATTCGTATGGGCGTGTCCCAAGTATTATCGTGCCTTAAGATGATGATCGAGAGTTAGTATTTTCTTATTTCTAATTATATGAAAGAGTTTAAAGACTTCTATATTGTTTTACAAAAAGTTTTAACTCCACCCTACTTTACGTTATGTATATGCGATGAACGATACGAGAGGCTTGTATGAGACATCTGAGAGGTCGAATACGCCGATCGCAATCCAAGATTGCATTCTATCTTCTAGGGTGTGGTTTCGGGATGTGACAAGCTTGGTATCAGAGCATAGGTTAATGAAAGTAGTCTTAGGTATCAAAAAGTCTTGAAAAGTCACGTCTAGTAGAGTCTTGACCATCGGTGTGAGTCGCGACATATCTATGGCGAGAGGCTATAGGACGATAGTGTTTCCCTTCATTTCTACTCCTATGTTCGTGCGGTAGAGTTATGTTATGATTATCCTTCTTATGAGTTTCCTTGTTGTCTAGTAGATGAATACTATAAGGATGGCCGCTAGAAGGATGGAAGAGGGAAGGGTGAATGAGGAAGTTCCTCCTCAAGTTAAGCAAGTTGAGCAAGTGCTTCAAGATGGGCAAGGTGTCCAAGGTGCTCAAGGTGCTCAAGTGCCTCCTCAAGGTGATCATGCCCCTAATGTGGAAGGAGGTAATGAAGTACCGGAGTTGTCTAATAGGATGATTGGAGAGGCTTTTCTTGCTTTAGCCCAAGCCGTAACGGCTCAAGCTAACTTGAACATGGTGCCAAGGGGTAATGCTATGGAGAGCACTATGTCATCTAGGTTGAGAGACTTTGTGAGGTTGAATACTCCATTCTTTCTTGGCTCTAAGGTGAATGAGGATCCCTAAGAATTCCTTGATGGAGTGTACAAAGTTTTGACTGCTATGGGGGTTACATCTAGGGAGAAGGCGGAGTTGGCTTCTTATCAATTGAGAGATGTGTCTCAAATTTGGTACACTCAATGGAAGGACAATAGACCGGTGGAGTCGGGTCCTATTGAGTGGGAAGAATTCAAGAAAGATTTTCTTGGCAAGTACATTCCCCGTGAGAGGAGGGAAGAGAAAGTAGAGGAGTTTATCAATCTCAAGCAAGGCAATATGAGTGTTGAGGAATACTCTTTGAAGTTCTTAACTTTGTCTAGGTATGCACCTTCCCTAGTGTCTAATTCAAGGGATGAAATGAGTCGCTTTGTGACGGGGGTAGCCGACTTAGTGGTAGAAGAATGTCGTACGGCTATGGTACATGATGATATGACTTTGGCAAGACTCATGGTGTATGAAAAATCAATTGAAGAGTCTAAACTTAGGAGGATGTCAAGGAACTTGAAAGGAGTGTTTCTAGTGACCAAGTGCAACCTAGGTTCAAAAAGAGGGTTCAAACTCAAGATGGACCTAGTGTGCCTAAGAAGAAGTTTGAGAAAGGAGGTGGTTCTAGCAATGAAAAACCTAGATGTCCCACTTGTGGTAAGATACATTATGGTGAGTGTCTAATTGGTATGGGTAATTTCTTTTGATGTGGAAAAGATGGGCACAATGTGAGAGATTGTCCAAACATTGCTTCAAGGAAGCAGGGTAAGAAGGTTGAGCCTCGTGTTCCAAAGGATGATGCTCCAACTAAGAGGCATTTCTATGCTCTCCGGACTAAATTTGGGAAGCCGGGTGATGGTGATGATGATGTTGGTAAGTTCTTGTTTCTCTTTTGATATTATGAGTTCCTTCTAAGTGGGGGAGTATGATTAGAATTATGCTAGAAGGGTTGCATGTGGATGATGTTTAGGAGTTTGGTTGAAATTGAATTTCATTAACTTCTTTGCATTGTGTGTTTTATTGAGATTTGATCATGTTATAAGATGTGTTTATATGATGTTATCTTGCATATTAGCATGTCTATATCATGAATTGCATAAGAGTTGCATGTTTGGAAAATTTTCCAAAATTCACTGTAGCATGCACAGTTCACTGTAAGATTTTCCGAAAAGTGACTAATTGATTCTTTGGTCTAAAATTGTTGTTATGTAGTTATAACTGATGTATATAAGTATTATATTGCATATAAAATGAGTTTTTACCATTTGGAATGAAATATGTGAGTTTTGTAGCATAATGAGTTATAGAATTGCTTTCTAGTTTCTTGTTGTGTTGTGAATCTCTTGACTATAGTAAATTGATGTTTTATTCTTGGTTATGTGTTGTATGGTTTGGTCATGTGCTGTTTAGTTGATTCTCTAATTTTGGAAATGTTCGGAGAGTGGCAAGTGTCATTCGAGGAGGAATGTTGTCCAAGTGGGGGAGAATGTAAGACCTCAAAAATGACTTAGGTTATCTAGAGCCTAACATGTTGGTAATGGTGGTCTAAGGTCCTTAATAAATTTATTATGTGGTTTAGAGGCAGTATCTAAAGTATTAGGTG
Source organism: Solanum sitiens (assembly GCA_016801875.1). Lineage (NCBI taxonomy): Eukaryota > Viridiplantae > Streptophyta > Magnoliopsida > Solanales > Solanaceae > Solanum > Solanum sitiens. The sequence continues at coordinate 30,698 of JABWTJ010000681.1, forward strand.
TGTTGGAAGTTAAACGTCAAGGGATGACTAAGACGTTCGACGACTAAGTCACCTAAATGTCTCATATGTGGTTTTATGTGTTTATGTCTGATTCATAAGTTTGTAAGGTCCTTAAATGAGTTATTATATCTTGTATAGGCAGTGTGTCAAGTTTCGATAATTTTGGAGGTCAAACGACCAAGAATACCCAAGGCGTTCGAAAGATATGCCTTGAATCGACCTTGTATGGCTATGCATGTTTCATAGAGTTTTATGTGTTCGTTTTGGATAAAATTTATGTGAGAGGTGTTAAACTCATAGAAGATCATGTTTGGGTTGGAAACGTCTAGGAAAATTATCCCCAAGGACCATCTAAGGGTCCTTGAAGAAGGACCCAAAACTGTAGGCAAAACAGTCCCAGGCCGGCCCAAACGACGAAGCAGTCGACGGCTCGTAGGCCTGTTGACGCCCCGTTGAAGGGTGTCGTCGTGGGGAACTTGGCCATGGGTGAAGAGGTAAGCCTTGGAAGGCTACAGTAACCACCGACGGTGGCCAGTGATGGGCCGTCGTGGTGGTGACGCTCGGTCAAGGGCAGGCGTCGAGCAACCTGTCTTCCTGCGCAGTCTGCTGCCAAGTTAGGGGTGAAAATGTAAATTCACCCCACTTTCAAATAAGAGTTTAGGCGGTTTGTTAAGGGTATTTTGGGTATTTAATTGAGTATATAAGTGTTAAACACTTAGAATAATTCATTCTTCCAAAAACAAAACCCCAAAATCCCTTAGAAATCCCAAAGACTCCATTGAAGTCCAAAATCAAGGAAGAGATTGGTGTGACGTTTTGAGTGGAGATTCTTCATAAAGTGAAGAATTAGGTTCATTGAGGTATGAATTTTGATCCTTGAAACTCGTTTCATCAAGGAGCCCAACTTTCAAAGATGTTTTCAAAGTTTTCAAAAGAGGAATTGTCCAATTTCATAATTCTTCCATGGGTTCTTGCATTAAAGGTTTTCAAACTTCTATTATGGATTAGATTGATGTTGTATTGATGATTGTAACCTAAATTACTATGAACCGATGAACCTAAAATTTTGACTAAATTATGGGTTACTTGATATTGGCTTAATGTTGATGAATTCATGTGTAGTTTCTTATGGGCTTTCTATTGATGTATGAATTGTGTTCAATTGTTATAAAATTGATATTGTATTGTTGAATCTATATTGAATTGAGTTAGATTTCATTGATTTCTATAATTGTGTATTGAATTGGTGTTCATGGCCTTGGGTAAGGGACTTGTGTCATCAAATCGAGTAAGTTGACTTGAATTGAAGTGTTGATGATGGAATGGAGGTATGCTGCCCTATTTTCTTTATTTTGATGTTAATAATACTTCAATTAGGTTATGATTGGTTGGTCCACCTTTGGTGGCGGTGTTATGTGAATTGATGTGGCCTTGTCGGCGTTACTTTCTAGTACATTGATGATCATGGCCTTATCGGCACTACTTGAACTTCTATGGCTATTTGTGTAGTTGATTTGATGATGTGTGATCATATCTATCTATATGTGGAAGTATGTGCTAGACTATTGCTACTATCTAAGAAATCATATTATGCTTTGACTATGTGTTAAGTCTGTAGTCTTAGAATAGATATATGGTTATTCCTAATTTGGTTAGATGAGTCTAAAATGGTTAAATTGATGATGTTAAGGTAATGAATATGTTGACTTGATAAGGTTAAGGGTCATTCCTAAGAGTCTAAAGGAAGATAGGCTATATGTGTTAAATGGAAGTATGTTGTGTCTTGTTTAGGTAGACTTGTGTCCCTTACTTGATGCTTATGTGAATATGGGATGCCTTGACTTAGGAACCTAAAGGGTCTTAGTCTTGAATAAATGAATATAGGTGAGACCTTAAATGATAATTAAAGGGTCATTTATGTGGAACCTTGAACTAAGTGGTAAGGTTATGAATTGTGAAGTAGTTAGTCGTAATGGTATCCTTCATGTAATGAGTGATGGACTTAAGGTTGATTGGATGGAACGACATCATATCATACCTTAGGAATTTCGCGATGCGCTTCTTGTCGCCATAGTAAGATAGCCCAAATGGACCTTGCTTTGGTAGGGTAAATGTAATTGGGTCATGAACATGATATGGGACCCATTTGTATAAACCTTAATGTAAGTTGATCTATGAGAACTATGGCTAGCACCGAGTGAGTATGGTAAAGGGAAGTAGTTCTAGTTAAATATGAGACTAGAATACAAAGAAGCCCTTCATTTTCCCTAACCATGTGCCTACATGGGATCACTATGTCTACCATTGGCTAGTACAACACCTCATCGAAGTAGGATAGAACTTCGGATTCCATGCTTTGCTACCATGGTCTGTATAGGTTATTGCCTATTCTCATCATATGTTATACCTATTAGCATTATATAAGTGTATGAGGTTTAAGTGGTGGTATGGGATGCTACTTAGACATTGCACAATAGACTTTGATGGTGTTATTTAGAGTTCCTAGGTCTTGTCTAAGACCATTACTTGAATGTCCTTATGTATTGTATGATTCTCTTAATGAATTAATGGATTAATGATCTAATGAACTAATGACTTACGTTATGGAGTTTGTAAGTGAATAAAACCCTAATCTAGAGTGGCTTATGGATTCTTTAGTTAAATTGTGAAGAGGGCATAAAGGATGATCTCTTCATAGCTTATCTTTGGAAGTCTTGAGGATGACTCTAGTTAGGGAAGATGTTTGGTGTTGTTGACATGATCTAAGCCTTAGGTAGTCTGAAGGACTATTTAGGTAATCTTGAAGAGGTCAATCATGGACGTTATCTTCTTGATTTACTTAAGTAGGTCTTTTGGATAGACTTTGGAAGGAGAGTGTCCTATCATCTATGTGTTGGTGTGTTTAGTGAGAATGATTCTATCCTAGGGAGTCTATTGGATCTCTTGAGTGTGTGTGTAAGAGATTGTATGGGCGGTTACTTCACAACTCACTCAAGTGAGACTTAGAATCATCTTTGGTAGAAGAATCTTACATTGATGTTATGATGCCTTGTAAGTGTATGTGTGACTCATTATAAGTAATCTTAAGGGTCGTTTAGGCACATCTAGAGAGGGTGTATGGGCGGTCTCTCTTTGTGTGACTTAAGTGAATCTTAGGATAGCTTTGAGTGGGATAATTACATGCTAAAGGGTGTCTAAAGTGAAGGTTTGCAAATTCACTGTACAGTGAAGAAATTCACTGTAACAGTGAGTTGAGGTCACTGTAATGTGGCTTAAAAAAAATTGTGATTTTTGGTTAAATGTTTTCTTATGTGTTTCTAAGTTGATAAGTGTTGTGACTATGATTAAAATATGATTTATAAAATGAAAATATGCATATTTCCAATAAAGTCCGTTTTCATGATTTTTATGCATAATGCCATACTTAGTACATGTGGTTGTACTAAATCCATGCTTTATTTTCTATCTATAGTTCTTAATAGGTGAAGAGCTTTAGGAGGAAGACTTGGACAAGGAGATCGTTCAAGAGAAGTTGAGTATGTCCTCATTTGACTCGAGGGCATATATGTAATTTTATGTTTCTTTTATGAAGTTTTGTAATAGACTATATAGAAGTATGTTTTAAATTTGTATGGGTCGTGTCCCAAGTATTATCGTGTCTTAAGATGATGATTGAGACTTAGTGTTTTCTTATTTTTACTTATATGAAAGAGTTTAAAGACTTCTATATTGTTTTATGAAAAGTTTTAATTCCGCACTACTTTTCATTATGTATATGCGATGAACGATACGAGAGGCTTGTATGAGACCTCTGAGAGGTCGAATACACCGGTCGCAATCCAATATTTCATCATATCTTCTAGGGTGTGGTTTTGGGATGTGACAAGCTTGGTATAAGACCATAGGTTAATGAAAGTAGTCTTAGGTATCAAAAAGTCTCGAAAAGTCACGTCTAGTAGAGTCTTGACCATCGGTGTGAGTCGCGAGACATCTATGGGCGAGAGGCTATAGGACGATAATGTTTCCCTTTATTTCTACTCCTATGTTCGTGCGGTAGAGTTATGTTATGATTATCCTTCTTATGAGTTTCCTTGTTTTCTAGGAGATGAATACTAGAAAGGATGGCCGCTAGAAGGATGGAAGAGGGAAGGGTGAATGAGGAAGTTCCTCCTCAAGTTGAGCAAGTTGAGCAAGTGATTCAAGATGGACAAGGTTTCCAAGGTGCTCAAGTGCCTCCTCAAGGTCATCATGCCCCTAATGTGGAAGGAGGTAATGAAGTGTCGGTGTTGTCCAATAGGATGATTGGAGAGGCTTTTCTTGCTTTAGCCCAAGCCGTAACGGCTCAAGCTAACTTGAACATGGTGCCAAGGGGTAATTCTATGGAGAGCACTATGTCATAAAGGTTGAGAGACTTTGTGAGGTTGAATCCTCCAGTCTTTCTTGGCTCTAAGGTGAATGATGATCCCCAATAATTCCTTGATGGAGTGTACAAAGTTTTGAGTGCTATGGGGGCTACATCTAGGAAGAAGGCGGAGTTGGCTTCTTATCAATTGAGAGATGTGTCTCAAATTTGGTACACTCAATGGAAGGACAATAGACCGGTGGAGTCGGGTCCTATTGATTGGGAAGAATTCAAGAAAGATTTTTTGGCAAGTACATTCCCCGTGAGAGGAGGGAAGAGAAAGTAGAGGAGTTTATCAATCTCAAGCAAGGCAATATGAGTGTTGAGGAATACTCTTTGAAGTTCTTAACTTTGTCTAGGTATGCACCTTCCCTAGTGTCTAATTCAAGGGATGAAATGAGTCGCTTTGTGACGGGGGTAGCCGACTTAGTGGTAGAAGAATGTCGTACGGCTAGGTTGCATAATGATATGACTTTGGCAAGACTCATGGTGTATGAAAAATCAATTGAAGAGTCTAAACTTAGGAGGATGTCAAGGAACTTGTAAAGGGGTGTTGCTAGTGACCAAGTGCAACCTAGGTTCAAAAAGAGGGTTCAAACTCAAGATGGACCTAGTGTACCTAAGAAGAAGTTTGAGAAAGGAGGTGGTTCTAGCAATGAAAAACCTACATGTGCCACTTGTGGTAAGAGACATTATGGTGAGTGTCTAATTGGTACGGTAATTTCTTTTGATGTGGAAAAGTAATGTGAGAGATTGTCCAAACATTTCTTCTAGGAAGGAGGGTAAGAAGGTTGATCCTAGTGTTCCAAAGGATGATGCTCCAACTAAGAGGCGTTTCTATGCTCTCCGGACTAGATTTGGGAAGCCGGGTGATGGTGATGATGATGTTGGTAAGTTCTTGTTTCTCTTTTGATAGTATGAGTTCCTTCTAAGTGTGGGAATGGTTAGAATTATGCTAGAAGGGTTGCATGTGCATGATGTTTAGGAGTTTGGTTGAAATTGAATTTCATTAACTTCTTTGCATTGTTTGTTTTATTTAGCTTTGATCATGTTATAAGATGTGTTTATATGATGTTATCTTGCATATTAGCATGTCTATATCATGAATTGCATAAGACTTGCATCTTTGGAAAATTTGTCAAAATGCACTGTAGCATGCACAGTTCACTGTAAGATTTTCCGAAAAGTGACTAATTGATTCTTTGGTCTAAAATTGTTGTTATGTAGTTATAACTGATGTATATAAGTATTGTATTGCATATAAAATGAGTTTTTACCATTTGGAATGAAATATGTGAGTTTTGTAGCATAATGAGTTATAGAATTGCTTTCTAGTTTCTTGTTGTGTTGTGAATCTCTTGACTATAGTAAATTGATGTTTTATTCTTGGTTATGTGTTGTATGGTTTGGTCATGTGCTGTTTAGTTGATTGTCTAATCTTGGAAATGTTCGGAGAGTGGCAAGTGTCATTCGAGGACGAATGTTGTCCAAGTGGGGGAGAATGTAAGACCTCAAAAATGACTTAGGTTATCTAGATTCTAACATGTTGGTAATGGTTGTCTAAGGTCCTTAATAAGTTTAATATGTGGTTTACAGGCAGTATCTAAAGTATTAGGTGTGTTGGAAGTTAAGCGTCAAGGGATGACTAAGACGTTCGACGACGAAGTCACCTAAATGACTCATATTCGGTTTTATGTGTTTATGTGTGATTCATGAGGTTTTAAGGTACTTAAATGAGTTATTATAGCATGTATAGGCAGTGTGTAAAGTTTTGAGAAGTTTGGAGGTCAAACGACCAAGAACGCCCAAGGCGTTCGAAAGATATGCCTTGAATCGACCTTGTATGTCTATGCATGTTTCATCGAGTTTTATGTGTTCGTTTTTGATAAAATTTATGTGAGAGGTGTTAAACTTATATATTATCATGTTTGGGTTGGAAAAGTCCGGGAAACTTATCCCCAAGGACCATCTAAGGGTCCTTGAGGAAGGACCCAAAACTGTAGGTAAAACAGTCCCAGGCAGGCCAAAACGACGGAGCAGTCGACAGCTCGTAGGCCTGTTGACGCCCCGTCGAAGGGTGTCATCATGGGGGACTTGGACAAGGGTGAATAGGTAAGCCTTGGAAGGATAATGTAACCACCAACGGTGGCCAGTGACGGCCCGTCGTAGTGGTGACGCCCCGTCAAGGGTAGGCATCGAGCGTCCTGTCTTCCTGCGCAGGCTGCTGCCAAGTTAGGGGTGAAACTGTAAATTCACCCCACTTCCAAATAAGATTTTAGGCGGTTTGTTAAGTGTCTTTTGGGTAATTTAAATGTGTATATAAGTGTTAAACACTTAGAATAATCCATTCTTCCAAAAACAAAACCCCAAAATCCCTTAGAAATCCCAAAGACTCCATTGAAGTGAAAAATCAAGGAAGAGCTTGGTGTGACGTTTTGAGTGGAGATTCTTCATAAAAGTGAAGAATTAGATTCATTGAGGTATGAATTTTGATCCTTGAAACTCGTTTCATCAAGGAGCCCAACTTTCAAAGATGTTTTCAAAGTTTTCAAATGAGGAATTGTCCAATTTCATAATTCTTCCATGGGTTCTTGCATTAAAGGTTTTCAAAGATCTATTATGGATTAGATTGACGTTGTATTGATGAGTTTTACCTAAATTACCTATGAACCCATGAAATTGATGAACCTAAGATTTTGACTAAATTATGGGTTACTTGATACTGGCTTAATGTTGATGAATTCATGTGTAGTTTCTTATGGGCTTTCTATTGATGTAAGAATTGTGTTCAATTGTTATCAAATTGATATTGTATTGTTGAATCTTTATTGAATTGGGTTAGATTTCATTGATTTCTATAGTTGTGTATTGAATTGGTGTTCATGGCCTTGGGTAAGGGTCTTGTGTCATCAAATCGAGTAAGTTGACTTGAATTGAAGTGTTGATGATGGAATGGAGGTATGCTGCCCCATTTTCTTTATTTTGATGTTAATTATACTTCAATTAGGTTATGATTGGTTGGTCCACCTTTGGTGGCGGTGTTATGTGAATTGATGTGGCCTTGTCGGCGTTACTTTCTAGTACATTGATGATCATGGCCTTATCGGCCCTACTTGAACTTATATGGCTATTTGTGTAGTTGATTTGATGATGTGTGATCATATCTATATATATGTGGAAGTATGTGCTAGACTATTGCTACTATCTAGGAAATCATGTTATGCTTTGATTATGTGTTAAGTGTGTAGTCTTAGAATTGTTACATGGTTATTCCTAATTTGGTTAGATGAGTCTAAAATGGTTAAATTGATGATGTTAAGGTAATGAATATGTTGACTTGATAAGGTTAAGGGTCATTCCTAAGATTCTAAAGAAAGATAGGCTATATGTGTTAAATAGAAGTATGTTGTGTCTTGTTTAGGTAGACTTGTGTGCTTTACTTGATGCTTATGTGAATATGTGATGTCTTGACTTAGGAACCTAAAGGGTCATGGTCTTGAATAAATGAATATAGGTGAGACCTTAAATGATGATTAAGGTCATTTATGTGGAACCTTGACCTAAGTGGTAACGTTATGAATTGTGAAGTAGTTAGCCGTAATGTTATCCTTCATGTAATGAGTGATGGACTAAATGTTGATTGGTTGGAACGGCATCATATCATACCTTAGGAAAGTCGCGATGAGCTTCTTGTCGCCATAGTAAGATAGCCCAAATGGACATTGCTTTGGTAGGGTAAATGTACATGAACATGATATGGGACCCATTTATATAAACCTTAATGTAAATTGATCTATGAGAACTATGGCTAGCACCGAGTGAGTATGGTAAAGGGAAGTAGTTCTAGTTAAGTATGAGACTAGAATACAAACAAGCCCTTCATATTCCTTAACCATGTGCCTACATGGGATCACTATGTTTTACCATTGGCAAGTAGAACACCTCATCGAAGTAGGATAGAACTTCGGATTCCATGATTTGCTACCATGGTCTATGTCGGTTATTGCCTATTCTTTGTATTTTAGAGTTGTGTTAGATTAATGAGGTTTGGGAGTATTTATATTGGGTCTTAAGTAAACTTAATTAAACTCCCTTAACCCTTAATTAAACCACCTAACCCTCTAACTAATTAAATGAAACCATCTTAAATTAGACAGCAAACTTGACCCTCACAGACGAGACCCCGAACGACGGGCCGTCTGTGATTCGACGGGCTCTACCCCTCTCGTCCTGCACTCCGTCGTTGAGTTCAGAGACTGTGCAGGTGAAGGGCTTCCTCAACATGGCTAAGTATGGGACAACGGAGGCATCGACGCCCCATTTTTCCACACACGACCCGTCTCCTTTGCCGTCGATTGCACACTGCTAGGCAGTGTTGCTTGTAACACTATGGTCCTCCTAAAGGGCCCTTGGTTGGTCCTTTGGGAGTCGTATCCGGACGTTTCAACCATGAAACATCCCTAACACGTGTTACACATACTTTACCAGATCTCTTTTAATTCCGACTCTTAAAAACTAGTCAAATAGGTCAAGGCACACTAGCACCTCTTTGAACCAACTTTTGGACGTCACGAACGTTCTTGGACGTTTTGGTTTCCTAACTTCTTAAATGACCCATAGTCATCAAAATGGACTTAGAAATAGTACATAGACTTCATGAAACATAGTTTAGGCTTTACGACACGTCTTGAGATTTTGAAATGTTACATTATACCCCCCTTAGGAACATTCGTCCCCGAATGACACTAAACACTTTTTGTAGGAAGGAATGGACTCAAGACTAGCAGCTCAACCAACCAACAATGCAACATAACACAAATTATTTCAATCAAGGCAATTTTAAAACTTCAATTACCAAATATGAGACTCAACATCACTTTATGAGGTACATCCTTCTCACAACAACCAAATGAGCTCAACATGTCACATATGAGTCAATTAGAATCAAGTTCAACTTATCAACATGATACACAACATTTCATAAGGACTCAATATGTCAAAATGCGCAACATGACTCAAAACAACCCAAAACATTTTTTTAAGGCAAATCACTGTAGCTCATTGTGCACTTCACTCTGCATATTTCAAAAATGCAACTTTTGTACATCCTCACCCAAAAATCAAGGAACTTAAATTTCTAATCATATATACATTATTAAAAAGGATGAATAACCTCAATTATCAAAAAAGATGAGGGTAACGGGACTTCATGTCGGCCTCAGTCTCCCAGGTTGCACCCTCAACTAAGTGATTTCTCCATAACACTTTTACGGATACTACCTCTTTGTTCCTCAACCTTTATACTTGCCTATTAAGAATCTGAACCGGAACCTCCTCATAAGAGAGATTATCCTTGACACCAAGGCCCTCAATAGGAAGAATGGATTCTATATCACCCACACACTTCTTAAGCAAAGAAACATGAAAGACCGGATGAGCCGAAGCTAATTCACTAGGCAACCTTAACTCATAGGCCACCTTACCAACTCTTTGCAAGATCTCATATGTACCCACATAACGAGGTCTCAACTTCCCTTTCTTGCCAAATCTAACAACCCCCTTCATAGGAGAAATCTTCAAATACACCTTGTAACCTTCCTCAAACTCAAGATCCTTTCTCCTATTATCGACATAGGACTTTTGCCGACTATAGGACGTTTGCAACCGATTCCTTATTATATGAACCTTCTCCAAAGTCTTATAAATCAAGTCGGGACCAAGAATTGAGGACTCACAGACTTCAAACCACCCAATATGAGACCTACACCACCTACCATACAAGGCTTCATAGGGAGCCATGGAAATGGATGAATGAAAATTATTATTATAGGCAAACTCTACCAAAGACAAGTGCTTATCCCAACTCCCTTTGAAATCGATGACACTAGTTGTAAGCATATCCTCAAAGGTTTGAATAGTGTGTTCCGCTTGACCATCCGTTTGAGGATGAAAAGCGGTACTCAACTTCACCTTAGTACCCAACCCTTCTTGAAATGACCTCCAAAACCTAGATGTGAATTATGCACCCCTATCCGATATGATGGATAACGAAATACCATGGCGACACAAAATCTCATCTCTGAAGATCTTAGCATAATCTTCCGCCGAATAAGTAGCCTTGACAGGAATAAAATGAGCGGACTTGGTCAACCTATCAACCACCATGGAGTCATACCCTTTTTGGGTCTTAGGCAAAACATACCACAAAATCCATATTGATGTCTTCCCACTTCCAAGTAGGAATTTGGATCTCTTGTAGTAAGCCTCCCGGTTTTAGATGTTCAACCTTGACTTGTTGGCAATTTGGACACATAGCAACAAACTCCGCTATGTCCTTTTTCAAGCCTTCCCACCAATACACCTCTCTAAGGTCATGATAGATCTTCATTGACCCCGGATGAATGGAATAGTGGGACCCATACTAAAAAGAGGGCATCTTACTTGCCAAGGTAAGACATATATCATGCTAGCATATTAGGTGATATCACTTGCTAGATCCTATGTGGCAAAGATAGTCTATGGAACTTGGGGGAAATCATGGAAACATCAATTCTACACCCTTTGTTGGGTCATTAGGCTATCCACCCCATGAGGACCGTTAGTGGACCCTTTAGCCTTCCCTACTTAGGAAGGTACCACCCCCTCATCTACAAGTTCACTCGGTGCTAAGCTAAGTTCCCCTTTTATGAAAAATCCTTTATTAACATTTCTTTTATAAAACATAGGCTTAGGAGATCCATCCCCTCATATGCTTAGCTCATAGGTCATAGATGAGAGTTCATCAACCTAATTCATGTGAGAATCCTTTCACATGGACATAGCATATGTAAAGCACCATCTAGTTAAGGATACACTTGAGTACACCTTTCAAGGCTTACTCTATTGACTAGACCATCTTTCATGTGTGTGTGTGTATACATATATGTGAGCAAACCTTTCCCATAACACATTAAGTCACACATGTTCATACATCATATTCATACATATAGAAACCAAAACTAGAACTATCCTATCAAGGTACACATGTGCAATGCATAGGCAAAGTCCCATACCCTTGCATACACTAGTAGACCTATCAAGTCATCCTAGTTAAGGAAACACATATCATACTTTCATAAACGTCATCGTAACATCCATAGTAGTAGACACTAGTGAATATGAGAACTACCTTTCATTTAGACACCATGAATCTTTACTACTTTCAAGCATACATGAATTGTGAGTGTGTGTACATTGGTCACATGATCACAAAATGGCTATCAACAAAACATTGAGGCAGCCACCCTCTTAGACCATAATACTCTTTCAAGCATAGACTACACAACACACAGGAGACAAGTTAACTTCATAGAACACTTTAAGACTCTTATCATTAACTATTCACACATTCACATAGGGGTACATGGGTAGGGATCATCAACCATTATCACCTAAGACATGGCATCACCTACACATGATATTACACAATCCTTGACATGATCATAACAATGGTAACATAACCTAGATTCACAACTCAAATAGAAGACTTGGCACAAATTGCACATAAGGTAGTCATCATAACCACTCCTCATATATTCATCAAATTGTCTTAAAAGCCATGGTCAACACATATATAATGACATAAAGTAAACACCGCCACCATAAGTGGACCATACCACACAATGCCATGCAAGGCTTCATCAACATTATTATAGAAGAATAGAGAAGTAGAAGAGTAGAACAATTCTTACCAATTCTTTAGTCTTTGGTAAATCCTTGACCTTTACTACACTTTCATCAATAATTCAAGTATAGGGAAGTATCTAAAACATAATAATCATTTACGAAGTCATAGATAAGCTACTACAAGTCCATACTACAAACTAGCACAACACCTTAACATACTAGAAGGCAGAAGAACATAGACCATTAGCCACTTTCATTACATGGATTATAGATCATATTTCACCAATACTATTACTCTAAGGCAGTATATAATCATACATTTAATCATAAAGAAATCATGCTTAAAGCACTTCAAGATCAAGCTACAATATAGGCATTAGACTTGTTAATTTCGCTAGAGTATAGGGAGGGAATTAACCAACACTATTGATTCTCTAAGACCTTGATCATCAATCATATTTTAACAATAATTTACATGCTAGGCAGTATCTATATAGATCACTACATCAAAGGAAACATGCTTCATCTATCCACAATTCAAGATATCATCATATATATATATATATATATATATATATATATATATATATATATATATATATATATATATATAGTATTATCAATCGATAGGCTAGAAGAGACTAGATCAATTCACATAAGCCATCTTTACTTCAATCATACAAGATTCATATTCATAATTCAAACATGATATTAACCTAGAACATTAGATACAACCAACTTAACATGATCGAAATCCACATTAATTCGTTTAAAAACCAATGCTACAATGAACTATGGAAACTAGGCTAAACATGCTCAAATCTTCATACATTGATCCTCATGGATCCTGCAACATCAATTAAACATAAATTCATGTAAATAATAGTATATACAATCACTTCAACATAATAGAATCATAATTCAATCGATAGCAATTCAAGATCACAAAGTTCATGCAAGGCTAAATCGTTTTATTGGAGGAGCATGGGTTCATCATGTAATTGGAGTAAAATTCACGTTAAAACTACTGTATTAACTTCAATTAATCTTGATTCAATCGTTCAAAACCTTTTTAGAAAGAACCCATGGCAGATTGAAGAAGACATTGTTTGATCATATTTTTCTTCTTCGAAATCTTTGAGAATGGCTCTCTAGATGAAAAGATAACTAGCGATGAAGATCACCATACCTTAATATTCATGAAGACCTCTAAAACATGATGAATCACCCATAGAAATCTAAGCTCCAAGCAGTTCTTGAGCTTCACCAACAATGGTGGTTTTAGAGAGAACATTTTTGGAGGGAAGGTTTCTTACGTGTGAGAGGATTTTTGGGAATGCGTAGTTCACGTTTTGGATGGATTATATACACCCAAAACTAGATAAATTAACCCGTTAGAGTCAAGTTAGGACATGGGGTGAATTTCCCATTCACCCCTTTAATAAAAACAGACGCAGCTGCAAGTTACAGGCCACCATCGACGGAGGCACCTACAGGGCGTTGGTCAATCAACGGACCGTGCCTAGGGTTCCGTCGATAGGTACTTATCCAAATTTTGGCTTGAGACCGGACCAAGGCAAGTGCCAGTTGACGACATCTGTCCAACGGGACGTTGGTTGACCGAAGAGCCGTCGTTTGGTCTGTCGATTGACACTGCCAAGGCAGTGTCTCGACTAGACTTGGGTCCTTCTTGTGGGCCCTTTAGAGGTCGTACCTGGACTTTTCCAACGTAAATACAACCCTTAACAATTTGTAGACAATCCACAAAAGTTTCATCCAAAACAACAACCTGTAACTCATCCAAACAGGCCAAGCCCCATCAAGGCACACGTTGAACGTCTTAAGGGTTATCTTTCGAACGCCTTGGACGTTCTTGGTCGTTTAACCTACAAATTTCACGAAACTTCATATAATACCATTTTACATCATTATAAAACATTTTAAGACTTCATAATCTCATTCAGCACACAAAATCACATATAACCACACACGAGGCATTTAGGTGACTTAGTCGTCGAACGTTTCGGTCGACCCTTGACGTTTGACTTCCAAATCACTTAAAACTTTATACACTGCCTCTAAACCATAAAATAAGTCATTTTAGGTCCGTATAACATTAAGACGAACACGTTAGGCTCTAGACACCCTAACTCATTTTGGGGTCTTACAATATCCCCCACTTAGGAACATTCGTCCTCGAATGACACTTAGAACACTTTAATCACAATAAGGACATAAATGTATCATAGAGAAGTTCATAAAATTTAGAAAATCATCAAATCATTTTAGCACTGAATGCACACAAGCAAGCAAAACCATTACTCACTCACTCTTTAATGCATCAAACACAAAGACTCTTATCATGTTCATAGGAGGAATATCCTTCTCCTATTCATAACATGGTCATTACACCTCAATTCATTAGTAAATCATCTTGCAAGGCCACACAAAGGAGGATTTTAAAAACACTCAAAACAAGTAGGCACTAATACTTCAATGCACATAGACTTGAGTTAATTGAATCAACAAAGATCTTTATTTATTAGACCTAGTGCCATGAAGGTCATACTCAACCATACCATGCTTAGTGGTGCCCGTGGAGTAATGTCCTTCTCCTCAACACACTTACATGTATCATGAGTACACACCTTAACAAGGTACTAGGTCAATTCTTCTTAAAATGAGAATTCTCAACTTTTCAAACCAAGACATGATCATGATTTCTTCCTAGTGAGGTCTGAATGGTAAATCCAACCAAGCACATCACAACAAACAGGAAGTTATTTGACACAAATGTCAATTTCTAACATAGTACTTACCTTCACAGTAAGCATATTTTGAGAAGAATAACACAAATCATAGTCACACACATTAACACTTAGCTAAACATGCTATAATTCTTCAAAAGTGAGCCTACAACGATGCTTCCCAAACAATAAAAGTCACATAATTTTTGAGAGACTCCACATATTTCATTTTAAAGAGACTCTACTTTTCATTATAAGGCTAAACCTTACATATCACAAGTGACTAAAACCAAGTTTCTACTTTATCTCATGAAGTAAAGTTTACCATTAGCATGTTAGGATGTACAATACTCATGAGAAACATGTATTTGATAAAAAAAAAAATTCATTCATGCACCTTCGAATATTAAAAATATCCTTAAGGTAATGTCAATCAATACATACTAAACATATAAGGTTCATGCAACTCATACTCTATGCAAGACTATATTCATGAACAAACTTACTAAGAAATATTCAAGTTCAAGCCAAAATAAAAGGTCAATGGTAGAAAATATCTACAACCTTACTACTCCATCACCATCCCCCACTTAGGGTAAACCCAATTAATAGCAACTTAACCCAACTTAAGAGGATCTTAACTTAACAACCTTCATTTTTCATCACTTAAAAGTGATTACAACTTTAGAAGGATTTACAGTAAGTTAACATAGGAACACCAAGGTACTCTTAGCCTTATCACCTAGGTAATTTATCCACAATTATCAAGTTAGTTCATCTCATTCAATCACATAAGGTGTTCATACAATACAATAGACACCAAGGTCATATCTGATTAGGGGAAGACAACAAGGAGACTCACAACACAATAAGAAGTTAGAAATAAATCTATGACTCATCAAGCCATAAGACTCCCATTCTTCATTCAAAATAGCAAATCCCCTTTTTACATTCATTATCAAGCTCATATGCATCAATTCTATACACATTTTAACAACATCCAATCAAAGAACAATTTAGTTTCTTTCCCAAAAATATTACAGTAAGCTGCCTAGCATTTACAGTGAACATGCTTCAACACTCCAAAAATACAACTTTTAGGCAAGTGATGGGAAAATCATGACAATATGAGATACCAAAACTTTACCAAGACAAGCATACTATCATCAAACCTAGCATAAAGTCTATACAAAGAACTCCAATCCTTACTAGGCATCTTATCAAGGACCACATGTATACAAAAGGAAACATTGAACACCTTAAATTTCATATTCTTAAAGTAGCATGCTTTCATAGATGGTCACTAAGCATTTCAAGTTCAAGTGATAATAGTAAGCTACCAACATGTAAAAACATATAATAACACAATATTTTAAGAGAAACTCATGTCAACCATAATAACTTCTAACATACTTTAACTATATCATGACACACATTATTCAACATAACATACTGTCATGACTGGAACTCAGAGGTCGCAGACAAGCCTACTTACGTCATTCATACTTCATCTAGGTTAATTTTAGCGGAAAATTTGAAATTTTTTGTTTCCTTAACATACTTGTTAAATATTCTTATCACTTCATAATTGTTCACCATCAACCATCTAACATTAAGAAATAAGAAACTGAAAGAAATAGTCTAATAAGTATTAAGTGTATAATTGCCAAAATGGCGCCAATACAAAGTCTTAATAAAAACAGGAAAGAAACACTAGTGGAACATGCTCCACTAGCTCAACTCTAAAACTAAGCTAGAATGTAAAACAGTAGTATCCTCAGAAGCATGAGGACCTACCAACTCCGGATGAATGTTGGACGTCCGGATAACTGCAACAATGATCCTGTAGCTCTGTCGCCCACCTGTGCCTGCACCTAAAATAGTATAGTTGTATAGGGTTAGTACACACTTGTACTAAGTATGGGTATATGCAAGCACACATAAAGGACATGCATGAGAAAGAATAGCTCTTCCCTAACAACATGATTATGGAAAGTCAAGTCAGTGGACTTGCCAAATTTGGATTAGGAAAGTTAGTGAACTTTCCAAATTTGGATTAGGAAAGTCATGCCATGAGAGTAACATGTATCATCATAAACATCATACAACATACAACACATAACATCTTACATATAGCACATATCATAGCACATAACATATAACACATAGCCTCTTTCATATCGTTCATTCCTATGCCATGAGACCTTGGAATCATGAACTTGACATTAAGACTTTCCAAAATGAGGGCTCAACATATGGGACCTCAACTAGGGAGTCTTCATTAGCAAACACAGAGTCTGCTTCATTCATTCATACGTACTTCATATCATTTCGTTCATATGCCAGTGTGAACACCAGCTATACCTAGGGTGTAGTTTAAGTCTTTCATCGTGTTTGCTGTGCAATGATCAAGAATAACCTAATGTCATTACCTGAGTCTAGCTCACCTCTTGATTATCCCATCCTAACACCTTTGGTATCATTCATTTAATTATGTGCTTCATTTCAGGCTGGCCTCATTCATTCATTGGGAACTTTAACTTTAACCGACATAGATCATGTGAGCATCATGAAATCCAGTGTCTCCCCCACACCGAAAAGAGGTGGAATCACCAGCCAAAGTGACCCAATAACATGCTAGCGTACATGGGAAAATAACCCTGCCAGATCCCTATATTGGCAGTATAGGTTCAAAGACTAGGAGATATAAGGAGACCCATACCCGGCAAGCCGGACAGTCTCATCTCATGAGAGTTACGTGAACCTTCGCCCTTCCCGAAAGAAGGCATAACCGCTCATAGCTAGCCTATCGGTGCTCAGTATAAAGTTCCATTTCATTCATCTCATACGTCATGTAAGCTGACTTCTAGTATGAGGATATCATAGATCATTAGATGATTTCTCATCTCATCATTTGTATTAAGTGTGTTAAGCTCAATACCTTCATTAGAGTGTTCATAGAGACTGGTCTCTTCATTATCTTACACTCTCATAGGTGAGTACGTTTTGGTAACATTTACTTAGGCTCCTTTGAGATCACTCTCGTCATTTACATTAGCCTCATATCATGTTGTCACCACATTCATTATCATTAGCACATTTTCTTTCCATAATTACTCACTTCTTGTTACGTGAATGTTCATCTCATCATTTAATTATTCGTCTCATCATATGCCAATGCACTTGGCCATCTAGTGTATCTTACACTAACATTTAACCTTTCAAGGTTCATCATTCCATTACATACATCTTAGGTTCACTTACTTTTGAACGTTTGCTAGACTTATATGTCTATACATAAAAGCCATGAGACTTCATTCATATTTCATCTAAGTGATTCATATCTTCCTAAGATTATGTGATACAAGACTTATGTGTCTTGTATATATGCCAAGATCTTGATTTCGATCTAAGTAGGTGGCATTATTCTTGGATATTTTGTTCACGTATGACTTATGTATCAATATGGAAGTTTGGCAAGGAAACCCAAATTTGGATTATTCGAATATCATTTATATTATTCATTGATTTTATTTATAATATTCATAACATTAGAACTCTAAATTAAATTCCAACATTAACATCGTATTATTATTTTTCTACTTAGTTTTTCTCTTAGGTTGGCCGAATGGTTGTGGGTTCGAACCCCCACAACCCCTTTTTAATTTTCCTTAACAACATATTTCCCATTCTCGCCTAAACCAAGAGGTTGTGGGATCAAATCCCCACAGCCTCTTGCATTTTCCTTAAATTTTCGCTTGGATATGGAGGTTGTGGGTTCAAACCCCCACAGCCTCCTTATTAAATCTTTAATTTCGCTGAGGCTGTGAGGTGGTGGGTTCGAACCCCCACAGCCTCATAACTTTATTTTAATTAGATTAGGCGAATGGCAGTGGGGTTGTGGGATCGAACCCCCATAGCCTCACTTTATTTCTTAGTTAATTTCGCCTCTCCTTTTCAGCCTTGAGGTCGTGGGTTCGATTCCCACGCCTCACATTTTCTTTTCTTTATTTTTCTCTCCTTTCGCGCGTGCCTGGAGGTCGTGGGTTCGAATCCCACGCCTCCCATTTATTTCTTCAATTATTTTTCTCCTCTTTCTCCTCCAGTTCTCGAGTTTGATTCCCTCAGCCCCTTTTTTCTTTTCTTTTCTCGCGAACTCACAGTAGCCAAGTTCGATTCCCCCCAGCCCCATTTTCTTTTCCCTTTTTTCTTGAAGACCAGTAGCCAAGGGTCGAATCCCCCCAGCCCCATTTTACCTTTTTCTTTGTCGCGAAACCAGTAGCTAAGGGGTTCGATTCCCCTTAGCCCCTTCACATTTTTTTTTCTTTTTCAGCCTTCTTAACATGTGAGGTCTTGGGTTCAATTCCCATTGACCTCACTTATTTTATTTTCCCTTTTAAACCCAGATTTTTAACCTCATTGTAGAGTGCACAATCTGGAAAATTTTAGTCATTCTTCAACTTATTTTTAGGCGCATTTTTCATAAGTTTATTTGGCTAAAAGATTGTTATTCAATTAACCATATTTCATTGCAATGAACATCACATTGTATACACATTTCACACATAAAATACACTAGAAATACATGTCTTACAAGACCCCAAAACAGTGGCCAAACACACTGCCAACGTGCACACACACACCACTTCTTTTTCGATCACACTTTGATTATCATCTTCGTGATTTCCCGCACATAAACATATTCACATTTAATATAAACACATCAAACATGCCTAAATCTACCAGCACAACATACCCATCCTACGAATTCATTTGGGAGCTAGTGACAAGGACATGCAAAGGGGAACAACCTTAGTTTCGGAGTTAATATTTTGAATCGTAAGGGGCCTCTTGGGAAAGGGACCAAGAGAGAAGAAACCCATACCTTTTTGATGTTGTTCAAGCGTGAAGTTGCTGCCCAAACGTTCCTCCAAACCACGCCCAATTCACCTCAACGTACACACCACTCGACGAACAAGCTCTCTTTGCCTTGACGTTTTTGATTACTTTGCTTTTCTTAAAAATTTTCTTGTGTTCTTCAAGTGTGAAGAACCTTAGTCAAGTTTTCTGTTTCTTCACGTTAATTGGCAGAGATAACAAGAGAGTTTTTCTCTTTTTGAACGTGGAGAGGTGGTAAACGTGATTAGGAGAGTGTTAGCTTAGGTTTAGGAGTCTTAACTCAAGACTTAGTCAAAATAGGATTTAATTAAATTAATAAAAAAATGATTTATTTCAACTAATACGTGAAAGGACTCTTTTGCACTTAATGAATCAGATTTTTAATTGATGATTAAATCATCAATTCATCGCCTCTAGTGGGGCTCGAACCCGAGTGACACCCCATTTGCGAAAATGGGTCACTTCGGGTCGCCCCAACCCAAATTGCTCTTTTTAATTAAATTAATTAATTAATTAATTAATTCCTCAGGGTAATTACAATATTACCCTTGGCCTAGAAAAGACCATTTTACCCCTGGACCCTCGAAACTTAAAATTTATTCTTTTAAGTCCGGTAAAGACTCTTTCGATTAAATCTTCATTTTCGAGAGCCTCACATGGTTGGTTCCAACCTTTCCAAGCTCAATTAACTCCCCAAGTTAGTTGGCTTGGTCGTAGTAAGGGTTCTGAGTCTGGTTCAACGCGTATCAATCTGTGTGAACCTTGGTCTAATCGCAAGCATTTTTGACACCTTAAGTATTTATCTTATTCATTTTTAGGGTTGTTACAATATCCCCCCCTTAGGAACATTCGTCCCCGAATGACACTATCACTACATATCGTAATGCCAGACAGATCATAACATAATCACTATGCACTGTCAAGCAATAGCAACAAAATACGGAGATATAAGAAAATATAGACTTAGGAGTAGGAAATCTAACCTCAAGAGCTGAAAAGATGAGGGTAGCGGGATCTCATGTCGGCCTCAGCCTCCCATGTAGCACCCTCAACAAGATGATTTCTCCACAATACTTTCACTTTGGCAATCTCCTTGTTCCTCAGCCGCTTGACCTGTCTGTCTAAGATCTCAACAGGTACCTCCTCATAAGACAAGTCTTCCTCAACCCCCAAACCTTCCACAGGTACAATCGATGCTGGATCACCTAGGAACTTCTTCAACATAGAAACATGAAAGACTGGATGGACAGAAGCTAGCTCCGCAGGCAATGCTAACTTATAGGCCACCTCACCCACACGCTGTAGGATCTCGTATGGCCCAACATACCTCGGACTCAACTTTCCCTTCCTGCCGAATCTCATCACCCCCATCATAGGTGATATCTTCAAGTAAACCTGGTCACCAACATCAAACTCTAAGGGCCGCTTTCTGTTATCTGCATATGACTTCTGCCGACTGTAAGCAGTAGCCAACCTGTCCCTAATCACTCTTACCTTTTCTAAGGCCTCATGAATGATCTCTGGACCCAAAATGGATGACTCTCCAAGCTCGAACCACCCAACTGGAGATCTACACCTCCTACCATACAGTGCCTCAAACGGTGCCATCCCAATGCTGGAGTGATAGCTATTATTATACGAGAACTGTATCAAAGGCAGATGGTCATCCCAATTACCTCTGAAGTCGATCACACACGCTCTCAACATATCCTCCTATGTCTGAATGGTGCGCTCTGTCTGCCCATCTGTCTGAGGATGAAAGGCAGTGCTAAGCTTTACCTGCGTGCCCAAGCTCTTCTCGAAAGATCTCCAAAAATATGAAGTAAACTAAGCTCCTCTATCTGAAATAATAGACAAGGAATCCCATGCCATCTCACAATCTCATCAATGTAGAGTCTCGCATAATCCTCGGCTCTGTAAGTAGACTTCACAGGGATAAAGTGGGCAGACTTAGTCAATCTGTCCACAATAACCCATATGGAGTCATGCTGCCTCCTAGTCCTCGGAAGAACAACCACGAAGTCCATATTAATGGCCTCCCACTTCCAAGTCAGAACCTCAATAATCAGAGTCAGACCGCCAGGCTTAAGATGCTCTGCCTTGACCTGCTGACAATTAGGACACTTGGCCACATATTCTGCAATGTCCTTCTTCATGCCATCCCACCAATAAATCTGCTTAAGATCATGATACATCTTGGTGGAACCCGGATGTATGGAATATCTGGAACCATGGGCCTCTGCAACAATCCTGGTCCACAAATCATCCACATCTGATACGTACAACCTGTCCTGATACCTAAGTATGCCATCATCTCCCAAAGGGAAAGACTCATTCATCTTCATCAGCAATGAGTCCTTCAGCTCCATCAACACAGGATCTAAATGCTGACCCTGCTTGACTTCAACTACCAAGGATGATTCAGAACTAGGATGAACTGAAACATCCCCGCTAGTGGAGTCAACCAAACGCACACCCAGTCTGGCCAGTCGGTGTACATCTTTCACCAGCTCCTTCTTCTTATCCTCAACGTGGGTAGTACTTCCCATGCTCATCCTGCTCAAAGCATCAGCTACAACATTAGCCTTACCTGTATGGTAGTGCACATTAATGTCATAATCCTTCAACAGCTCCAACCATCTCCGCTGACGTAGATTAAACTCCCTCTATGTGAACACGTACTGGATACTCTTGTGGTCTGTGTTCACATTCACTTCATACAAGTAGTGCCTCCAGAGCTTCAGTGCAAACACCACAGCTGCCAACTCCAGGTCATGAGTGGGATAATTCTTCTCATGAACCTTGAGCTGTCTGGACGCATAGGCTATCACCTTACCAACCTGCATAAGAACACAACCCAAACCAACCCTAGATGCATCACAATAAACAGTGTAATTCTCACCACACTTAGGCAAAGTAAGCACCGGGGCTGAAGTGAGTCTGTCCTTGAGCTCCTGGAAACTCCTCTCACAAGTCTCCGTCCACTCAAACTTGGCTTTCTTCTTAGTCAAAGCTGTCAATGGGGCAGCAATGGAAGAAAAGCCCTCCACAAACCTGCGGTAGTAACCAGCCAATCCCAAAAAGCTACGAATGTCAGTGGGAGTAAGAGGCTTTGGCAAATTTTTCACCGCCTCAGTCTTCCTAGGATCCACCTCCACGCCCTTATCGGACACAACATGACCCAGGAAGGTCACTGATCTCATCCAGAATTCACATTTGCTGAATTTGGCATACAACTGATGCTGTCTAAATACCTGCAAGGTTAGTCTCAAATGTTGTTCATGCTCTTCCTTGGTCTTAGAGTAGATGAGAATGTCATCAATGAACACTATGACGAAAGAGTCAAGGTATTCACGGAAGACCCTGTTCATAAGATCCATAAATGCAGCAGGTGCATTCGTGAGACTAAACATAACTAGAAACTCATAGTGACCATAAAGGGTACGCAAGGCTGTCTTTGGGATATCTCCATCCCTAACCCTAAGCTGATGGTACCCTGAACGAAGATCAATATTATAGAAGAAACTAGACCCTTGGAGATGATCGAACAAATCATCTATTCTGGGAAGTGGATACTTTTTCTTTATAGTGACTTTGTTGAGCTGCCGATAATCGATACACATTCTAAGGGTTCCATCTTTCTTTTTCACAAACAACACTAGAGCTCCCCAAGGGGATATGCTCGGCTGAATGAAACCCTTGTCAGTGAGATCTTTTAACTGTAGCTTCAACTCTTTGAGTTCAGCTGGAGCCATTCTGTAAGGAAGAATTGAAATTGGTTTAGTATCGGGTTCTAAGTCGATACCAAAATCAATCTCTCGAGGGGGAGGGACTCCAGGCAAATCATCAGGAAATACATCTAGGAACTCACTCACCACAGGCACTGAGTCTATGGAAGGAATGTCATGGTATAAATCATTAACACTCACAAGATGACATAATAACCCCTTGGACATCATTTTATTGGCCTTTAGGTTCGAAATCAAGAGGTTAGGACGACTCAAGTTGTACCCCTCCAAGACTAGCTCCTCTTCATTAGGGAAACAAAATCTCACCACTCTACTACGACAGTCCAAGCAAGCATAACAACTGTGAAGCCAGTCCATGCCAAGAATAACAACAAAATCATACATGGGTAACTCAGCCAAGTCTGCACACATAGTCTTACCACTTATCACTATTGGGCAACCCTTGTATACTCTATCAGTTCTTACATTTTCTCCTAAAGGTGTACTAACCACTATAGGATCATGTAGAACTTCAGGCAATATCTCAAAAGTGAGAGCAAGCAAAGGAGTTACAAAGGAAAGCGTAGACCCTGGATTAAGTAAAGCATAAACAGAAGTTAAGAATACTTGCAGCATACCTGTGACCACATCAGCGGACTTCTCCTGCTCCTCCCTGCCCTTCAGGGCATAGAATCTGCTCCTCTTAGGAGGCTCGGCTGCTGCTGCACCCTGTGGATTAGGCCTAGGCTGAGCATTACCTCCAGCCTGACCTCTGTTCTGTGGGCAGTCTCTAACCATGTGTCCACTCTTACCGCAACCGAAACAGGTATTAGTGCCCTGTCGGCACTCTCCACTGTGAGCTCGGCCACACTTAGCACAATTCTTTTTAGGACGCTGCATCTCACCTCCATTGCCTTTCTTGGGCTTAGGTCTGCCTCCTCTAGGTGTTGTACTCCTCTGAAAATTTGAGTTCCCAGAACTCTGTTGCCCCTTCTTGAACCTTGGCTTCTCACGGACGCCAAAATTGTTTCTGTGGCCTCCATGGCTGCGACCTGCCTGATCTTGAGGCTTAGGCCTCATAGCATCATGAACACCCCTCTTTTTACGGTTGTCCTCTACCTGTTGGACGTGCACCATCAACCTGGAGAGGTCCATATTATCATGAAACATCGCAGACCGACACTCCTCAGCCAGATCTCCATTGATTCCTGTGAGGAACCTGCTCATCTCATCCCTGCTGTTAGACACAAGGGAAGTACCATACTTGGATAATTTAACAAACTTCAGTACTCACCTCATCCTTGCTATTAGATATTAAGGAAAGTAACATACCTTGATAGCTTAACGAACTTCAGGGAATACTCCCTAACTGTCATAGACCCATGTTTAAGGTTGATGAACTTCTCAACCTTGGCTTCCCTCATCTCTCTGGGGAAGAATCTCTCCAGAAATGCTGTCTTGAACAGCTCCTAAGTGATTGGAACTCCGCCCAAAGCTCGGATATCCTGCCACATCTTACACCAAGTCTGTGCAACATCCTTGAGCTGATAGGAAGCCAGCTCAGCCTTCTCAGTATCTGTGGCCCCCATAGCCACCAGAATCTTATGCACCTCATCCGAAAAGTCCTGGGGATCCTCTGCAGTCCTAGACCCTGTGAAAATAGGAGGATTTATCCTCGTGAAGTCTCTCAGTCTGTCAGCCAAGCTACAAACCGGTGGGTTCTCCCTCTGAACATCTTGCCGGTTGACCTGGGTAGTCATAGACTGGGCCTGCATAGTAATGGCCTGTGCCATCTGGGCCAGACATGCCCTCACCTCTGCATCATTCAACCCAGCTGGATTAACTTTCATAGCCACTCCTTCAGCTGGAGCCTGGGGTGGATCCTGATTGCCCCCAGCAGCTGCACCTCCTCTCCTCTGACCAATATCCCTCCTAGTATTCATTCTCTGAAAACAACAAAGATTGATGTTAGACATGCTCATAACACCAAGAAATTAACTTTAGGAAAAGCACGATAAGATCAGAAAAAAGGAAGTTTTCCTACGCATCATGCAGTCTCTAATCCAGGATAGTGGTGCACTTCGCTACCATGACTTAGAAACTACTCAATGTGGTTAATGAGAACTCATTATTATCGGAATTTAACCTAGTGCTCTGATACCAACTTTGTCACGACTGGAATCTAGACCCCAGACGAGACCAGCATCGTTGACGTCTCAGAGGTCGCAGACAAGCCTACTTATGTCAGTCATACTTCATCTAGGTTAATTTTAGCGGAAAATTTGAAACTTTTTGTTTCCTTAACATACTTGTTAAATATTCTTATCATTTCATAATTGTTCACCATCAACCATCTAATATTAAGAAATAAGCAACTGAAAGAAATAGTCCAATAAGTATTAAGTGTATAATTGCCAAAATGGCATCAATACAAAGTCTGAATAAAAACAGGAAAGAAACGCTAGGGGAACATGCTCCACTAGCTCAACTCTAAAACTAAGCTAGAATGTAAAACAGTAGTATCCTCGAAAGAATGAGGACCTACCAACTCTGGATGAATGCTGGACGTCCGGATAACTGCAACAATGATCCTGTAGCTCTATCGCCCACCTGTGCCTACACCTAAAATAGTATAGTTGTATAGGGTTAGTACACACTTGTACTAAGTATGGGTATATGCAAGCACACACCAAGGACATGTATCAGAAAGAATAGCTCTTCCCTAACAACATGATTATGGAAAGTCAAGTCAGTGGACTTGCCAAATTTGGATTAGGAAAGTTAGTGAACTTTCCAAATTTTGATTATGAAAGTCGTGCCATGAGAGTAACATGCATCATCAGAAACATCATACAACATACAACATGTAACATCTTACATATAGCACATATCATAGCACATAACATATAACACATAGCTTCTTTCATATCAGTCATTCCTGTGCAATGAGACCTTGGAATCATGGATTTGACATTAAGACTTTCCAAAATGAGGGCTCAAAATATGGGACCTCAACTAGGGAGTCTTCATTAGCAAACACAAAGTCTGCTTCATTCATTCATACGTACTTCATTTCATTTCGTTCATAAGCCAGTGTGAACACCAGCTATACCTAGGGTGTAGTTTAAGACTTTCATCGGGTTTGTTGTGCATTGATCAAGAATAACCTAATGTCATTACCTGAGTCTAGATCACCTCTTGATTATCCCATCCTAACACCTTTGGTATCATTCATTTCATTATGTGCTTCATTTCAGGCTGATCTCATTCATTCATTGGGAACTTTAACTTTAACCGACTTAGATCATGTGAGCATCATGAAATCCAGTGCCTCCCCCACACCGAAAAGAGGTGGAATCACTGGCCAAAGTGACCCAATAACATGCTAGCGTACATGGGAATTTAACCCCGCCAGATCCCTATATTGGCAGTATAGGTTCGAAGACTAGGAGATATAAGGAGACCCATACCCGGCAAGCCGGACAGTCTCATCTCATGAGAGTAACTGAACCTTCGCCCTTCCCGAAAGAAGGCATCACCGCTCATAGCTAGCCTATCGGTGCTCAATATAAAGTTCCATTTCATTCATCTCATACGTCATGTAAGCTGACTTCTAGTATGAGGATATCATAGCTCATTAGATGATTTCTCATCTCATCATTTGTATTAAGTGTGTTAAGCTCAATAACTTCATTAGAGTGTTCATAGAGACTGGTTTCTTCATTATCTTACACTCTCATAGGTGAGTACGTTTTGGTAACATTTACTTAGGCTCCTTTGAGATCACTCTCATCATTTACATTAGCCTCATATCATGTTGTCACCACATTCATTATCATTAGCACATTTGCTTTCCATAATTACTCACTTCTTGTTACGTGAATGTTCATCTCATCATTTCATTATTCGTGTCATCATATGCCAATGCACTTGTCCATCTAGTGTATCTTACATTCATATTTAACCTTTCAAGGTTCATGATTCCATTGCATACATCTTAGGTTCACTTACTTTTGAACGTATGCTAGATTTATGTGTCTATACATACAAGCCATGAGACTTCATTCGTATTTCGTCTAAATGATTCATATCTTCCTAAGATTATGTGAAACAAGACTTATGTGTCTTGTATATATGCCAAGATCTTGATTTCGATCTAAGTAGGTGGCATTATTCTTGGATATTTTTTGTTCACGTATGAGTTATGTGTTAATACGGAAGTTTGGCAAGGAAACCCAAATTTGGATTATTCGAATATCATTTATATTATTCATTAATTTTATTTATAATATTCATAACATTAGAACTCTAAATTAAATTCCAACATTAACATCGTATTATTATTTTTCTACTTAGTTTTTCTCTTAGATTGGCCGAAGGGTTGTGGGTTCGAACCCCCACAACCCCTTTTTAATTTTCATTAACAACATATTGCCCATTCTCGCCTAAACCAAGAGGTTGTGGGATCAAATCCCCACAGCCTCTCGCATTTTCCTTAAATTTTCGCTGGGATACGGAGGTTGTGGGTTAGAACCCCCATAGCCTCCTTATTAAATCTTTAATTTCGCTGAGGCTGTGAGGTGGTGGGTTCGAACTCCCACAGCCTCATAACTTTATTTTAATTAGATTAGGCGAATGGCAGTGGGGTTGTGGGATCGAACCCCCACAGCCTCACTTTATTTCTTAGTTAATTTCGCCTCTCCTTTTCAGCCTTGAGGTCGTGGGTTCGATTCCCATGCCTCACATTTTCTTTTCTTTATTTTTCTCCCCTTCCGCGCGTGCCTGGAGTTCGTGGGTTCGAATCCCATGCCTTCCATTTATTTGTTCAATTATTTTTCTCCTCTTTCTCCTCCAGTTCGCGAGTTTGATTCCCCCAGCCCCCTTTTTCTTTTCTTTTCTCGCGAACTCACAGTAGCCAAGTTCGATTCCCCCAGCCCTATTTTCTTTTCCCTTTTTTCGCGATGACCAGTAGCCAAGGGTCGAATCCCTCCAGCCCCATTTTCCATTTTTCTTTGTCGCGAAACCAGTAGCTAAGGGGTTCGATTCCCCTTAGCCCCTTCACATTTTTTTTTCCAGCCTTCTTAACATGTGAGGTCTTGGGTTCAATTCCCATTGAACTCACTTATTTTATTTTCCCTTTTAAACCCAGATTTTTAACCTCATTGTAGAGTGCACAATCTGGAAAATTAGTCATTCTTCAACTCATTTTTAGGTGCATTTTTCATAAGTTTATTTGGCTAAAAGATTGTTATTCAATCAACCATATTTCATTGCAATGAACATCACATTGTTGTAAGACCTTGAAAATAGCTTAGGTGTTCTAGAGCCTAACATGTTGGTCTTAGTGTTCTAAGGTCCTAAATATGTCTAATATGTGGTATATAGGCAGTAGCTAAAATATTAGAGGTGTTGGAAGTCAAACGTCAAGGGATGACTAAGACGTTTGACGACTAAGTCACCTAAATGTCTAAAATGTGGTTCTATATGTTTATGTGTGTTTCATTGTGTTTTAAGGTTCTTAATAGATTTATTATAGCATGTATAGGCAGTGGTTAAAGTTTCGTGAAGTTTGGAGGTCAAACGACCAAGAACGTCCAAGGCATTCGAAAGTTGTGCATTGAGTCGACCTTGTACGTCTAGGCGAGTTTCGTTGAGTTTTATGTGTTCGTTTTGGTTGAAATTCATGTGAGAGGTGTTAAACTCATATAAGATCGCATTTGGGTTGGAAACGTTTGGGAAATTATCCCCAAGGACCATCAAAGGGTCCTTGAGGAAAGGACCCAAAATCTGATGGCAGGCTGTCCCAGGCAGCCTTGGCGACGGAGCTGTCAACGGCCAGTCATGGCTGTAACTCCCCGTCACAAAGGTTTAGTCGTGGGGGACTTTTCCAAGGGTGTAGGGGGAACCCTTGGCAAGCCACAGGAGCTTGCAACAGATGGCCATAACGGGCAGTTACACCCGTGACGCCCCGTCACAAGCCAGGCGTCGCAGCCAAGTCCCTGTGCGCAGACTTACTACCAAGTTAGGGGTGAATTGGTAAATTCACCCCATGTCTAAATAAGAGTTTAGGCGGTTGTTTAAGGGTCTTATGGGTATTTTAATTAACTATTTAAGTGGTTAAGACCCTAGAGACTTCATTATTCTTCTAAAATCAAAACCCAAAGTCTCTTATAAATCCCAAAACCTTCATTGAAGACTCCAATGAAGAGGCAGCTTGGTGAGGGGTTCTTGAGTGGAAATTCTTCATCAAAGTGAAGAATTATCATCCTTGAGGTATGGATTTTGATCCTTGAAACTTATTTCATCAAGGAGCCCAATCCTCAAAGTGTTTTACAAAGTTTTCTAAAGTGAATTGTCCAATTTCGAGATACTACCATGGGTTCTTGCATAAATGATTTCTAAACATTGAATTATGATATAATTGATATTGTATTGATGATTTCAACATAAATTACCTATGAACCCATGTGAATTGATGAATCCTAGTTTTGACTACTTTATTGGGTTACTTGATATTAAGCTAATGTTGATGAATTGTTGTGTAGTTCCTTATGGGCTTTCTAATGATGTAAGAATTGTATTCAATTGATATATAATTGATCTTATATTGTTAAACCTAGATTGAATTGATGTAGATTCATTGATTTTTATGGTTATTGCTTTGAATTATTGTTCATGGCCATGGGTAAGGGCCTTGTGATGTTGAATTGGTTGATTTGGCATTGAATTGAAGTGTGGATATGGGTATGAAGGTATGCTGCCCCGTTTTCCTTAATTTTATATTTATTATACTTTGATTCTATTGTGATTGGTATGGTCCACTTATGGTGTCGGTGTTATGTGTTTAATTTGCAATTGATGTGGCCTTGTCGGCGTTACTTTATGCAATATTATGAGCATGGCCTTATTGGAAATTACTTGAAGTTATGTGGCTATTTGTGTAGTTTATGATGTGAGTATGATATTACTTATCTACATGTGAAGTTATATAGTCATGTATGTACTCTTCTAGTTATGTTGCCTTAAGTGATCATGTTAGACTTTGACTTGATATTATGTGTATAGTGTTAGGGTTAAGTCTTGGTTATTCCTACTTGACTTTATGAGTCTATGTGGAGGATATTAATGATGTTATGATGATATATAGGATGAGTTGAAGATGTTAGGTTGTTTTAGAAGTGTTTCTAGAATGGCTTGTATTATGGGTTAAAAGTGAAGTACGTGATGTCTTGTCTTGGTTGACTTGTATCTGTTACTTGATGTACATATGATTATGGATATGTGATGTCTTGATATAGGGTGTTATAACTCTTAGTCTTGAATAAATAAATATAATTGAGGCCTTAATGATAAGAAGGTCAATGTTATGTGGAACCTTGAACTTAGTGGCGAGGTTATGAATTGTGAAGTAGTTAGCCGTAATGGTATCCTTCATGTTATGCGTGATGACTTAGGGATGGTTGGCTGGAACGACATCATATCATACCTTAGGTAAATTGCTTTGAGCTTCTTGTCGCTAAAGTGAGATATGCCCTAGTGGAAGTTACTTTGGTAGGGTGAATGTAAAGGGGGTCATGAACTAGATAAGGACCTATTTATATGAACCTTAATGTCAACTAATCTATGATAACAAAGGCTAGCACCGAGTGAGTATGAGTAGGGTTAAGCGAATTTAGTTAAAGAACAGACTGAATGCTTAATACGCCCTTCATATTCCTTAACCATGTGCCTACATGGGATGTGTCCAAGTTCTACCATTGGCAAGTAGAACAACCTCATCGAAGTAGGATAGAATTTCGAATTCCATGTCTTGCTACCATGGTCTATGTCGGTTATTGCCTATTATCATCATGTGGAATACCTATTAGCATTAGATATGTTTATGAGGTTTAGGTGGTGGTATGGGACGCTATCTAGACATTGCACAATAGACTTTGAAGGTGTTATGTGGAGTTCCTAGGTCTTGTCCAAAGACCATTAGGTGATCCATTATGTGAGTGTCTTATGTGATGCATTATGTGAGTGTCTTATGTGATGTATGAGTCTTAATGAACTAATGAACTAATGACCTATGTTAGTAACTATGTAAATGATTGAGTACCTAATCTAAAGTGACTTAAGCATTCCTTAGCTAAATTATGAGGAGGACATGAAAGGATGGTGTCTTCATGTCTTATCTTTGGAAGTCATGAGGATGACTCTAGTAGGGAAATTGGTTAATCTTGTTGACATGATCTAAACCTTAGGAAGTCTTAAGGACTAGTTAGGTAATCTTGGAGAGGTCATTGCACTATGGACATATCTTCTTGATTTACTTAAGTAGGTCTTTTGATAGGCTTTGGAACGAGAATGTCTTCTAATTCTAAGTGTTGGTGTGTTTAGTGAGAATGATTCTATTTGAGGTAGTCTATAGGATCTCTTGTGTGTGTGTGATAGAGATTGTATGGGCGGTCGCTCCACACTCACTCAAGTGAGACTTAGAATCACCTTTGGTAGAAGAATCTTACATAGATGTTTATGATTGTTTTCTAAGTATGTATGTGACTCATCGTAGGTAATCTTAAGGGTCGTTTAGGCACATCTAGAGAGGGTGTATGGGCGGTCTCTCTTTGTGTGACTTAAGTGAATCTTAGGATGACTTTAACTGAGGGAATTACATGCTATAAGATGTTAAAAAGGAAGGTTTGGACTTCACTGTAACAGTGAAGGGACTTCACTGTAACAGTGAAGGGACTTCACTGTAACAGTGAAGGGACTTCACTGTACAGTGAAGTGAACTCATTGTAAAGTGAGCTTATAATTGTTATCTTTGATTTTATTGTTATCTTATGTGTTTCTTAATTGATAAATGATGTTCTTATGTTTAAACTATGATTTCTTAAATGAAAATATGCATATTTCCAATAAAGTCCGTTTTCATGATTTTATGCATATAGCCATACTTAGTACATGTGGTTGTACTAATTCCATGCTTTATTTTCTATCTATAGTCCTTGGTAGGTAAGGAGCTTTTGGAGAAGAAGACTTGGGCTTAGAAGAATCGTCCGAGTAGAATAATTGAAGTATGTCCTCATTTGTATCGAGGGCATATATGTCATCTTATGTTTCTTTTATGAAGTATTGTAATAAGACTTTGTTATTTCTGTTTTTGTATTAAAGTACTCTTGTGTCTTAAGATGATGAGATTGAGACTTAGCATTTCTATTACTTTTATATGAAAGAGTTTTTTAAAGACTATATAATGTTTTACTGAAAAGTTTTAATTCCGCACTACTTTTCACTATGTATATGCGATGAATGATATGAATGAGGCTTGTCTTAGAACTCTGAGAGTTCGACGACGCCGGTCGCAATCCAAGATTGCACCCTATCTTCTAGGGTATGGTCTCGGGTTGTGACAATTGCATACACATTTCACACATAAAATACACAAGAAATACATGTGTTACAAGACCCCAAAACAGTGGCCAAACACACTGCCAACTTGCACACACACACACCTCCTTTTTCGATCACACTTTGATTATCATCTTCGTGATGTCCCGCACATAAACATATTCACATTTAATATAAACACATCATACATGCCTAAATCTACCAGCACAACATACCCATCCTACGAATTCATTTGGGAGCTAGTGACAAGGACATGCAAAGGGGAACAACCTTAGTTTCGGAGTGAATATTTTGAATCGTAAGGGGCCTCTTGGGAAAGGGACCAAGAGAGAAGAAACCCATACCTTTTTGATGTTTTTCAAGCGTGATGTTGCTGCCCAAACGTTCCTCCAAACCACGCCCAATTCACCTCAACGTACACACCACTCGACGAACAAGCTCTCTTTGCCTTGACGTTTTTTATTACTTTGCTTTTCTTAAAAATTTTCGTGTGTTCTTCAAGTGTGAAGAACCTTAGTCAAGGTTTCTGTTTCTTCACGTTAATTGGTAGAGAGAACAAGAGAGTTTTTCTTTTTTTGAACGTGGAGAGGTGATAAACGTGATTAGGAGAGTGTAAGCTTAGGTTTAGGAGTCTTAACTCAAGACTTAGTCAAAATAGGGTTTAATTAAATTAATAAAAATCTGATTTATTTCAACTAATACGTGAAAGGACCCTTTTGCCCTTAATGAATCAGATTTTTAATTGATGATTAAATCATCAATTCATCGCCTCTAGTGGGGCTCGAACCCGAGTGACACCCCATTTGCGAAAATGGGTCACTTCAAGTTGCCCCAACCCGAATTGCTCTTTTTAATTTAATTAATTAATTAATTCCTCAGGGTAATTACAATATTACCCTTGGCCTGGAAAAGACCATTTTACCCCTGGACCCTCAAAACTTAAAATTTCTTCTTTTAAGTCCGGTAAAGACTCTTTCGATTAAATCTTCGTTTTCGAGAGCCTCACATGGTTGGTTCCAACCTTTCCAAGCTCAATTAACTCCCCAAGTTAGTTGGCTTGGTCGTAGTAAGGGTTCTGAGGTCTGGTTTTACGCGTATCAATCTGTGTGAACCTTGGTCTAATCACAAGCATTCTTGACACCTTAAGTATTTATCTTATTCATTTTTAGGGTTGTTACACATACCATTTCACATAAGTCTCATACATAGCCATAAATCGCATCACTTCATCAATGCATGCCAAGATTCACCTTCACACATACTCATTCAACCATAAAACCAAGATACGCATTTAAGCTCACCTTTTCTCCCTCAAGCATAGAGAACAATCTCATCCAAGCAATCACATCTAAAAGACCACCGGACAAGAAAACATAAGAGAGAGATCTTATAGAGTTAAGTTTTATGGCAAGATATGAGAATGATGAAGAAGGGAAACTCTATCGTCCTATAGCCTCTCGTACCATATGATGTGCTATAAAAAGTTTTAAATTTTCCGCTAAAGTTACTATGTCAATGCTATGAATGATAACTATGGGCTTGCATAAGACCTCCGAGAGGTCAAGTACACCGTGTTACTTCTGGGGGTGCTCCCCGAATGTGACACAACTCTAGACTCTAATTAACTGACCTAA
Source organism: Solanum sitiens (assembly GCA_016801875.1). Lineage (NCBI taxonomy): Eukaryota > Viridiplantae > Streptophyta > Magnoliopsida > Solanales > Solanaceae > Solanum > Solanum sitiens. Next base: position 65,169 of record JABWTJ010000681.1, read on the forward strand.
CTAGATAACTAACGTAGGACTAACCAAAAGTAACCAATTAGTGCACCCGACAACCTAAGACTTAATCGGGTTACACTAACCTAGTAACTAGTTAAAGAGACAACCTAGTACCTAACCTAGGATGGTCCAAAAGGGTTAGTTATGGTCCCAAAGACTTAGGGGTACTTTAGTAATTAACCTAGGTCCCTTAATTAATTAAATTATCAATTTAATTAATTAACAAAAAATCCAGAATTTGGCCGAGACCCTAGCCAATTTTCAGATTTGACAAAGTTAAATGTTTTCCTATTTCTAGTCAACTTAGGAGGGGCGTTTTAGTAATTAACTGATTAATTTATTTAATTAACTTAATTAGCCTAAGTTGAATGAGTCATGATCAGTTCCTAAGACTTAGAATCACGTTCAAACACTAGAAATCTCACGATTCAAAACAGTGAAGCGAACGAAAGAAAAACAGAAATTTCTATTGATTCTCTTAGGCGATTTCAAGATTTTCTTCAAGGTTTTGTGCAAGGTAATCTTCGTAGATTAAATTCTACATAAGGTATGGGTTTCTCTCCTGGAATTCTTTATCCAAGAGGATTTTCAATAGTCTTGAATCTATGAATCTCGAAACTAGTGTTGTTTCCCAACAATATTGTTGAACGTCCATTCCCCTAGTTATCCTTGATTTTGATTCTAATGTATATGCAGATGTAATCTTGATCGTGTTATTGGTATGTGGTGCTGGCTGATCTTAATGATAGGTTTTCATGATTTGTAAATGTCGAATGAAGTATGTAGACTGATTTGCATGATCTAAGCATTTGTCACACGAAATAAAGAACGTTGTATGACCTAATTGTGTCCGAGAAAGTGGAGTATGATATGTTTTGGTTAGGCAGCTTGTTTACTGTTAAATGTGACTTGTTTGAGATAATATGTTCATTAAAGTATTCATATGAGGCTATCCGAAATGGCTAATAATGTTATGCCTAAGCCATGATATAAAATTGGCTAATGATTTCATGAAATTATATTTGAATGAATGTTTGGCTTGTGTCAATAAATTGACTATGAAGTCATTTCCAAATTTTCTAGGCCAATTTTAATTTTATGCCAACCACATATAGCCAAAGTATTGAAATGACAACTCCAGCACATCGAAGATAATTCAATGAATCCATAACCAAGGGTATACCAGTCATTGGGACAAGTCCCAACATTCCCTAACCAAATGAACTATGAACATAAGTATTTCATTGAATGAAGTTCTCAACGTCCATAAATGATGATATGAAGCTACCAAATGAATGTAAGCAAGTAAAGTGAGTATTAACATAATTAAAAGTGTCTAAGTTAAGAAAGTGACCAGAATGAGGTTTTAAAGGAAGTGAGACAAGTCTCACTTAGACCTAAGACAACTATGTTAAGATACTCAAGAAAAAGGGTGTTAGAACGTGTGAGACAAGTCTTATTAACACCAAAGATGTTATGTAAGGATAAATTCCCATTTCATCAATGTAAATAAAGGGATTACAAGTCATCAATAGAGTAAGTAAACCTCAATCTAAAGCAAGCTTCCATAATGTTTGAGTCAACTCTAAAAGATAAGAAGATAAAAGGAAAGTGAGCAAAGCACCGATAGACTAGCTATGAGCTTGTGCTTGCACATGTAAGTCTCATGAGATGAGGCTCCACCACGGTGGATAAGAGTCTCCGAATATCTCCTAGTCTTTGAACTATGTCTAGCCAACAACATGGGAACTAGCCTATGGATTCCACCTAAGAGAGCTAGGTATGTTTCGGTTTAACATTGGCCAGTGATTCCACCTCTTTTTGGTGTGGGGAAGACATCGGATTTCATGTTTAGCTCACATGATCTATGTCGGTTAATGATCAAAAAAAGTTCCTGGTTCCACTTTAGTCGTGGACCACCCCTTTTCGGTGTGGGGTAAACACTTGATATAGATTCACTTTAGCCGGTGAATCACCCCTTTTCAGTGTGGGGCAAACACTGGTTTTCATGTTAATTCGCATGATATAGGATTCACTTTGATCGGTGAATCACCTCTTTTCGGTGTGGGGAAGACAATGGATTTCATGTAACTTCACATGATTTTAATGCTACGGACTTCTTTAAGAAAGTAAGAAGGAAGAAGAGATGTAAGTTCAAAGTGAACTAAGAAAGCAAGAGTTTATGAATGCGAATGTTTGATAAGAATGAAATTTTCTATATGTAAGGGGCATAGCCAATAATGATATCTCATATTTATGAAAATGATTAAAGCCAAATACGATTGACTTATAATGACCTTATATAATTGGTAAATGACACTAGCCAAATAAGATTGGCTTATAATGACTTCTTGTATTATTCCAACATCAGATAATAGGTTTAATCAATAAAGATTGGCTTACAAAGATTTCATGCCCTAAATTGTAGTTAAATTATTTCCTTAGTCTCTTCGATTACTTACTTGATTCATTGTGGGTATGGGACTACAATGAATCATTGCACTTATAAGTAAAACATAATACCAAAGGAGATAATTGAAGTAGACAACAAAAAGAAGAAAAGAACAAAAAAATAAACTAAGTGTCAAATGAAGAGCTCTCGGGTTTGGTGGTATCAAATTTCAAAACTTTCGTTCGAGTTGTTCTAAAATTATATTGATGATTCTAAGGTCTTGTGATCATATAGAAAATGAGTTGTGTGATTTTAATGCATTAAAATACGCCATATTCATACCACAATTCACAAATAACAAATTAGGAAAGTCTAGTGATGTCACTTTCCAGAAATGGCATATTGTTATTGGAAGAGCTTTCCTTGATCATGCATAGCCTTATGTGTATGTGTGCATACACCCATACTTAGTACAAGTGTGTACTAACCCTATACTATTACCATTTTTTATAGGTGCAGGTCAGAGAAAAGGTTGAAGACTCATTGCAGCGGTTTGGACTTAGCGATCTCCATACCTTTGGTAGGTCCTCTTGATTTCGAGGATGCTACGTCTATCTTTCTAGAATTAGTACTTTAGACATAGCTAGAGGATGTTGTCCCTAGCGTTTCTTTCAGACATATATTCGAAGCTTTGTATTAAGGTCGTTTATGGCAAACTATTATGATATATTGATTCTTTCATTTGAATTGCGTAATCGATTGTAGATGGTTGTTAATTTGATCTTATAGTATATTAATCCATGTAACTCTTTTATATGAAGTCTATGAATACTTCATTATGTTTTAGAAGTTTTAAATTTTCCGCAAATTTAACTATATGAATGTGATGAAAGCTAAGAAGAGGCTTGTCTGCGACCTCTGAGAGGTTAACGACGCCGGTTGAGATCCGGATTCCTGAATCCGGGTCGTGACATACTTGGTATCAGAGCATGAGGTTAAATTACCTAGGAACTAAAGCTCAAAACAACTACGTTATGTAGTTTCTAACTTATGGTTGTGAAGCGCGCCACAATCATGACTTAGAGACTAAGTGATGATAAGAAATTTTCCCTTCTTCTACTCTTTATCGTGCTATGTAGAATTATGACATTTTGTGTCATATGAGAAGCTAACTTCCTTCTTGTGTATTCGTGTAGAAGTATGAATACAAGGAGAAATGCCGCAAGGAGAGTTGAAGAAGTAGCTACTAGAGGAAACCAAGCTCCTCCTCAAGCCGCAACTGTAGGAGCTCAAGTTCCTGTCAGCCTAGCTGCGTTGACAGATGGAGAGGTCAGGGAAGCTTTGATGAAGATGGCACATGCTATCACTACTCAGGCACAGGCCATCACGGCTGAAGCCAATAGAGAGGGTGCTCCCAAGGAGAACCCGCATGCTAGCACCATGGCTAGCAGACTGAGGGACTTCACAAGAATGAATCCTCCACTCTACTACGGGTCCAAGACTAATGAGGGTCCCCAGGAGTTTGTGGATGAGGTCTCCAAAATTCTCTATGCCATGGGTGTTGATGAAAGAGCAAAGGCAGAGTTGACTGCATAACCACTTAAAGATGTAGCTCAGGTGTGGTACAAAATGTGGGCAGATGGCCGAGCACCAGGAGATGTCCCCATCACTTGGGATATTCTCAAGGCTGCGTTTTTGGAGAGATTCTTCCCCAGAGAGTAACGAGAATCAAAGGCTGAAGAATTCATCAACCTAAGACAGGGAGGTATGTCGGTCAAGGACTATTCCTTGAAATTTGTTAAACTCTCAAAATATGCTTCTTCTCTAGTGTCCAATATGAGGGATGAGATGAGCAGGTTTGTGACTGGCGTGTCGGAGGATCTGGTGGACGATTGTCGGGCATCCATGTTGCATGATAACATGGACCTGGGCAGATTGATGGTACATGCACAGCAGGTGGAGGAGAGTCGTCGAAAAAGGAGAGTTCAGGAAGTCAAAAAGCCTAAGCCCGCTGATCAAACTGGTTCTAGCTCTGGTAGGGGTTCATTTGGAGTCCAGAACAGGCCTAAGTTATTTGGAGTCCAGAACAGGCCTAAGTTCAAGAAGCACTCAGGTAATTTTACTCCTTCCAGAAATTTGAATGCCAAAGTGGATAAGTCTGGCCCCAAAAAGGGCAATGATAGGAGTGCCCAGCGAAACAACAAGATGTGTGGTAAGTGTGGGCATTTGCATGGAGGTGAATGTTTGGTAGCTACTAACGCCTGCTTCGGATGCGACAAGAGTGGACAAATAGTCAGATATTATCCTCAAGTGAGGAACCAGGCCAAGGCAGATGCTCAGCCTCGACCGAATCCAACTGCTGCAGTCAAACCTCCCAAGAGGAACAAATTTTATGCGCTAAAAGGTAGAGAAGAGCAAGAGAAGTCAGCTGATGTGGTCACGGGTACGTTGCATGTCTTTTCTTTCCCTGTGTATGCATTGTTGGATCCAGGATCCACCTTATCATTTGTTACTCCTTTGATAGCTAGTAGATTGGATGTGCTTCCTGAGATCTTACATGAGCCGTTTCTAGTTAGTACTCCCATAGGAGATAGCATTAGAGCTGAAAGAGTATACAAAAATTGCCCAATTAACATTCTTGATAGAATCACTCATGCTGACCTAGTGGAGTTAGCCATGCTCGATTTTGATATAATCTTGGGTATGGATTGGCTCCATAAGTGTTATGCTACAATAGATTGTGGAAACAGAATAGTCAAGTTTCAGTTTCCAAATGAGTTAGAGATGGAATGGGAAGGGCGTGGTTCAAATCTAGTTAGCCAAATCGTTTCACATTTAAAAGCCAATAAGTTGATAGCTAAGGGGTATTTATACCACTTAGTTAGAGTCAATGAGTTAGAGCAAGAAGTCCCTTCCATAGACTATGTGTCAATAGTGAATGAGTTTCAAGATGTTTTTCCAGAGGATGTACTAGGAATCCCTCCTGAGTGTGAGATTGATTTTGGTGTTGACTTAGATCCCAACACCAAACCGATTTCTATTCACCCATATAGGATAGCACCAGCCGAACTCAAAGAGTTGAAGTTGCAGTTAAAAGATCTACTTGATAAGGGCTTCATCCAGCCGAGCATATCCCCATGGGGTGCTCCAGTGTTGTTCGTTAAGAAAAAGGATGGAACCCTTAGGATGTGTATCGATTATCGGCAACTCAACAAAGTCACTATAAAGAACAAGTATCCTCTTCCCAGAATCGATGATCTCTTTGATCAACTTCAAGGTTCAAGTTTCTTTTCAAAAATAGATCTCCGATCAGGGTATCACCAATTAAGGGTAAGACAAGACAACATTCCTAAAACTGCTTTCCGAACTAGATATGTCCATTATGAGTTTGTTGTCATGTCATTTGGTCTCACTAACGCACCAGCCGCATTTATGGACCTTATAAATAGGGTTTTCCGTGAATATCTTGATTCTTTTGTCATAGTATTCATAGATGACAACCTCATATACTCTAAGTCTAGAAAAGAGCATGAAGTACACTTAAGAAAGATATTGTAAGTACTCAGAGAACATCAGTTATATTCAAAGTTCAGTAAATGTGAATTATGGTTGAGATCAATGACCTTCCTTGGTTATGTTGTGATCGACCAGGGTGTTGAAGTTGATCCAAAAAAGGTTGAAGCAGTGAAGAATTGGCCGAGACCCCTCACTCCTACATATATTCATAGTTTCTTGGGTTTGGCTAATTACTATCGCAAGTTTGTGGAGGGTTTTTCCACTATTGCTGCTCCGTTGACAGCCTTGATGAAGAAGAAGGTGAAGTTTGAGTGGTCTGAAAAATGTGAGAAGAGCTACCAAGAGCTCAAAGACCGACTCACTTCAGCCCCAGTTCTCACATTGCCGAGGAGTGGTGAAGAATACGTGGTATACTGTGATGCTTCTCGAGTAGGTTTGGGATGTGTTCCTGTGCAAGATGTCAAGGTTATAGCATATGCATCGAGACCGTTGAAAGTCCACGAGAAGAATTAACCTACTCATGATCTTGAGTTAGCTGCGGTTGTCTTTGCATTGAAGGTGTGGAGCGATTATTTATATGGTGTACATGTTGATGTATACAGTGACCATAAAAGTATTCAGTATGTTTTTATGCAGAGAGAATTGAACCTTCGTCAGAGAAGATGACTAGAACTGCTCAAGGACTATTATATGAGTGTCCACTATAACCCAAGTAAGGCCAATGTGGTGGCCGATGCGTTGAGTAGATTGAGTATGGGCAGCATCTCTCATGTTGATGATGAGAAGAAGCAACTAGTTAAAGAGGTACACCAATTGGCTAGATTGGATGTACGGCTGATAGATACACCAAGTGGGGGTGTTTTAGTTCATTCCACTTCTGAATCCTCATTTATTGTAGATGTCAAAGCTAAGCAGCATCTCGACCCAATACTCATGGAGTTGAAAGACTCAGTTTTGAGTAAGATGAATGAATCATTTTCCCTAGGAGGGGATGGTGTACTCACGTACCAGAACAGATTATGTGTGCCCAATATTGATAATTTGAGGCCTAATATTATTGTAGAGGCCCATGGCTCCAGGTATTCTATTCATCCAGGTTCTACCAAAATGTACCATGACCTTAAAGAGGTGTATTGGTGGGAAGGTATAAAGAGAGATATTTCGAAGTTTGTGGAGGAATGCCCCAATTGCCGACAGGTTAAGGCCGAACACCTTAAGCCTGGGGTCTCACCCAGTCGATTGAGATCCCAACTTGGAAGTGGGAGGCTATCAATATGGATTTTGTGGTTGGTATGCCAAAGACTAGGAAACTACATGATTCCATTTGGGTTATTGTTGACAGGATGACTAAGTCTGCTCACTTCATTCCTGTAAAGTCTACTTACAGGGCCGAAGATTATGCCAAGCTATATATTGATGAGATAGTGAGGTGGCATGGGATTCCTTTATCTATCATTTCAGATAGGGGAGCCTAGTTCACTTCTCACTTTTGAAGATCTTTCCAAAAGAGCTTGGGTACACAGTTGAAGCTTAGTACTGCTTTTCAGCTGTAGACGGATGGACAAGCAGAAAGTACCATTCAGACCCTTGAAGACATGTTGAGAGCATGTGTTATTGACTTCAAGGGGAGTTGGGATGATCACTTGCCGCTGATTGAGTTCTCTTATAATAATAGCTACTATTCCAGTATTGGGATGACACCTTTTGAAGCACTATATGGCAGGAGATGTAGGTCTCCGGTTGGGTGGTTGAGGTAGGAGAGTCTTTCATCCTTGGCCCTGAGATCATACATGAGGCTGTGGAAAAGGTGAGAATGATCAGGGATAGATTGGCTACTGCATACAGTCGTCAAAAATTCTATGCAGATAATAGAAAGAGAGCTCTTGAATTTGAGGTGGGGGATCAAGTCTATCTAAAGATATCACCCATGAAAGGGGTGATGAGGTTTGGTAAGAAAGGGAAGTTGACTCCGAGGTATATAGGTCCTTATGAGATATTGTAGAGGGTAGGAAATGTTGCCTACAAACTGAGGTTACCACAAGACTTGGCTTATGTTCATCAAGTGTTCCACGTTTCAATTCTTAAGAAGTGTTTAGGCGATCCAGCATCCATCTTGCCTGTTGAGGGGTTAGGAGTTGATGAGAACCTTTCCAATGAATAGGTTCCTGTTGAGATTTTAGATCGTCAAGTGAAGCGGCTAAGGAACAAGGAGGTTTCCACTATTAAAGTATTATGGAGGAACCACCTTGTTGACGGAGCAACATGGGAGGACGATGCCAATATAAGATCCCGTTACCCTCACTTGTTCAGTTCTTGAGGTTAGATATACTCTTCCTAAGTCTGGTTTTTTGTTGAGAAACTCTAAGTTTTAGTGCATTAGTCGATTTTGGTGTTGTAAGTCCATAATCGTGTGTTTTATACTTGCACTATATGAGTTAAAATGAGTTCATGTTTGCATTCATGTTGCTGTTTTTGCATAGCGTAGACATGATTTTTGTGTTGCATGAGTTGTGATGTGCATTAAGTTAAGTGTGGTTGAGAAGGAAGTTCCTCAATCTCAAATATGAAGCTTCAGATAAGCTTTGAGTAATATGCATCATCAGAGTAAGTGTGAATAAGATATTCACAGAGAGTAAAGTTTCAAGTATGCTAAAGTGTTTTCGAAAATCACCCTCTTTATTTTAAAATGATGTGTAGTGTCATTCGGGGACGAATGTTCCTAAGGGGGGGTATAATGTAACATTCCGGAAAATTACATGTCTAGTGAAGAGCCCAATAGGTCTTTAAAAATGTGTATTGGGGGTACATAGGCATCCCAATGCTCAATATTGAGAAATATTGGGAATAGTATAGGAAATTGGCTAAGGGGTATTAGCCAATTTCTATATAATACCCAAATAAGCAAAATATTGGGCATATTAGAAAATATTGGCTTAAAGGGTGTTAGCCAATTTTCTAACATTAATGAACTTGTCCAAGAAATGTACCTCCAATGAAGACCCAAGGCTAAAATTCTTTTTCCTTTAACTCACAAACTGGGTATGAGGCATACAAGTGTCAAGCCTAGATATCATAGCACATGATCAATTAAAATGATCATGTAGATTAAGCAGTGCCCAAGGACATAGTGAGGATCCTTGGGACAATAAGTAAACATTCAAAATGAACCATTATGAATAGTTATTTAGGAAAGTACAAGCAACACATGTGAAGAAACGGCCAAACGAGGGGACCACCCTAACCGATTTCGGTTAGGGTATTTAGGGGGACGGCGTGTACAAGGGTCCCTCCATGTTGGGCCTAACTCCCTAACCAACTTTAGACTCTAATTAAATTACCTAACTAGCTAACTAACCTAGGACTAACCGAAATAAACCAATTAGTGCACCCGACAACCTAAGACTTAATCGGGTGACACTAACGTAGTAACTAGTTAAAGAGACAACCTAGTACCTAACCTAGGATGGTCCAAAAGGGTTAGTTATGGTCCTAAAGACTTAGGGGTACTTTAGTAATTACCCTACGTTCCTTAATTATTTAAATTAACAGTTTAATTAATTAATGAAAAATCTAAAATTTGGCCGAGACCCTAGCCAATTTTCCAATTTGACTAAGTTAAATGTTTTCCTATTTCTAGTCAACTTAGGAGGGGCATTTTAGTAATTAACTAATTAATTTATTTAATTAACTTAATTAGCCTAAGTTGAATGAGTCTAGATCAGTTCCTAAGACTTAGACTCACGTTCAAACAGTAGAAATCTCACGACTCAAAACACTGAAGCGACGAAAGAAAAATAGAAAGTTCTACTGATTCTCTTAGGCGATTTTAAGGTTTTCTTCAAGGTTTCGTGCAAGGTGATCTTCGTAGATTAAATTCTACATAAGGTATGGGTTTATATCCTGGAATTCTTTCTCCAAGAGAATTTTCAATAGTCTTGAATCTATGAATCTCGAAACTAGGGTTCTTTACCAATGATATTGTTGAACGTCCATTCCCTTAGTTATACTAAATTTCAATTCTAATGTATATGTAGATGTAATATTGATCATGTTGGTTGTATGTGGTGCTGGCTGATCTTAATGTTAGGTTTTCATGATTTGTAAATGTCGAATGAAGTATGTAGACTGATTTGTATGATCTAAGCATTTGTCACACGAAATAAAGAACGTTGTATGACCTAATTGTGTCCGAGAAAGTGGAGTATGATATGTTTCGGTTAGGCATCTTGTTTACTGTTAAATGTGACTTTTTTGAGATAATATGTTCATTAAAGTATTCATATGAGGCTATCCGAAATGGCTTATAATGTTATGCCTAAGATATGATATAAAATTGGCTAATAATGATTTCATGAAATTATATTTGAATGAATGTTTGGCTTGTGCCAATAAATTGGCTATGAAGTCATTTCCAAATTTTCTAGGCCAATACTAATTTTATGCCAACCACATATAGCCAAAGTATTGAAATGACAACTCAAGCACATCTAAGGTAATTCAATGAATCCATAACCAAGGGTATGTCAATCATTGGGACAAGTCCCAAAATGCCCTAACCAAATGAACTATGAACATAAGTATTTCATTGAATGAAGTTCTCAACGTCCATAAATGATGATATAAAGCTACCAAATGAACGTAAGCAAGTAAAGTGAGTATTAACATAATTAAAAGTGCCTAAGTTAAGAAAGTGACCAGAATGAGGTGTTAAAGGAAGTGAGAAAAGTCTCACTTACACCTAAGACTACTATGTTAAGATACTCACGAAAAAGGATGTTAGAACGTGTGAGACAAGTCTCATTAACACCAAAGATGTTATGTAAGGATAAATTCCAATTTCATCTATGTATAGAAAGGGATGACAAGTCATCAATAGAGTAAGTAAACCTCATTCAAGAAGCAAGCTTCCATAATGTTTGAGTCAACTCTAAAAGATAAGAAGATAAAAGGAAAGTGAGCAAAGCACCGATAGACTAGCTATGAGCTTGTGCTTGCACCTGTAAGTCTCATAAGATGAAACTCCACCATGGTGGATAATAGTCTCCGAATATATCCTAGTATTCGAATTATGTCTAGACAACATGGGAAATAGCCTATGGATTTCACCTAAGAGAGCTAGGTATGTTTCGGTTTCACCTTGGCCAGTGATTCCACCTCTTTTTGGTGTGGGGAAGACTTCGGATTTCACGTTTAGCTCACATGATCTATGTCGGTTAATGCTCAAAAGAATGTTCCTGATTTCACTTTAGCCGTGGACCACCCCTTTTCAGTGTGGGGTAAACACTTGAAATGGATTCACTTTAGCCGGTGAATCACTCCTTTTCAGTGTGGTGCAGAAACTGGATTTCATGTTAACTCGCATGATCTAGGATTCACTTTGATCGGTGAATCACCTCATTTTGGTGTGGGGAAGACACTGGATTTCATGTAACTTCAAATGATCTTAACGCTACGAACTTCTTTAAGAAAGTAAGAAGGAAGAAGAGATGTAAGTTCAAAGTGAACTAAGAAACAAGAGTTTATGAATGCCAATGTTTGATAAGAATGAAGTTTTCTATATGTAAGGGGCATAGACAATAATGACATCTCATATTATGAAAATGATTAAACCCAAATAAGATTGACTTATAATGACCTTATATAATAGGAAAATGACACTAGCCAAATAAGATTGGCTTATAATGACTTCTTGTATTAGGCCAACATCGGATAATAGGTTTATCCAATAAAGATTGGCTTACAAAGATTTCATGCCCTAAATTATAGTTAAATCATTTCCTTAGTCTCTTGGATTAGTTACTTGATTCATTGTGGGTATGAGACTACAATGAATCATTGCACTTATAAGTAAAACATAATACAAAAGGAGATAATTGAACTAGACAACAAAAAGAAGAAAAGAACAAAAAAATAAACTAAGTGTCAAATGAAGAGCTCTCGGGTTTGGTGGTAACAAATTTCAAAACTTTCGCTCGAGTTGTTCTAAAATTATATTGATGATTCTAAGGTCTTGTGTTCATATAGAAAATGAGTTGTGTGCTTTGAATGCATTAAAATACGCCATATTCATACCACAATTAACAAATAAAGAATTAGGAAAGTCTAGTGATGTCACTTTCCAGAACTGGCTTGTTGTTATAGGAAGAGCTTTCCTTGATCATGCATAGCCTTATGTGAATGTGTGCATACACCCATACTTAGTACAAGTGTGTACTAAATCTATACTATTACTATTTTTTATAGGTGCAGGTCAGAGAGAAGGTTGAAGACTCATTGCAGCGGTTTGGACTCAGCGATCTCCAGACCTTTGGTAGGTCCTCTTGATTTCGAGGATGCTACATCTATCTTTCTAGCATTAGTACTTTAGACATAGCTAGAGGAAGTTGTACCTTGCGTTTCTTCCAGACATTTATTTGAAGCTTTGTATTAAGTCCGTTTATGGCAAACTATTATGATATATTGATTCTTTCATTTGAATTGCGTAATGGATTGTAGATGGTTGTTAAGTTTGATCTTATACTATATGAATCCATGCAACTTTTATATAAAGTCTATGGATACTTCATTATGTTTTAAAAGTTTTAAATTTTCCGCAAATTTAACTATATGAATGTGATAAAAACTAAGAAGAGGCTTGTCTGCGACCTCTGAGAGGTTAACGACGCCGGTTGCGATCCGGATTCTAGAATCCAAGTCGTGACAATAATCATCATCATAATAGCTCAACATGAATTTCATGAGTATAAGCCTTTCATCACAATTCACATAAGTAAGGTTAACACTTTACATTTTTGTTCATAATAAGGCACATTGATAATCACCATCATCCTTATATCATTACATCTTAGTCAACCTCACAACCTTAAACAAGACATTTCAATTCAACATCATACCACCCTATCAATCCTAAACAAGGTATGCTCGAACACAATTATCATGACTTAACCACAATTAACCATAATTGAAACAAAGGATAAGTCACAAGACTTACCCAGTCTTCTTCACAATTCATCATCATCAAGATCTTACCATCAACCCTTAGTTTAATCCAATTAGGTCATCAAATCACCATAGTTCAATAACCAATGTAATCACAAGTCTAGAAGAGTCACTACACCATAATTCAATAGTAGATCAAAGCTTAGGACTAAGTCAAATCAACATTCCCTAGATCACCTATGAAGAACTAGTATGAAAAACTACAATTCATCACAACTTGTTTATGATCAGTGTAATAACATCATCTATTAGTGAGTTCACCAATAATCAAGTCAATTGAATCAATCCCAACATAATTCACATCAAGATCAAACCTTAGGGACTTAGGATCATGTTCTTCAATTTAGGCAAGACCATCAACAATTACCATAATCAAGTTAAAATACATGTTAATATATTCAATATAACCTAAATAAAGCATCAATAAATCAATTCATAACTTCCAATTCGTAATTGGATGAAACCCATTTGAAAACTCTAGATTTGAAAACACTTTGAGTGAACCCTTTGAGGAAAGAGGTCTCAAAGGTGAATATCCCATACCTTAACGTTTGATGAAGAATTGATGGTGAATTAGTCCCTTTCCAGCCCCCAAACCCTTCTCTTTTCTAGTCTTCAATGGTGAGTTCAAGTAGAGAGAGAAAGAAGAGAGAAGAAAGAGAGTTGGTATTTTAGAGCTGTGTTAGATTAATGAGGGTTGGGAGTATTTATATTGGGTCTTAAATCAACTTAATTAAAATCCCTTAACCCCTAATTAAACCACCTAACCCTCTAACTAATTAAATGAAACCATCTTAAATTAGACAGCAATCTCGACCCTCACAGACGAGACCCCGAATGACGGGCCGTCTGTTAGTCGACGGGCTCTACCCCTCTCGTCCTGCTCTCCATCGTTGAGTTCAGAGAGTTTGCAGGTGAGGGGATTCCTCAACATGGCTAAGTATGGGACAACGGAGGTATCGACGCCCCGTTTTTCCACACACGGCCCGTCTCATTTGCCGTCGATTGCACACTGCCACGCAGTGTTGCTTCTAACACTATGGTCCTCCTCAAGGGCCCTTGGTTTGTCCTTGGGGAGTCGTACCCCGACGTTTCAACCATGAAACATCCCTAACACGTGTTACACATACTTTTACCAGATTTGTTTAATTCCGACTCTAAAAAACTAGTCAAATAGGTGAAGGCACACTAGCACCTCTTTGAACAAACTTTTGGACGTCACGAACATTCTTGGACGTTTTGGTTTCCTATCTTCGTAAATGACCCATAGTCATCAAAATGGACTTAGAAACAGTACTTACACTTTATGACACCTAGGTTAGGCTTTACGACACGTCTTGAGATTTCGAAATGTTACACGAAGATTCTCCAACCTCAAACCATCCAAGAGGAGATCTACACCTCCTACCATACAATGCTTCGAAAGAAGCCATAGATATGGATAAATGAAAATTATTATTATATGAGAACTCCACCAAAGACAAGTGATCATCCCATTTTCCCTTAAAGTTAATGATACAAGACCTAAGCATATCTTCAAGAGTTAAGATAGTTCGCTCCGCTTGACTATCCGTTTGAGGATGAAATATGGTTCTCAACTTCACATGAGTACCCAAACCTCTTTGAAAAGACCTCCAAAACATAGATGTTAATTGAGAACCTCTATCAGATAAAATGGACAAAGGAACCCCATGAAGACTCAATATATTTTCAATATAGATCCTTTCATAGTCTTCCGCCTAATAAGTGGACTTAACATGAATAAAGTGAGTGGATTTGGTCAATATATTCACGACTACCCATATAGAGTCATATTGCTTTCGAGTCCGAGACAACCCAACTACGAAATCCATGTTGACATCTTCCCACTTCCAAGTAGGAATTTGGATTTCTTGTAGTAGACCACTCAACTTTTGGTGTTTGGCCTTCACTTGTCGTCAATTGGGAAACTTTGCAAAAAACTCCGCAACATCCCTTTTTAGGCCATCCCACCAAAACACCTCTCTAAGATCATGGTACATCTTTGTAGAATCCGGATGAATAGAGTAACGAGCTCCATGAGCTTTCTCAAGGATGCTATTCCTCAAATAATCCACATTGGGCACAAACAATCTCCCTTGGTACCTAAGAACACTATCCCCCCTTGGGAGAATGAATCATTTATCTTACCAAGAACCGATTTTTTCAACTCTATCAAAGATCACTCGGAGTTATGATGTACCACCATACAACCATTTGGAGAACTTTCAATTCATACCCCTAAATTAGCCAACCTATGAAAATCTTTCACTCGGTTCCTTTTGGATTCTTCCACATGGGACACACTTCCCATGGATAATCAACTTAGAGCATCCGTAACCACATTCTTGCTGGGGTGATACAGAACACTTATGTAATAGTCATTTAACAACTCTAACGATCTCCGTTGCTGGAGCTTCAACTCATTTTGAGTGAATACATATTGGAGTCTTTTATGGTCCGTATACACATCAACATGAACAACATATAGATAATGCCTCCATATTTTCAAGGCAAATACCACGGACTCTAACTCAAGGTCATGAGTCGGATAATTCTTCTCATGAACTTTGAGTTGCCTAGAAGCAAAGGCTATAACTTTGCCATGTTGCATAAGAACATACCCCAACCCGACTCGCGATGCATTACAATGTACCACAAAACCCTTAGTACCCTTCGGTAGGGAAAAAACTGGAGCAAGGTAATCCTATCATTCAACATTTGTAAGCTCTTTTCACATGCCTCCGACCACTCAAAATTCACATTCTTTTGAGTCAAGGTTGTCAAAGGAGAAGCAATAGATGCAAACCCATCAACAAACCTTCTATAATAACCGGCTAGGCCTAAGAAACTCCTAATATTTGTAGGAGCCAAAGGTCTAGGTAAACCTTTACCACTTTGGTCTTCTTTGGATCAACCTCTAACCTTCAATAGAGATGATATGACCAAGAGATGTTACCGACCTCAACCAAACATTACATTTGCTATACTTGGTAACCAATTGGTTTTCTCTTAGGACTTGCAAAACAACTCGCAAATGGTCTACATGCTCACCCTCATTTTTCGAATATACCAAGATGTCCTCAATGAAGACAATGACAAATGAATCTAGGTAACTTTGAAACACCCTATTAATAAGATCCATAAACGTTGTCGGGGAATGAGTGAGACCAAAAGACATTACTAACAACTCATAGTGACCATATCTAGTCTAAAATGCCGTCTTGGAAATATCTTCAACTCTCACCCTAAGTTGGTGATATCCCGATCTTAAGTCAATCTTGGAAAAGTAACTCGCACCTTGGAGTTGATCAAATAAATCATCAATCCGAGGTAGAGGATACTTTTTCTTGATTGTGACTTTGTTGAGTTGACGGTAATCGATGCACATTCTAAGGCACCCATCCTTCTTCTTCACAAACAACAACGGAGCAACCCATGGAGAAATACTAGGCCTAATGAAACCATTGTCTAGTGTATCCTTGATTTGATCCTTCAACTCTTTCAATTCGGCCGGAGCCATCCGATAAGGAGGAATTGAAATGGGATTTGTATCCGGTAGCAAGTCGATACAGAAATCAATTTCCTGCTCGGGAGGGATTCTTAGAAGATCATTAGGAAAGACCTACGGAAATTCCCTCACTACGGGAACCGACTCAATAGGAGGAATCTGGTAGTCTAAATCTTTGATTCTTACTATATGGTATAAACACCCTTTAGAGATCATCTACAAGCTTTTAAACAAGAAATGATACGACCACTAGGAATAGAATTTCACCCCTTCCATTCTAAAACGGGCTCATTCGAAAAGTTAACCTTCACCACCCTTGTTCTACAATCTGTGGAAGCAAAACAACCATGCATACAATCCATACCCAAAATAACATCAAATCAACCATATCGAGTTCTACTAATTCCACATCAGTAACTCTATTGGGAAACATTATAGGAAAACTTCTATGTACTCCCTTAGAAATAACCTACTCACCCACCGGGGTAGTCACCATAAAAGGTTCATTCACGATATCGGGTAAAATGTCAAACTCTTTAGCTACTAGAGGAGTAACAAATGACAAATTAGAACCGTGATAAAGTAAATCATATACATCAATAGAAAAGACTTTTAACATATCGGTCACCATATCAGGAGAAGTCTCTCCTTCACCCGTAGAGCAGAGACCATAGAAGCGATTATTCTTCGGAGCATCATCATTTGAACCACTTGCTTGTTCACTCCCCTTGTATTACCCCTTCAAATTAGGGCAATCTCTCACCTTGTGACCCCTTTTTCCACAACCAAAGCAATTACCCGTTCCCACTAAGCATTCGCTCACATGACACTTACCACATTTGGTATAAGTAGGCTTCTCACTAGGTGTGTTCCCACCCTTTACCTTTTGGGAATTAAGTTTAGGCACCTTATCATCACGATCCTTAGGGAAATTAAGAAGAACTTGATTGGAGAACCTCTTCTAGAACGTAGGCTTGTCTCTTATATCAATCCTACTCTTTGAAGAACCACCATCAAAAGACCTTGCCCTATTGGAATTTCTACTCTTTCTCTTAACCCTTGTCTTTTCCACTTGTTGAGCATGAACCATGAGACGAGAAATGTTCATATTATCATGTAGCATAGACGAGCACATTGTTGTTTCAAGTCATCCGACACTCCCGTCACAAAGTGACACATTTCATCCTTAGGTTCGAAAACCAAATAAGGAGCATACCTTGACAATTTAGTAAATTTCAAAGAGTTGTCAAGTACACTCATACATCCTTGACGAAGGTTGATGAATTCTTCCACTTTAGATTTCCTCTTCTCTCTAGGAAAGAACCGATCAATAAAAGCCTTCTTGAAAATTTCCCATGTCACTGGACCACAACTTAGAGGCATATTGTCTCTCCATTGGACGTACCAAGTTTGGGCGACATCTTTGAGTTGGTAGGTGGCTAACTTGACTTTCTCACTAGTAGTCAACCCCATTGCATAGATAATCTTGTAGACTTCATCAATGAACTATTGAAGGTCTTTCTCAAATTTGGACCCATAGAAAGTAGGGGGATTCATCCTAGTGAAATCCCTCAAACGGGAGGCCATGGTGCTAACTTGTTGGTTTCCATTGGGTACCACCTCCATATTAGGTTGGTCCATCATAGCTTGTGCTTGATAGTTATGGCTTGCGCTTGGGTCGTAATGGCTTGGGACATTTGGAGAAAAGCTGCCCTTATATCCCCATCCGCCTTGGCAGGAGGAGCAACCGGAACTTGATCACCCATAGAAACTTCTTCAAGTGGAGGCACTTGGTTGTCTTGTGGTCCCGTATTAGCAATTCCTTCTTCGGCCCTTCTTGCGGCTGATCTTTGGGTATTCATATCTATAACCACTTTACAAGTGTTAGGTAAAATCACACATAAAGTAGACTCTAGAGGCATGACATAGGATTACAAGAAGATGATAGTTTCCTAAGCATCATATAGTTTCTCATAAATAAGTGTGGCGCGCTTCACAATTATTGAATAAGAATCTACGTAGACGCTGTTTAATGAGACATCAATGCTAAAGGTATTTAACCTCATGCTTTGATATCAAGTTTTTCACATTCGGGGAGCACCCCTAAACGTAACCGACGTCGTCATCCTCAAAGAGGACTAAGACTAGCCTCTTGGCAATCGTCATTACATATCATGGGTTAAAAGTGCAGAAAATTAAAAACTTTTCGTTTAATCTACATTGAGGTTTACTTAGACCTCTCGCTTACACATAATATATATTTATCGAGTATACATAGACCCTTCGTATAAGAAGATTACATAGTCTTCTAATTTTATTGCACATACATAGTATAAGATAGTCTTAAAAAAAGTCTATAAAATTGTCTCATATTAAACCATCTAGACAAGAGTATAACGATTTGGGCATAGACCTTACATCAACAATCATAGCCACATATAGGCTTTAAAATTATAGTACCAAAATAAAAGAGAATGACAAAGTGTCTTTAAGACTAAAGAACATCCAATAGGTAGATAATGTCATCGTCCTCGGAAATGAGAGCCTACCAAACCTTGAAGATAAGAATCCAAGTAGTGTTCAAATGGCCTTCTACTAAGCTCAACGACCAGATCCTACATTAAGAGTAAACATAAGAGATGGGTTAGTATACACTTGTACTAAGTATGAGTATATGCACGCAAAACTATTGAAATCATGCTAAAGAGGGTATTTGTTCGAAACCATGCTAAAGTAATTTTAAAAGCCTTATGCATAATGAAGAATCCATATAAGCCAATAATCACATAATACATAAGTCAAACCCATGTATGACACAGACCAACATCAACAAGTAATAGTCAAGTCAACATATACAAGGGTTCACAACATCATAATACAAGCAAGACTTCCTCATAACCCACCATTTAGCCTACAAGTGCAATGACCATGCAAAGCCGCATAACCTTACTCAATCAAGTAAGCAAAACAAAGGATCACAAGTAATGCCCAACTCATCATAACATAGAATCAATAGTAGTCATCATCATATTTAGCAATATAGACCAATTACATGCATCAATGAAACTAACATCATAATGGATCATCAACATGTAATGTCATCATAAGCATAATATTTACTTTATAAGATCATAATAACATAATAGCATCCTTCTAGGACTTCCCTCAAAGTTAAGTAGTGCAACGCCTGGGTAGAATCCCATACCCCTACCTAGACTAAGCCAACCTCTCAAGTCATCCTAGTTAGGGTTCACCTCATTACGTCATCTTACTTTAGGAACACTTTCCTTAACGGACATAGACCACAAGAGCTAAGTGTGGAATCCGATGTTGTAAAACCTTACACCGATGGAAGGCGACTACCAGCCAAAGTAGTACCAAACATGAACATAGCATCTAGGTGGATCCACTAGCTAGTATTCCTATGGTGGCAACATAGTTCAAGAACTAGGAGACATAAATTGAGGTCTAATCCCTTATAGTAATTGTAATTTAGCACAATAGGTATTGCATGAGTATGTCCTTTAAATAGAACCCTCATATGTGAGATTAGCACATTAACATCATCATATCATAATAAGTTACATAGGTACTTCATAACAAACCTTATATCATTTCATCTTAAGCATAATCTCAAAATAACATAGTCAAGACGTTTCAATTCAACATCATACCAACACCTACATAGGCTATTCACAAAGCATGCTTCATTACACTACATCATCACTCAGAAGCCATCATAATTGAAGTAAAGGTTAGGGTCATGAAGACTTACCAAATCTCCTTCAAAAGCCATCATCATGGACCAACCAACCAATTACATCCAATAATAGGTGTAGTAACATAAATCAATAGTAATTAATATAAGAGCTAGGTCAATTACATCATCAGTATCCCAATTAACATCAATTCATAATCTAGGGTTAAGACAATTAGGGTTCATCATGAATTCATAAAGAATAAGATCCAATCCCAACAACAAATTACCCTGGTCAATACATACATGAATTAGAATAGATAAACAAGTCTAATCATCAAATCATTCTTCAATTCCCATCAATTCATTACCAAGATCTAAAATTTGGGGAAATTTGGGGAAGTGAACATGATAAACATGAAATTGCATCAATTGGGCTTAATTATTCAACAATCTATACTCAATTATTAATAGGAATCACAATTTATCATCAATTTGAAGTTTAGAAGAAAACCTTTTAGAGTTGGAATTCCGCATGGAATAGGGTTATTTAGAAATCAACTTTGAAAGGACTTCTTGAGGAAAGGAATCCCAAGAGTAAAGAACCCATACCTTAATGAAGATTAATCCACGAAATTGAAGTGAAATCCTAGATAAATTGACCTTCTTCTTCAAGCTTCCTTCCTTCTTCAGTGGAGGAATTGGGGAGAGAGAAAGTAGAGGTGAGAGCTTTTGGGTTATGATTTGGGAATTTTGTTTGGGTGAGTGAAACGTAACTTAAAATGACCCTTAGGATATATATAATCACCCCCTTAATTACCCAAAACACCCTTCACTTAATTTGGTCTTTTGTGAAGTTAAAATGTCAATAATACGATTTTACTGAATCTGTGAAGTGACTCAGCGTCGCGAGGCCAACACACATTTTTATTTCTGAAAAATGAGTTGAGGCAATGGGGTCTGTGTGGGCTGCGCATCGCGCAGCATCCCTTGGAATCCTTAAACACGCAGGTTGCTTTGGCAGCCTGCCTACCCATGTTTGGGTACTCCTCAAGGACCCTTCAGGTGGTCCTTGGGGCGTCATTATTGGACGTTTAGACCCTCTATACCACAATCTATCTAAACAAAGTCTTTTTACTAGTTTTATACTCCATTTGACTCTCTCAAATGATCCCCAAACATAGCAACATCAACTAGTACAATTAAGCTAGTTTCCGGACGTCATGGACATTCATTGACGTCTTGGATCTATCACTTCTCGGATGTCTTATAAACATTATTTTAGGTCTTAAAAAGGTCTATAAATCCTTATACACTCATGTTAGGCTCTAGATTAGGTATCGACTTTTCGGAGTATTACATTATCCCCTTTCCCCCTTAAGAATATTCGTCCCCGAATGACACTAAACTTTTAAAAGGGAAAGGATAGACACAAGACTAGTAGCCCAACCAAACACTATACTTCAACATCATAATGAGTTATAACTCAAATAAACATAACAATATGGCCTTTATACAATGACTCAAAACATCAATTTTGCACATGTCTTAAAGTCACAACTTGAGGAATTTCCTTCTCATAACAACACATGAGCTCCACATATCATTAAAGAGTCAATTATACGAAATTTCCTTTCTCAACACATCAACATGCTCAATATCATTTCATGAAGGCAACAATATACCAAATACACAAATAAGTGCAATTCAAGTAAAAGAGCATTTTCCATTATATTTCATTTTGGCATAAATCTTTTATCATATATTATGCATAACTTTCAAAACAAGTCAAAATAGATGCGGATAACGAGACTTCATGTCGGCCTCAGCCTCCCATGTTGCTCCTTCAACTAGGTGGTTTCTCGATAACACTTTTATGGAGGCCAACTCTTTGTTCCTCAACCTCATCACTTGACAATCATGGATTTCAACCGGAACCTCCTCGTAGGAGAGATTCTCTTTTACTCCAAGACCTTTAATATGAAGAATGGACTCGGGATTACCGATACACTTCTTAAGCATAGAAACATGGAAAACCAGATGAACTGAAGATATTTCACTAGGGAGTTTCAACTCATATGTGACCTTACCATCCCTTTGCAAGATTTCATAGGGACCCACATAACGAGGACTCAACTTCCCTTTCGCCAAATCTAACCACCCCTTTCATGTACAAAATTTTCAAATACACCTTATCATCCTCTTCAAATTCAAGCTCTTTTCTCCTATGATCGGCATAAGACTTTTGCCGGCTATAGGCTGTTTGCAACCGGTCCTTTATGATATAAACTTTCTCCAAAGTCTGATATATCAAATTGGGACCAAGAAGAGAAGATTCGCCAACCTCAAACAATCCAATAGGACATCTACACCTCCTACCATACAATGCTTCGGAAGGAGACATTGATATGGATGAATGAAAACTATTGTTATATGAGAACTCCACCAAAGGCAAGAGCTCTCCAATTTCACTTAAAGTCAATGATACAATCCCTTAGCATATCTTCAAGAGTTTGGATAGTCCTCTCCACTTGACCATCCGTTTGAGGATGAAAAGCGGTGCTCAACTTCACTTGAGTACCCAAACCTCTTTATAAAGACCTCCAAACTTTGATGTAAATTGTGAACCTCTATCCGATATAATGGATAAAGGAACCCCATGAAGACTCACTATCTTGTCAATATAGATCCTTGCATAGTCTTCCGTCGAATAAGTAGACTCAACAGGAATAAATTGAGCAGATTTGTTCAATCTATCCATGACTACCCATATAGAGTCATATTGCTTTCGAGTCCGAGGCAAACCAAATACGAAATCCATGTTGACATCTTCCCACTTCCAAGTAGAAATTTGGATTTATTGTAATAGACTACTCGGCTTTTGGTGCTTGGCCTTCACTTGTTGGCAATTGGGACACTTTGCAACAAACTCCACAATATCCCTTTTTAGGACATCCCACCAAAACACCTCTCTAAGATCATGGTACATCTTTGTAGAACCCGGTTGAATAGAGTAATGTGCTCCATGAGATTCCTCAAGGATCCTATTCCTTAAATCATCCACATTTGGCACACACAATCTCCTTTGCTACCTAAGAACACCATCCCCCCATGGGAGAATCACTCATTTATCTTACCAAGAACCGGTTCTTTCAACTTCATAAACAATGGATCAAGGTGGTGCTTAGACATCACCTCAACCACCTAAGACGACTCGGAGTTATGATATACCACCATACCACCATTTGGAGAACTTTCAATTTGAACCCCTAAATGATCCAACCTATGAACATCTTTCACTAGGTTCCTCTTGTATTTTTCCACATGGGACACACTTCCCATGGACAATCGACTAAGAGCATCCTCTACCACATTACCTTTTCTGGGGTGATAGAGAACACTCATGTCAGAGTCTTTCAACAACTATAAACATCTCCGTTGCCGAAGATTCAACTCCTTTTGAGTGAAAACATATTGGAGACTTTTATGGTTCTTATACACATCAACATGAACCGTATAGAGATAATGCCTCCATATATTCAAGACAAATACCACGGCCGCTAACTCAAGGTCATGAGTGAGATAATTCCTCTCATGAACTTTGAGTTGCCTAGAAGCATAGGCTATAACTCTGCCATGGTTCATAAGAACGCACCTCAACCCGACTCGGGATGCATCACAATATACCACAAAACCCTTAGTACCCTCCGGTATGGTCAATACCGGAGCAGAGGTAAGCCTTTCCTTCAACATTTTGGAGCTCTTTTCACATGCCTCAGACCACTCAAATTTCACATTCTTTTGAGTCAAGGTTGTCAAAGGGGAAGCAATAGATGCAAACCCATCGACAAACCTTCTATAATAACCGGCTAGGCCTAAGAAACTCCTAAAATCCGTAGGAGACAAAGCTCTAGGTCAATTTTTCACCGCTTTGGTCTTCCTTGGATCAACCTCTACACCTTCACTAGAGATTATATGACCAAGAAATGTCACCGACCTCGACCAACACTCACATTTTCTAAACTTGGGAACCAATTGGTGTTGCTTTAGGACTTGCAAAACCATTCTCAAATGGTATACATCCTCACCCGCATTTTTCAAATATACGAAGATGTGGTCAATGAAGACATTTACAAATGAATCTACGTAAGTTCAAAACACCCTATTCATAAGATCCATAAACTCTGCAAGGGTATTAGTGAGACCAAAGGACATTACTAAAACTAAGAGTGACCATATCTAGTATGAAATGGGAATATCTTCACCTCTCACGCTAAGTTGATGATATCTTGATCTCAAGTCAATCTTTGAAAAGTAAGTCGCACCTTGGAGTTGATCAAATACACTATAAGATCCTGAAAAATGACTTAGGTTGACTAGATACTAAAGTGGTTTTCATGATGTTATAAGGTCCTAAAATGGTCTATAATGTGTTATTGAGTCAGTGTCTATGTTTTTAGGTGAATTGGAAGTCAAACGTAAAGGGGAGATTAAGACGTTCGACGACTAAGTTACCTATGTGCCTCATATGTGTTTTATGTGTTAATGTGTGATTATTGATATTATGAGGTATTTAATTGAGTTATTAAAGTGTATGTAGGTAGTGTGCCAAGTTTCGTCAAGTTTGGAGGTCAAACGTCCAAGAAAATCCATGACGTTCGAAAGGTTTGCCTTGAAATGACCTTTTGTGTCTTGCTATGTTTCGTCGAGTTTTACATGTTCTTTTTGGATAAAATTGATGTGAGAGGTCCTAAACTCGTATAAAAGCATGTTTGGGTTTGAAACGTCTGGTCAAACATCCCCAAGGACCAGCCAAGGGTCCTTGAGGAAGGAACCATGTTGGTGGCCAAAACTTTCCAAGGCTGTCCTACCTAGGATGGCAAACGACAACCTATGGCCAAATCACGCCCCGTAGGTGGAGGGCATCCATGGATACTTAGCCTAGGGAGATAAGCTCCTATTTTCTAGGCTATGATCCAATCGACAGAGGACAGGACTGTCCATTAGTGGACTGATGCCCCGTCGATGGTCTATCTTGCTGCGCAACTTAGTAAGTTGCAAGGGTGAAGTTGTAAATTCACCCCACTTCCAAATAAGAGAAAGGGCGGTGCCTAAAGGGGTCTTTTGGGTATTTTAAATATTTCATAAGACTCTAACACTTAGAATAATTCATTCTTCAAAATCAAAACCCAAAATATCCTAGAATAGATGTTCATGGACAAGGGTAAGGGCCTTATGGTATTGAATTGGATTATTTAGCTAAGGATTGAAGTGGAGAGAATTGATTGGTGGTAAGCTGTCCTATTTCTCTTTATTTATATAATGTATCTCTTGAATTATGTTGTCATTGGTATGGCCCACTTATGGTTGCGGTGTTATGTGAATGATGTTGCCTTGTCGGCATTACTCTATGTATATTGATGATAATGCCCTTGTAGGCACTACTTGAAGTAATATCATGATTTTTGTAGTTGATTATGTGAAGTATGATCTTATCTACCTACATGTTCAGTAATGTGATAGTATGTATTTCTTCTATTGATGCTATTTAGGTGATCATGTTAGACTATGACTATGTCTTTATGTGTAGTGTTAGAGTTGGTGAATGATCCTTCCTAATTGGTTTTGAGTTTTATGATGAATATATATATGATGTTATAGTAGGGAGGTGAAGGTAGAGGAGTTTATCACTCTCAATGTTGTATATATATGCACCATCCTTATTGTCTAATCTTAGGGATTAGATGAGTAGGTGTGTGACCAGGGTCGCCGACTTAGTGAGAAAAGAATGTCGTACGGCCATGCTACATGATGATATGACCTTAGCTAGACTCATGGTGTATGCTCAATCTATTGTGGAGTCTAAACTTGGTAGTATTGCTAGACACTTGAAGAGAAGTGGTTCAAGTGATCAAGGGCAACCTAGGTTCAAAAAGAGGGATCAAACTCAAGATTGACCTAGTGTTCCTAAGGTGAAATTTGAGAAAGGAGGTGGTTATCAAATGGGAAGACTACATGTGTCACTTGTGGAAAGAGGAATTATGGGGAGTGTCTATGGGGTACAGGAAGTTGATTTGGATGTGGAATAGATGGACAAAAAGTGAGGATTGTCCTACTAGAGATGGTAAGCAAGATTCTCCTAATGTTCCAAAAGATGATGCTCCAAATAAGAGGCGTTTCTATGCACTCCGGGCAAGAGGGTCAAAGCCGGATGAGGGAGATGATGATGATGTAAGTCCTGGTATTTCTCTATTTAGTGATATGAGTTCCTTCTAAGTGGGGTAGTATGGTTAATAGATGGGCCAAAAATGTCCTAGAAGACAGCATGTGCATGGTGTTTAGGAGTCTTGTTGAAATGGAATTTCATTGATTTCCTGCATTTTGTATTTTATGAAGCCATGATTATGTTGTAAAAGGTGTTTATATGATTTTACCTTGCATATTAGCATGTTTCTATCATGAATTTCTTAAAAAATGCATTTTTCCAAAAAATTGCACAATTCACTGTAAAGACTGCCCGCTTACTGTAAGAATTTTGAAAAAGTTGAGTAATTTATTCATTTGTTTAAAATTGTTCTAATGTGGTAAGAAATTATGTGTATGAGTATTATAATAAATATAAATTCAGTTTTTGCTATTTGGAATGAAGGATGTGAGTTTTATAGCATGATGAGTTATAGAATTTATTCTAGTTTCTTGTTGTGTTGTGAATCTTTTGACTATGTGAAATTGATGTTTCTTCTAGATGTTTGTATTGTATAATGTGTTATGTGGTATGGTTTTGAGATGCTAGTTCAATCTTTATTCTTGGAAGTGTTCGGAGAGTGGCAAGTGTCATCCGAGGACGAATATTGTCCAAGTGGGGGAGATTATAAGATCCCAAAAATGACTTAGGTAAAATAGAGCCTAAAGTGGTTTTAATGATGGTCTAAGGTCCTAAAATGGTCTATAACGTGTTATTGAGGCAGTGTCTAAGATTTTAGGTGAATTGGAAGTCAAACGTCAAGGGACGACTAAGACGTTCGACGACTAAGTCACTTTTGTGACTCATATGTGTTTTATGTGTTTATGTGTGATTCATGATCTTATGAGATCCTTAAATGACTTATTATACTGTATATAGGTAGTGTGCCAAGTTTCGTGAAGTTTTGAGGTCAAACGTCCATGACGTTCGAAAGGTTTGCCTTGAAATGACCTTGTGTATCTTTCTATGTTTCGTCGAGTTTTACATTTTTGTTTTGGATGAAATTGATGTGAGAGGACCTAAAATTGTATACGAGCATGTTTGGGTTTGAAACGTCTGGTCAAACATCCCCAAGGACCATCCAAGGATCCTTGAGGAAGGACCCATGTTGGTGGTCAAAACTTCCCAAGGCAGTCCTACCTACGGATAGAAAACGACGGCCAGTGGCCTGGTCGATGCCCCGTAGGTGGAGGGAATCGATGGATACTTAGCCTAGGGAGCTATGCTCCCATTTTCCTGGATCTGATCCAATCGACGTAGGACAGGACTGTCCGTAAGTGGACTGATGCCCCGTCGATGGTTTGTCTTCCTGCGCAGCTTCACTGTAAGTTGCAAGGGCAAAGTTGTAAATTCACCTCACTTCCAGATAAGATAAAGGGAGGTTCCTAAAGGGGTTTTTGGGAATTTTAAATATGTTTATAAGCCTTTAACACTTAGAAGAATTCTTCAAAATCAAAACCCAAAATATCCTAGAAATTCTCTAGAACTCAATTGGAGCCAAAACTCAAGGAAGAGCTTGGATTATTGGTTTGAGTGGTGATTCTTCATCAAATTGGTGGATTAAAACCATTGAGGTATGATTTTTTATCCTTGAAACTCTATGCATAAAGAAGCCCAAATTCAAAGAAGTTTTCTAAAGTTTCAAAGATGAAGTTGTCCAGTTTTATGATTTATGCTTGGGTTCTTGCACTAAAGATTTTGAATCATTATATGTTGATTATATTCATGTTAATTAGATGATTTTAACTTAATTAACCTATGAACCCATGTAATTGATGAACCTAAGTTTTTGACTACTTTATGGGTTACTTGATATTGACTTAATGCTTATGAATTCTAGTGTAGTTTTCTATGGGCTATTGAATGATGTAAGAATTGTATTCAATTGAAGTAAAGATTGTATAAGATTGATAAATCTATGTTTAATTGACCTAGTTTCATTGAGTATTATAGATTTTGTATTGAATTGATGTTCATGGCAATGGGTAAGGGCCTTATGGTATTAAATTGGATGATTTAGCTAAGGATTGAAGTGGAGAGAATGCATTGGTGGTACGCTGACCTATTTCTCTTTATTTTATATAATGTAGCTCTTGAATTATGTTGTGATTAGTATGGCCCACTTATGGTTATGGTGTTATGTGAATGATGTGGCCTCGTCGGCGTTACTTTATGTATTATGATGATCATGGCCTTGTCGGCACTACTTGAAGTAATATGATGATTTATGTAGTTGATTATGTGAAGTATGATCATATCTACCTACATGTGAAATAATGTGAAAGTATGTGTTCCTTCTATTGAAGCTATTTAGGTGATCATGTTAGACTATGACTATGTCTTTATGTGTAGTCTTAGAGTTGGTGCATGACACTTCCTAATTGGTTTTTGAGTCTTATGATGGCTATATTAATGATTTTATAGTAGTGTATATACAGGGTGACCTAAAGGTTATGAAGGTTGTGCCTATGTGCTTCTTGAATATGATATGCAATATGTGCTAAAGTGAAGTATTGGTGTGTCTTGTGTGATAGACTTGTGTATGTTGGTTGATGCATGTATGAATGTGAGTATGAGATGTGTTGACTTAGGATGTTAAAGCCTCTTAGTCTTGAATGTATGAATGACAGGAGACCTTGAATGATGTTAAGAGAGTCCTTTTTATGAAACCTTGAACCTAGTGTTAAGGTTATAAACCTTGGAGTTGAAGCGTAATGGTATCCTTCTTGGAATGAATGATGGACTTAAGGTTTATTGGCTTGAACGACATCATATCAATCCTTAGGAAAGTCATTATGACCTATCTTTTCGCCATTGTAAGGCAGACCTAGGGGACCTCTTTGGTAGGGTAAATGTAATTGGGTTATGGACTTGATATGGAACCCCTTTGTATGAACCTTAATGTGAATTACTCTATGAGAACAAAGGCTAGCACCGAGTGAGTATGGTAAGGGAAGTAGCTCTATTTAAAGTATGAGGCTAGAATACAAAGTAAGCTCTTCATATTCCTTAACCATGTGCCTACATGGGATGTGTTCAAGTTCTATCATTGGCAAGTAAAGCACCCTCCATCGGAGTAGGTTACAACTCCAGATTTCATGCTTTGCTACCATGATCTATGTCTGTTATGGCCTATTCTAATCATATGGGGTACCTATTAGTATTTGATAAGTTCTATGAAGTTTGGGTTGTGGTATGGGACACTATCTAGACATTGCACAATATGCTTTGAAGATGTTAGTGAGAGTCCCTAGGTCTTCTCCAAGACCATTACTTGAATGTCCTTATATGATGAATGTCTCTTAAATAAACTACGGAATGTAATGACTTAAGTTAAGAAAGCATGTTAAACGAATAAGTACTTATCTAGAGTAGTTAAGGGTTGTCTAGTTAAGGTGTGAAGGGGGCATAGGAATGGTCACTTCGTATTTTACCTAGATAAGACTTAATAATGAGTCTAGCTAGGGAAGTTGGTTGATTAAGTAGACATGATCGAAACATAGGTATTCTCAAGGATTACTTAGGTAATCTTGAAGAGGTCAATCATGGACATTCTCAAGATTTACTTGAGTAAGTCTTTTGATAACCTTTTTGAAGGAGAATGTCATATTACATGTGCTATTTGTTTAAGTGAGAATGATCTTATACTAGGTAATCTAAAGGATATCTTGAGTGTGTGTGTAAGGGATTGTATGGGCGGTCGCTTCACAACCACTCAAGTGAGGCTTAGAATCACCTTTGGTAAGAGAATCTCATGTTCATGTGTTTGCTGTATTGTAAGTGTGTATGACTCATTATAGGTGGTCTTAAGGATCATTTAGGTGTTCCTAGAGAGGGTGTATGGGTGGTCTATCTTTGTCTTACTTAAGTTAGTCTTAGGATAGATCTTAGTGATGGAATTACATGTTATGAAATGTTTGAAGTGGAATTAAGACACTTCACTGTAACAGTGAAGGAGTTCAGTGTAATGTTGCTCCTAAAAATGTGATAAATTGATTAAATGATTTCTTATGTGTTTCTAATGTGTTAAATGTTGTTCTTATGATTATATTATGATGTTTAAATCAAAAGATGTATATTTCCAATAAATGTCCATTTTCATGATTTTTATGCATTATGCGATACTTAGTACATGTGGTTGTACTAATTCCATTCTTTTATCTATCTCTATAGTGGTTGGTAGGTGAGGAGCATTAAGAAACAAGACTTGGATCATAGGATCATTCATGTGAAGTTGAAGTATGTCCTTATTTGACTCGAGGGCATAGATGTATTTTATTTCTCTTATTGAAGTATTGTAATAGAATTAGTAGTACTATATTTCTATTGTGTATGGGCCGTTTCCCAAGTACTCTTGTGTCTAAGATTTGATGAAATGAGACTTGTATTTCCTATGAGTTTTATATGGAAGATATTTTTAAAGACTAGGAAAATGTTTGTGAAAAGTTTTAATTCCGCACTACTTTCCACTATGCATATGCGATGAACGATACGAAAGGGCTTGTATAAGACCTCTGAGAGTTCAAGTACACCGGTTGCACTCCGAGAGTGACATATCTTCTAGGGTATGCTCTCGGGATGTAAATCATCAATACGAGGGAGAGGATACTTGTACTTCATAATGATTTTGTTGAGTTGATGGTAATCGATACACATTCTAAGGGACCCATCATTCTTCTTCACAAACAATACCGGAGCACCCCATGTAGAAATACTAGGCCGAATGAAACCCTTGTCTAATAGATTCGTGAGTTGAGCCTTCAACTCTTTTAATTTGGCCGGAGCCATCCGACAAGGAGGAATTTAAATGGGATTTGTATCCGGTAGCAAGTCGATACCAAAATCAATTTCATATTCTGGAGGTATTCCGGGAAGATCATTATGAAAGACCTCCGGAAATTCCCTCACTACAGGGACTGACTCAATAGGAGGAATCTCGGAGTCTAAATCTCTGACTCTTACAATATGGTATAAACACCATTTAGAGATCATCTTACAAATATTCAAACAAAAAATGATACGACCTCTAGGAATAGAATCCCTCCCCCTTCCATTCTAAAACGGGATCATTTGGAAAGTTAAACTTCACCACCCTTGTTCTACAATCTATGGAAGAGAAACAAGCATGCAACCAATCCGTACCCAAAATAACATTAAAATCAACCATATCGAGTTTTACTAACTCGACATGAGTAACTCTATTGGGCAACATTATAAGACAACATCTATATACTCTCTTAGCAACGACTGAATCACCCACCGGGGTAGTCACCATAAAAGGTTCATTCAAGATATCGGGCAAAATGTCAAACTCTTTAGCTACTAGAGGAATAACAAATGACAAATTAGCAGCGGGATCAAGTAAAGCATATACATCAATAGAAAAGACTTTCAACATACCAGTCACCACATCAGGAGAAGTCTCTTGTTCACCCCTAAAGTGTAGAGCATAGAAGCGATTCCTCTTGGGAGAATCATCATTTGAACCACTTGCTTGTTCACTCACCTTGTCTTTCCCCTTCAAATTAGGGCAATCTCTCAACTTGTGACCCCTTTTTTCCACAACCAAAGCAATTACCCATTCCCGCTAAGCATTCGCTCACATGACCTTTACCACACTTGGTACAAGTAGGCTTCTCACTAGGTGAGTTTACACCCTTTCCCTTTTGGGAATTATGTTTAGGCACCTTATCACGAGCCTTAGGGAACTTAGAAGGAACTTGATTGGAGAACCTCTTCTTGAACCAAGGCTTGTCTTGGATATCAAGCCTACCCTTTGAAAAACCACCATTAAAAGACCTTTCCCAATTGGTATTTCTACTCTTTCTCTTAAACCTTGTCTCTTCCACTTGTTGAGCATGAACCATGAGACGAGAAATGTTCATATTATCATGTAGCATAGCCGAACGACATTGTTATTTCAAGTCATCTGACACTCCCATCACAAAGTGACACATTTTATCTCTAGGGTCGGAAACCAAAGAAGGAGCATACCTTGACAATTTAGTAAATTTTAAAGAGTAGTCAAGTGCACTCATACATCCTTGACGAAGGTTGAATTCTTACACGCTGGCTTTCCTCTTCTCTCGAGGAAAGAAACGATCAAGAAAAGCCTTCTTGGGAATCTCCCATGTCACACGGACCACACCTTAGAGGCATACTGTCTCTCCATTGGACGTACCAAGTTTGGGCCACATGTTTGAGTTGGTAGGTGGCTAACTCGGCTTTCTCACTAGTAGTCAACCCCATTGCATAGACAATCTTGTAGACTTCATCAATGAACTCTTGGGGGTATTCCTCAACTTTGGACCCATAGAAAGTAGGGGGATTCATCCTAGTGAAATCCCTCAAACGGGACGCCATTGTTCTAACTTAATGGTTTTCTCGGGGTACCACCTCCCGATTAGCTAGGGCCATCATAGCTTGTGCTTGATAGTGACGGCTTGTGCTTGGGTTGTAATGGCTTGGTACATATGGAGAAAAGCTGCCCTTATAGCCCCATACGCCATGGGAGGAGGAGCAACCGATACTTGATCACCCATAGCAACTTCTTCAAGTGGAGGCACTTGGTTGTCTTGTGCTCCCATATTAGCAATTCCTTCTTCGGCCCTTCTTGCGGCTGCTCTTTTGGTATTCATACCTATAACCACCATACAAGGTTTAGGTTAAAGAACACATAAATTAGACTCTAGAGGCACGACATATGATTACAAGAAGATGAGAGTTTCCTTAGCATCATATAGTTTCTCATTCATAATTGTGGCGTGCTTCACAATTATGAATAAGAATCTACGTGGACGTGGTTTAATGAGACATCAATCCTAAGAATATTCAACCTCATGCTCTGATACCAAGTTTGTCACATCCGGGGAGCACCCGTAGACACAATCGGCGTCGTCATCCTCAAAGAGGACTAAGACTAGCCTCTTATCAAACGTCATTACATATGATGTGCTAAAAGTGCGGAAAATTAAATACTTTTTGTTTAATCTACATTGAGGTTTACTTAGACCTCTCGCTTACATATAATATATATTTATCGAGTATACATAGACCCTTCGTATAAGAAGATTACATAGTCTTCTACTTTTATTGTAGATACATAGTATAAGATAGTCTGATAAGAAGTTTATAAAATTATCTCATATTAAACAATCTAGACAAGATTATAATGATTTGGGTATAGACCTTACATCAACAATCATAGCCACATATAGGATTTACAACTATAGTACCAAAATGAAAGAGAATGAACGAAGTGTCTTTAAGTAAACAACATCCAAATAGGTAGATAATGTCATCGTCCTCGGAAAGTGAGGACCTACCGAACCTTGAAGATAAAAATACAAGTAGTGTTCAAATCGCCTTCTACTAAGCTCAACGGCTCTATCCTACATTTGGAGTTAACATAAGAGATGGGTTAGTATACACTTGTACTAAGTATGAGTATATGCACGCCAAAACTATTGAAATCATTCTAAAGAGGACATTTGTTCGAAACCATGCTAAAGTACTTTGAAAAGACTTATGCATAATCAAGAATCCACATAAGCCAATAATCACATAATACATAAGTCAAACCCAAGTACGACATATACCAACATCAACAAGTAATAGTCAAGTCAACATATACAAGAGTTCACAACATCATAATACAAGCAAGACCTTGCTCATAACCCACCATATAGCCTACAAGTGCAATTACAAAGAAAAACCCCATAACCTTACTCAATCAAGTAAACCAAACAAAGGATCATAAATAATATCCAACTCATCATAACATAGATCAATAGTAGTCATCATTACATTTAGCAATATAGACCAATAGCATGTTCATCAATGAAACTATCATAATGGATCATCAACATGTCATTTCATCATAAGTATAATATTTACTTTATAAGATAATTATAACATAGGAGCATCCTTCTAGGACTTCCCTCAAAGCCAACTAGTGCAATGCCTAGGTCGAGTCCCATACCCCTACCTATACTAAGCCAACCTCTCAAGTCACCCTAGTTAGGGTTCACCTCATTACTTCATTTTACTTTCAGGAACACTTGCCTTAACTGACATAGACCACAAGAGCTAAGTGTAGAATCCGGTGTTTTAAACCTTACACCGATGGAAGGCGGACTACCATCCAAAGTAGTACCAAACATGAACATAGCAACTAGGTGGATCCACTAGCTTGTTTTTCGATGGTCGCAACATAGTTCAAGAACTAGGACATATAAATTGTAACCTCTACATGACTGTTGGCATTTCAGCCCTCATCTCATGAGAATACATTGGGTGAGTGTCCCTCATAGGGGAGTCAACACCTCATGTGGAACTATACGGTGAATCTTACTCTAAGGAAAGCCAACACCTCTCATTATCAACTTCACTCGGTGCTAAGCTAAGTCCATTTTGTAATGTCTTTCTTTATTAATCATCACTTAGTTTAGGTCATAGGGTCTACTCCCTTATAGTCATTATTATTTTGCTCAATAGGTATTGCATGAGTATGTCCTTTCAATACAACCCTCATATGTGAGATCAACACATTAACATCATCATATCATAATAAAGTACATAGGTACTTCATAACCAACCTTATATTATTTCATCTTAAGCATAGTCTCACAATAACATAGTTAATACAATTCAATTCAACATCATACCAACACCTACATAGGATATTCACAAGGCATGCTTCAATTGCACTGCATCATCAATCATAATCCATCATAATTGAAGTAAAGGTTAGGATCATGAAGACTTACCAAATCTTATTCAAAAGAGATCATCATGGTTTTACCAGTAACCAACCAATTACATCCAATAATAGGTGTAGTAACATAAATCAATAGTAATTAATACAAGAGCTAGGTCAATTGCATCATCACTATCCCAATTAACATCAATACATAACCTAGGGTTAGGGGAATTAGGGTTCATCATGAATTCATCAAGAATTAGATCCAATACCAACAATACATTACCCTAGTCAATCCATACATGAATTAGAATAGATATGTAATGACCCGCAAGTACACCCTAGAAGAAAGGGCAACCCTTAGGCCGTCACAAGGCGTGCTCGACCTTTCAAAGGTCTTACACGAGCCTCTTAGCTATCATTCAATACATAAGACAGGAAAAGTAGTGCGGAAATTTGAACTTTTCATGATACAAAATAATAATGAAACTTCTTTTATAAATATTAAGGATAATCTCATCATCACAAGCCAACTTATATACACGACATAAAAATATTAGGGACACGACCCTTTACATTGAAAGAAATACTTGATAACTCTTTGCAAGTCTTAAAAAAAGAAACTAAAGAAAACATAGAGTATGTCCTCGAATATATGAGGACATATCGAGTCTTGAGGGAGTCAACTTCCCAAGCTTGCCTCCTAACCTTCCACTCACTTCCAACCTATACTTATAGAGTATAGAAAGTATGGGGTTAGTACAAATAATGTACTAAGGATGGCATATGCAAAAACATGCAACGTTAATCGCACACTAGGCTAAGGGAGGTTGTCATTCGAGTGGAGTTTATATTGAGGAGGCTTAGACGTGTTCTTGGGTGACGTTTTTGGGCAACAAGTCAAGGGTTTAACGTCAAAAAGGTATGGGTTTTCTTCTATCTTGGTCCCTTTTGTTACGCCTCATATTTTTATACGTAGTGCGCGTCATGACCTAGTCGATGTAAGTCCGGGGAATGAGATTTTATTTTAAGTTCCAAGTGATTAAAGGAAATCAGATTGTCATTAACTTTAAGTGAGGGATTAATTAGTGGCTGTTTGGGATTAAATTAATTAAGTGGAGGGCCCCACCACTCAAGGCATTAAAGGAAATCAGATGGGAGCTAGGCTTAGTGGGATGTGTAGTGGGGAATTAATTAGTGGCTGTTTGGGATTAAATTAATTAAGTGGAGGGCCCCAGCACTCAAGGCATTAAAGGAAATCAGATGGGAGCTAGGCTTAGTGGGATGTGTAGCGGGGTGCTGTCTCCACTTCATATAATGAATGAAGTGGTGAAATGACAGCAAATATATCATCTTTTTCAACTTAGCTTAGGCAGCCATGGAAAAAGAGAAAACCAGCCATGAAACTCTCGGCCAGCAGCTTAAAGGAATTTGGTTAGTAATCTCTTTGCTTGGTGTGTTAATTCTTTAGAATGCCTTTATTAATTAGCCATTAATGTTAAGAAGGGGGTGTGACCAGTAGCTTAGAAAATTCGTTTTAGTTATTGATTGTGCTAAGTACGATCGGAAACCATAATCGGATTAGTGGTGTTGTGTTAGTGTTTGGGCTGTTTTGATTAAACCAAAATGTGGGAAATTCTATTTTGGAGTTATGTATATGTTAATGTGATTATGGGTATATACTCCAAGGGATGAATACGATAAGGTAGATGTGTTGCGAATTATAAAATGAGTTATCGCTCGGTGTGTCGTTGTTTCGTTACCATGGTTGCCGAGACGGAGCTGTTTTGGGGGGAAGTGTTTAATATGATTCGTTGGGTTATATGTGTTATTGGTATTGCTGTGGATAATTTGGGTTGTTGTCGGATTGGGACGAAGTAAGGAAAATAGGGGAAGTGCTGCCGGATTTTCGTTAGATTATTAGCTAGCTTACAATAAGTGGTAAAGCGCGACGTCTATCTAATTACGGCACGATTGTTGCTTGTTATAGATTAATAGCTTGGGCAGTAAATATTGGTCGTGCGGCTCGACTATACGGTATGTAACGCTATCCTTTCTTTCTTTGTTTGGCATGACTTTTAAAAATGAGCGAATGACGGACAGGTTTGACACTTACTTCTAGAGTGTCTAGGTGACGTATAATCTTGCTTTCACAAACTATTCTTCTATATATCAGCTATGTCTAAGGTTATGGTGATTTCTCATATCTATGGTAGAGCTTCTTAGAGTCATTAAGACTTTACGTTTTCATATCGTGTTAAAGGTTTATAATCTTAATAAAATGTTAATCTTTGGTAATACTCCTTGCTGGTTCACGTTGATTGTTCTATTGAGTTATAAGAAATGATTTTAATTGCATATATGCGTTGGGGTAGGTTTGATTTGATTAAATTCCATATTGTCTTAGTTTCAGTTGGTTATACTTAGCAGGTTTGTTTATGAGTGTCCAAAACGGGCACTAGTCACGGCCCATCGGGTTGGGTCGTGACAAAAGTGGTATCAGAGCAGTTCTTCCTCGGAAGTGTCTACAGACCGTGTCTGGTAGAGTCCTGTTTATCGGTGTGTTGTGCACCACATCTATAAACAGGAAGCTACAGGACATTTAGGATGTTATCCTTTCTTCTTATTCTAGATCGTGCGATAGAGCTATATTAACAGGATAATCCCTCTCTAACGAATCCCTGCGTTTCATCTATGCCTCCAAAGAAAGCGACAGCCACCCAGAAGGGCAAATCGGTAGAAGAAGGTACTAGTCAGACCCAGAGAGTTACTAGGGCCCGTGCCCAGTCTATGCCTGGTATTGTGCTCCAGTCGGAGAGCTCTTCCACACCGCCACCGCCAGAGGAGCTTAGAGCAGCAGCAGCTCCAGTTTGGGGTACACCACCACCAGCCCCCGAAGCCCCAACACCTGAACCTTCAGGTCCTCAGCCAGGGGCGGAGGATAGGGCCATAAGAGATGCGGTTTAGTTGCTGACTAGATTAGTGGCAGGTCAGGCTCGCAGGCATGGACTAGGAGTTGATTATGCGGACAGATCTGATAGCTTAAGGGCTCGTGACTTTTTAAGTTATAATCCTCCAGAGTTCTTTGGATCAAGGCCCCAGGATGATCCGCAAGAGTTTATTCGTCAGATGCAGTGTACATTGAGGATAATCAAGGCTTCGGAGACCGACTCTGTTGAGTTGGCTACGTATCGTTTGCGGGATGTAGCTATTAATTGGTATGAGTCTTCGGAGTTATCTAGGGGTGAGGGTGCTCCTCCAGCGGTATGGGATGAATTTGTGGAGGCTTTCCAGGGCCACTTCCTGCCTCCAGAGATGAAGCAAGCTAAAGTCGATAGATTCTTGCGTTTGAGGCAGAATGGCAGGAGCGTTCGAGAGTATAGCCTCGAGTTTGATTCATTGGCTAGGCATGCGCCTACTGTTGTGGCTGATATGGCAAACAGGGTACATCGTTATGTGATGGGATTGAATCGTTATCTGATTGACGGTTGTATGGCAGTGACTCTTCAGCCAGGTATGGACATTGCTCGGGTGCAGGCATATGCACAGGGGGTACAGGATCGGCACCGGGGACGTCAGCCAGAAAGAGATTATAATAGAGGCCAGCATAAGAGGGCAAGATCAGCAGGTTATCCTGACGAGTTTCGAGGCGGGCTGTCTCAGCAGCATGTTAGATTTTCTTCCCAGCCAGCACAGAGTGCACCCCCAAGTTTCATGGGTAGGGGGGTCGATCGTACGGGATATTCCAAAGCTGGTCAGAGCTCTAGGGCGTCAGGGTCACAGATGGGCAGGGGTTTGAGCCAGTCGAGGCCACCTTTGCCTCGGTGTTCTCGCTGTGGTAGGTCTCATCCTGGGGAATGTCATTGGACTACAGGTGCATGTTTTTCTTGCGGCCGTCAGGGTCATACTATTAGGGAGTGTCCCTTTAGAGGTAGTGCCGGTGGTATGGCACAGCCTACTGGGTCCGTTGCTGGTTCATCTTCTTCTGTGGCTATGCGCCCTACGGGGTAGGGTATTCAGGCGCCAGCAAGCCGAGGTTGAGGTCGTGGTGGAGCTCCCAGTTCTAGCGGTCCCTCGAACCGCATATATGCTTTGACTAGTAGGCAGGATCAGGAGGCGTCACCTAATGTGATCACAGGTATATTATAACTATTCTCCTGAAGTGTGTATGTATTGATAGACCCAGGTTCCACCTTATCATTTATATCCCCCTTCGTTGCTAGTAGGATCGGAATAGAGTCTGAGTTGATAGAACCATTTGAGGTAGCTACACTTGTAGGAGATTATGTCATAGCTACGCGACTATATAAGAATTATTCAGTGGTTATATATAGTCGTCGTACCGTAGCAGATCTAATAGAGTTAAATATGATTGAGTTTGATATTATCATGGGCATGGATTGGTTGGCTGCTTGTTATGATAATGTTGATTGCAGAGGAAAGATAGTTCGATTTCAATTTCCAGGGGAACCGATTATAGAGTGGAAGGGGAGTACAGTATCGCCGAAAGGTAAGATTATTTCATACCTTAAGGCCAGGAAGATAGTTACAAAAGGCTATATTTATCATCTGGTTCGGGTGCATGACATAAAGGCAGAGGCACCGACTATTCAATCAGTCCCGGTAGTTAATGAATTTCCCGATGTATTCCCAGAGGAGCTTCCAGGCCTTCCTCCAAAACGAGAGATAGAGTTTACTATAGATGTACTGCCAGATACCCAGCCTATATCTATACATCCTTATAGAATGGCACCTGCTGAGTTGAAAGAGTTGAAAGAGCAATTGAGAGATTTGCTAGAGAAGGGCTTCATCAGGCCTAGTACGTCACCTTGGGGAGCACCGATACTGTTTGTGAGGAAGAAGGATGGGTCGCTGCGGATGTGTATTGATTATAGGCAGCTGAACAAAGTAACAGTAAAGAACAGGTATCCCCTCCCAAGGATTGACGATCTATTTGACCAGTTGCACGGTGCTAAGGGTTTTTCAAAGGTAGACTTGCGGTCAGGTTATCATCAGGTGCGGGTAAGGGAGGCAGATATTCCAAAGACGGCATTCCGGACTCGATATGGGCATTATGAGTTTAGAGTGCTGTCTTTTGGGCTGACTAATGCTCCAGCGGTGTTTATGGATTTAATGCATTGAGTGTTTAAACCATTCCTTGATATGTTTGTTATTGTATTAATAGACGATATTCTGGTCTATTCACGTTCAGAAGAGGAGCATGCAGACCATTTAAGGACGGTACTTAGGGTGCTTCAGCAACAGAAGTTGTATGCTAAGTTCTCCAAGTGTGAGTTCTGCTTGACTTCAGTGGCATTCTTGGGGCATATTATTGGAGCTGATGGTATTCGGGTAGACACGTAGAAAATTGGGGCGGTAAAGACTTGGCCTAGACCTACGACACCTACTGAGGTACGCAGATTTCTGGGGTTAGCAGGATATTACAGGAGATTTGTAGAAAAGTTTGCCTCAATTTCAGCGCCTTTGACAAGGCTAACTCAAAAGGCAGCCAAGTTCCAGTGGAATGATGCTTGTGAGCGAAGCTTCCAGCTATTGAAAGACAAATTGACTACAGCTCCAGTCCTAACTCTTACGGAGGGACCAGACGGCTATGTTATTTATTGTGATGCTTCGGATGTTGGGCTAAGATGTTTATTGATGCAGCATGGCAAAGTTATAGCCTATGCCTCCCGATAGCTTAGGAAGCATGAAAAGAATTATCCTACTCACGATCTGGAGTTAGCAGTCGTGGTTCATGCCTTGAAGATATGGAGGCATTATTTATATGGTGTCCATGTGGACATCTATACAGATCATAAGAGTCTCCAATATATCTTTAAACAGAAGGAGCTGAACTTACGACAGAGGCGGTGGTTAGAGTTGCTAAAGGATTATGATGTTGATATTTTATACCATCCAGGGAAAGCAAATGTTGTAGCAGATGCTCTTAGCCGTAAGTCCATGGGTAGCTTGACAGATGTACAACCAGAAAGGAGGGAGATGGTTCGGGAGATTCAGCGGCTATCCAGCCTTGGAGTCCGTCTGGCTAATTCAGAAGATAGTGGAGTTTATATTTGAGAGGTTGCTGAGTCCTCAATCATAGATGAGGTAAAGAGACACCAGTACGAGGACCCTATTCTGGCACAGTATAGAGATGCAGCTCTTCAAAAGGAAAAGACCCCATTTAAGGTTACACCTGACGGAGTGTTACGATATGAAGGCAGATTGTGTGTACCTGATATTGCGGGGCTACGACGGCAGGTTATGGGAGAGGCACACTCTGCCTGTATTCTATTTACCCAGGGTCAACAAAAATGTATCATGAACTCAGATGCTTATACTGGTGGGATGGCATGAAAAAGGAATAGCGGAGTTTGTTGCTTAGTGCCCGAATTGTCAATAAGTCAATATCGAACATCAAAAGCCTGGTGTATTATTAGAGGAGATAGAGATCCCAACTTGGAAATGGGAGATGATTAATATGGACTTCATTACAGGCTTACCTCGCACTCAACGGAAGTATGAATCTATATGGGTTATTGTAGATAGGCTGACGAAATTGGCCCATTTTCTTCCAGTCAGGACTACTTATTCGGCTGAAGATTATGCGAGGTTATATGTCAGGGAGATAGTGAGACTTCATGGGGTTCCCACATCTATTATATCAGACAGAGGATCTCAATTTATAGCCAACTTTTGGAGATCGTTTCAGAAGGGATTGGGGACACAGGTGAACCTTAGCACAACATTTCACCCTCAGACTGATGGGCAGGCTGAGCGTACTGTTCAGACATTAGAAGATATGTTGTGGGCCTGTATTATTGACTTCAAAGGTAGCTAGGATGACCACTTGCCGCTCATTGAGTTTGCCTATAATAATAGCTACCATTCTAGTATCCAGATGGCACCGTACGAGGCCTTATATGGGAGGAAGTGCAGGTCACCTATTAGTTGGTTCAATGTTGGCGAGACTAAGTTAATAGGCCCGAATGTGATTCAGCAAGTTGTTGACAAGGTGAAGCTTATTCAGGAAAGATTATTAGCAGCCCAGAGTCGACAGAAGTCATATGCAGATAATCGGCATCGCGATTTGGAGTTTCAGATTGGTGACTGGGTATTCCTAAAGGTATCACCCATGAAAGGTGTAATGAGATTCGGCAGGAAGGGAAGCTCAGTCCGAGATACATTGGGCCTTATCAGATTGTTCCAAGTATAGGCAAGGTTGCCTATGAGTTGGATCTACCATCTGATTTGGAGGCGGTACATCCAGTCTTTCATGTATCGATGCTACGTAAATGTATTGGTGATCCTTCTAGAGTATGCCCTATAGATGATGTTCAGGTAACAGAGGAGTTGTAATATGAGGAGAAACCCGTAGCTATACTTGATCGCCAGGTTAGAAGGTTACGTACTAAAGATGTGGCTTCCGTCAAAGTGTTGTGGCGAAATGATAATAGGGAGGAGATGACTTGGGAAGCGGAAGATGAAATAAAGAATAAGTATCCTTACTTGTTCCCCGTAACTGCAGGTAATTCAATCCTAGCTTGACTATAT
Source organism: Solanum sitiens (assembly GCA_016801875.1). Lineage (NCBI taxonomy): Eukaryota > Viridiplantae > Streptophyta > Magnoliopsida > Solanales > Solanaceae > Solanum > Solanum sitiens. Next base: position 107,798 of record JABWTJ010000681.1, read on the forward strand.
TGATTGATAAACGAGTTTTTGTAGTAAGTTGTGACTCTGTGAGGCATCTGTAGGTTACGGAATGCAGGTTGATAGGTATAACTGTTAGAGAGACCTTGCTGGATTTTTTTTTCTAAGACGCTAACTTAACATTCGAGGACGAATGTTCCTAAGGGGGGAAGGATGTTACACCTCGTAATTTTATACGTAGTGCGCGTCATGAGCTAGTCGATGTAAGTCCGGGGAATGAGATTTTATTTTAAGTTCCAAGTGATTAAAGGAAATCAGATTGTCATTAACTTTAAGTGGGGGATTAATTAGTGGCTGTTTGGGATTAAATTAATTAAGTGGAGGGCCCCACCACTCAAGGCATTAAAGAAAATTAGATGGGAGCTAGGCTTAGTGGGATGTGTAGTGGGGAATTAATTAGTGGCTGTTTGGGATTAAATTAATTAAGTGGAGGGCCCCACCACTCAATGCATTAAAGGAAATCAGATGGGAGCTAGGCTTAGTGGGATGTGTAGTGGGGTGCTGTCTCCACTTCATATAATGAATGAAGTGGTGAAATGACAGCAAATATATCATCTTCTTCAACTTAGCTTAGGCAGCCATGGAAAAGGAGAAAGCCAGCCATGAAACATTCGGCCAGAAGCTTCAAGGAATTTGGTTAGTAATCTCTTTGCTTGGTGTGTTAATTCTTTAGAATGCCTTTGCTAATTCGTTTTAGTTATTGATTGTGCTAAGTATGATCAGAAACCATAATCGGATTAGTGGTGTGGTGTTAGTGTTTGGGCTGTTTTGATTAAAGCAAAATGTGGGAAATTCTGTTTTGGAGTTATGTATATGTTAATGTGATTATGGGTATATACTCCAAGGGATGAATACGATAAGGTAGATGTGTTGCGAATTATAAAATGAGTTATCGCTCGGTGTGTCGTTGTTTCGTTACTATGGTTGCCGAGACGGAGCTGTTTTGGGGGGAACTGTTTAATATGATTCGTTGGGTTATATGTGTTATTGGTATTGCTGTGGATAATTTGGGTTGTTGTCTGATTAGGACGAAGTAAGGAAAATAGGGGAAGTGCTGCCAGAATTTCGTTAGATTATTAGCTAGCTTACAATAAGTGGTAAAGCGCGACGTCTATCTAATTGCGGCACGATTGTTGCTTGTTATAGATTAATAGCTTGGGCAGTAAATATTGGTCGTGCGGCTCGACTATACGGTATGTAACGCTATCCTTTCTTTCTTTGTTTGGCATGACTTTTAAAAATGAGCGAATGACGGACAGGTTTGACACTTACTTCTAGAGTGTCTAGGTGACGTATATTCTTGCTTTCACAAACTATTCTTCTATATATCGGCTTTGTCTAAGGTTATGGTGATTTCTCATATCTATGGTAGAGCTTCTTAGAGTCATTGAGATTTTACGTTTTCATATCGTGTTAAAGGTTTCTATTCTTGATAAAACGTTAATCTTTTGTAATACTCCTTGCTGGTTCACGTTGATTGTTCTATTGAGTTATAAGAAATGATTTTAATAGCATATGGTTGCTCATAATGTTCTACTCGTGCATAGAGTCATTTATCATTTCACCGAGTCCCGGGCCGGGTAATGTTCGTGCAGAGTTTCTTGCATATGTCACCGAGTCCCTCACTAGAGGGCCGGGTATGTATATTATATATATGATTGGTGATGAGGATGGTTATGATAATGATGATGACGGAGATGATGTGATGACTATTTCAGTGAGTCCCTCACTAGAGGGTCGGGTACGTATGATGTATATATATGATGATTATTTTGCCGAGTCCCTTACTAGGGAAGCTGGGCACCTTATATGTTAAAGATATGCATGATTTTCACTTATAAGGTACATGTGTAGCGATATCATGTTTTGACTTATCATGTTGGTATCCTGTCATCTTTACCTTATGCTTTACATACTCAGTACATTGTCCGTACTGACCCCCTTTCCTCGGGGGGGCTGCGTTTCATGCCCGCAGGTGTAGACGCACAGTTCGGTGATCCTTCTGCCTAGGATATCTACTCAGCTGATTGGGAGAGCTCCACTATTCTAGAGCCCAATCGTTTTGGTACATAACTTCCTATGTAGTCTTTTGCTTATCTATGGGTACGGCGGGGCCCTGTCCCGTCGAGTTTCACTACTATACTCTTAGAGGTCTGTTACCATTATGTGGGTTGTATATATATGTTTTGGATGATGGTCTGGACATGGTTTGTTTGGGATGTCCGCTTGTTCAGGGGCAGCCTTGTCGGCTGCGTACATCATTGTGTATTGTGTAGTGGCAGCCTTGTCGGCTTGCGTATGCTAGTATGCTTTAGATAGTGGCGGCCTTGTCGGTTTGCGTATGTTGTTATGGTTAAATGGTTATAACTCCTTATGAGACAGATTCACTTTATATATATATGCGTTGGGGTAGGTTTGATTTGATTAAATTCCATATTGTCTTAGTTTCAGTTGGTTATACTTAGCAGGTTTGTTTATGAGTGTCCAAAACGGGCACTAGTCATGGCCCATCGGGTTGGGTCGTGACACCTTTCCCAAGAGACCCCTTAAGTTTCATATTATTCATTCGAAAACTAGGATTGTTTCCCCTTTGTCATGCCCCTATCACTAGTTCCCAATGAATCGTAGGTTGGGTATGATTGCTAGTAGATTTAGGTGTATGTTATATTTTTGTGATGAATATGATTATGTTTGTGTACTTGAAATCGTATGAAAGATAACCATGTATTTGAAATTTTGTGCAAGTGTGTGTATGTGCAAAAATGTTACTGTAAATGGAGTCCTCGGCTTAAGGCTTCAAATTGATAATGTTTTGGTTGTCATTTTACGTGCATAAACCTATGTAAATCGTGATGTTCATTAAAATAGAAGTGTGGCTGATTTGATTATCAATATTTTGGCTAAACGAACCTATGAAATTTCACCCCAAAAATATGTTAAAAGACCTATGAATTTTCCTAAGATTTCAAGTGAAAATGTTGGTGAAAATAAGCTAAAAAAATGACTAAAATTCCAGCCAACTTACAAGCTTAGTTTAGGGTAAATGTAGAGGAATAAATTTTGAAATTTATTTGAGAATAAAGGGATGAGGCCACCAGGATTCGAACCTGTGACCTCACCCGTGTACTGCCTTGAAATCGCAAGAAAAGAAATGGGAATAGGGGGAATCGAAATGGGGTATGCTTGCTGAAAATGTAGAGTACAAAAAATTAATGAAATAAAATGGGAGGCGTGGGAATCGAACCCACGACCTCCAGGCAGCGAATGAAGTGAAAGAAAAATAAAAGAAAGTAAATGTGAGGCGTGGGAATCGAACCCACGACCTCAAGGATGTGAAGGAGAGTAAAGGAGAAAGGGAGAAATAAAAAAGAAAATAAAGTGAGGCTGTGGGGGCTCGATCCCAAAACCTCACTGCCAACGCATAAATAAGTCAACATTTAAACGAAAATAAAATAAGGAGGCTGTGGGGGTTCGAACCCACAACCTCTCAGTCCCAAGCGAAATAAAGGAAAAATAAAGAGAGGTTGTGGGGGTTTGATCCCATAACCTCATGGTTAATGCGAATTGGACAAGAAGAATTAGATGAAAAAAATAAAAGTGGCTGTGGTGGTTCGATCCCACAACCCTTTGACTAAATAAGAGAAGAATCCAAGGAGAAAAATAAAGAGAGAATGTTGATGTTGGGGCTCGATCTAGGGTCCCAATGTCATGTGGATTAAAAATAAAATCAAGGAAAAATGTAAGTATTGTCCAAGGGATTCGAACTTGGTTTCCCTTGCCCAGATTTCTGTATTGATACATAAGTCACACGTGAATTAAATATTCAAGAATAATGCCACCTACTTGGATCGAAATCGAGATCTTGGCATACATATAAGATACATAAGTCTTGTACTATATAATCTTAGGAAGATATGAGTCACTTAACGAACTATGAATGAAGCCTCATGACTTGTATGTATAGACCCATAAGTCTAGCATACGTTTAAAAATAAGTGAATCTAAGATGTATATAATGAAATGAAGTAACCCTAGATGGGAAACACACTAAATGGCCAAGTGCATTGGCATATGATGAAATGATTATTATGTAATGAAATGATGAAACCGTAGAAGGGTTAAGTAAGAGTGTGAAACCCACAAATGGCCAAGTGCATTGGCATATGATGAAGTGAACATTCACGTAAAATGGGGTGAGTAATTACGAAGAGCAATTGTGCTAATGTTAATGAATGTGGTGACAACATGATATGAGGCTAATGTAAAAGATGAGAACAATCTCAAATGAGCGTAAGTAAATGTTACCAAAACGTACTCACCTATGAGAGTGTAAAGTTAATGAAGAGACCAGTCTCTATGAACACTCTAATGAAAGTATTGAGATTAACAAACTTAATACTAATGATGAGATGAAAAATCATCTATTGAGCTATGATGTCCTCATACTAGAAGCCAGCTTCCATGACGTATGAGTTAAATGTAATGGAACTTTATACTGAGCACCGATAGGCTAGCTATGAGTGGTGATGCCTTCTTTCGGGAAGGGCGGAGGTTCACGTAACTCTCATGAGATGAGACTATCCGGCATGCCAGGTATGGGTCTCCTTATATCTCCTAGTCTTCGAACCTATACTGCCAATATAGGGATCTGGCGGGGTTCAATTCCCATGTACGCTAGCATGTTTTGGGTCACTTTGGCCGGTTATTCCACCTCTTTCAGTGTGGGGGAGACACTGGATTTCATGATGATCACATGATCTATGTCGATTAAAGTTAAAGTTCCCAATGAATGAATGAGGCCAGCCTCAAATGATGCACATAATAAAATGAATGATACCAAAAGTGTTAGGATAGGATAATCAAGAGGTGAGCTAGACTCAAGTAATGACACTAGGTTATTCTTGATCATTGCACAGCAAACCCGATGAAAGTCTTAAACTACATCCTAGGTATATCAAGTGTTCACACTAGCCTATGAACAAAATGAAATGAAGTACATATGAATGAATAAAGCAGACTTTGTGTTTGCTAATGAAGACTCTCTAGTTGAGGTCCCATATGTTGAGCCCTCATTTTGGAAAGTCTTAATGTCAAGTCCATGATTCCAAGGTCTCATGGCATATGAATGAATGTTATAAAGATGTTATGTGCTATATGCTATGTGATATGTATTATGTGTAAGATGTTATGTGTTGTGTGCAATATGATAAGTATGATGATGCATGTTACTCTCAGGGCATGACTTTCCTAATCCAAATTTGGAAAGCTCACTGACTTTCCTAATCCAAATTTGAAAAGCTCACTGACTTTCCTAATCCAAATTTGGAAAGCTCACTGACTTTCCTCATCCAAATTTGGAAAGTTCACTAACTTTCCTAATTCTAATTTGGCAAGTCCACTGATTTGACTTTCCATAATCATGTTGTTAGAAAAGAGCTATTCTTCCTCATGCATGTCCTTGGTGTGTGCTTGCATATACCCATACTTAGTACAAGTGTGTACTAATCCCATACAACTCTATATTTTTAGGTGCAGGCACAGGTGGACGCTAGAGCTTACAGGTTGACATTGCAGCTATCCAGACGTGGAGCTTTCATCCGGACTTAGTAGGCCCTCATGCTTACGAGGATGTCTACCGTTATTATCTAGCTTAGATGTAGGCTTTAGCTAGTGGAGCATGTTCCACTAGTGTTGCTTCCCATTTTTATTTCAAACATTGTATTGGTGCGATTTTGCCAATTATACATTTATTACAGTATTGAACTATTTCTTTCATTTGATTATATCTATATTAGATGGTTGATTTGTGAATGCCCATGATGTTAAGTTTAAAAATGTTTTGCATGAAATAAGAAAACAAAAAGTTCAAATTTTCCGCTAAAATTAACCTAGATGAAGTAAGAATGACGTATGTAGGCTTGTCTGCGACCTCTAAGAGGTCAATGACGCCGGTCTCGTGTGGGGTCTAGATTCCGGTCATGACAAAGTTGGTATCAGAGCACTAGGTTAAATTTCGAGAATAACGAGTTAACATCAATCACATTGAGTAGTTTCTAAGTCATGGTAGTGAAATGCACCACTATCCTGAATTAGAGACTGCATGATGCGTAAGAAAATTTCCCTTCTTCTGATCTTATCGTGTTTTTCCTAATGTCTAATTTCTTGGTGTTATGAGCATGTCTAACATTAATCTTTGTTGTTTTCATAGAATGAATACTAGGAGAACCATTGGTCAGAAGAGACGAGGTGCAACTGCTGGGGACAATCAGGTTCCACCCCAGGCTACAGCTGAAGGAGTGGCTATGCCGGTTAACCAGCTGGGTTGACTGATGCGGAGGTGCGGGCATCCCTGGCCCAGATGGGACAGGCCATCACTATGCAGGCCCAGGCTATGACGGCCCAGGTCAACCGGCAGGATGTTTAGAGGGAGAACCCACCAGTTCGTAGCATGACTGACAGATTGAGAGACTTCACGAGGATGAATCCTTCTATTTTCACAGGGTCTACGACTTCAGAGGACCCCCAGGAGTTGGTGGATGAGGTGCATAAGATTTTTGTGGCTATGGGGGCCACAGATATTGAGAAGGCTGATCTGGCTTCCTATCAGCTCAAAGATGTTGCACAGACTTGGTGCAAGATGTGACAGGATAGGCGAGCTTTGGCCGGAGTTCCGATCACTTGGGAGCTGTTTAAGACAACCTTCTTGGAGAGATCCTTTCCCACGGAGATGAGGGAGGCAAAGGTTGAGGAGTTTATCAACCTTAAGCATTGATCTATGACAGTCAGGGAGTATTCCCTGAAGTTTGTTAAACTATCCAGGTATGATATTTTCCTTAGTATCTAACAGCAAGGATGAGATGAGTACTGAATTTTGTTAAATTATCCAGGTATGCTACTTCACTTGTATCTAATAGCAGGGATGAGATGAGCAGGTTCCTCACAGGAATCAACAGAGATCTGGAGGAGGAGTGTCGGTCTGCGATGCTCCATGATAACATGGACCTTTCCAGGTTGATGGTGCATGTCCAGCAGGTATAGGACAGCCGCAAGAAGAGGGGTGTTCGTGATGCTAGGAGGCCTAAGCTTAAAGATCAGGCAGGTCCTAGCCATGGAGGCTACCGAAACAATTTTGGCGTCCGTGAGCAGCCCAGGTTCAAGAAGGGGCAGCAGAGTTCTGGGAACTCTAATTCTCAGAGGAGTACAACACCTAAAGGAGGCAGACCTGAGCCCAAGAAGGGCAATGGAGGTGAGATGGAGCGTCCCAAAAAGAAATGTGCTAAGTGTGGCCGTGCTCACAATGGAGAGTGCAGACAAGGCACTAATGCCTGCTTCGGTTGCGGTAAGAGTGGGCACATGGTTAGAGACTGCCAACAGAACTGAGGTCAGGCTGGAGGTAATGCTCAACCTAGGCCTAATCCACAGGGTGCTGCAGCAGCCGAGCCTCCTAAGAGGAACATACTCTATGACCTGAAGGGCAGGAAGGAGCAGGAGAAATCCGCTTATGTGGTCACAGGTATGCTGCAAGTATTCTCAACTTCTGTTTATGCTTTAATTGATCCAGGGTCTACGCTTTCCTTTGTAACTCCATTGATTGCTCTCACTTTTGAGATATTACCTGAAGTTCTTCATGATCCTATAGTGGTTAGTACACCTTTAGGAGAAAACGTAAGAACTGACAGAGTATACAAGGATTGCCTAATAGTGGTAAGTGATAAGACTATGTGTGCAGACTTGGTTGAGTTACCCATGCATGATTTTGATGTTATTCTTGGCATGGACTGGCTTCACAGTTGTTATGCTTGTTTGGATTGTCGTAGTAGAGTGGTGAGATTTAGTTTCCCTGATGAAGAGGAGCTAGTTTGGGAGGGGTACAATTTGAGTCGTCCTAATCCCTTGATTTCGAACCTTAAGGCCAATAAAATGATGTCCAAGGGGTTATTGTGTCATCTTGTGAGTGTTAATGATTTAGAAAATTACATCCCTTCCATAGACTCAATGCCTGTACTGAATGAGTTCCTAGATGTATTTCCTGATGATTTGCGTGGAGTCCCTCCCCCTCAAGAGATTGACTTTGGTATCGACTTAGAACCCGATACTAAACAAATTTCAATTCCTCCCTATAGAATGGCTCTAGCTGAACTCAAAGAGTTGAAGCTGCAGTTAAAAGATCTCACTGATAAGGGTTTCATTCAGCTGAGCATATCCCATTGGGGCGCTCCAGTGTTGTTTGTGAAAAATAAGGATGGAACCCTTAGAATGTGTATCGATTATCGGCAGCTCAACAAAGTCACTATAAAGAATAAGTATCTAATTCCCAGAATAGATGATTTGTTCGATCAGCTCCAAGGGTCTAGTTTCTTCTCTAAGATTGAACTTCGTTTAGGGTATCATCAGCTTAGGGTTAGGGATGGAGATATCCGAAAGACAGCCTTTCGTACCCGTTATGGTCATTATGAGTTCTTAGTCATGTCATTTGGTCTCACTAATGCACCAGCTGCATTTATGGACCTCATGAACTGAGTCTTCCATGAATACCTTGATTCTTTCGTCATAGTATTCATTGATGACATCCTCATCTACTCTAGGACCAAGGAAGAGCATGAACAACATTTGAGACTAACCTTGCAGGTACTTAGACAACATCAGCTGTATGCTAAATTCAGCAAGTGTGGATTCAAGCTTAGATCAGTGACCTTCCTGGGTCATGTTGTGTCCGATCAGGGCGTGGAGGTGGATCCCATGAAGACTGAGGCTGTGAAAAACTGGCCAAAGCCTCTTACTCCCACTGACATCCGTAGCTTTCTCGGATTGGCTGGTTACTACCGCAGGTTCGTTGAAGGCTTTTTTTCCATTACTGCCCCACTGACAACTTTGACTAAGAAGAAAGCCAAGTTTGAATGGACGGAGACTTGTGAGAATAGTTTCCAGGAACTCAAGGACATACTCACTTCAGCCCCGGTGCTTACTTTGCCTAAGGGTGGTGAGAATTACACTGTTTATTGTGATGCATCTAGGGTTGGTTTGGGTTGTGTTCTTATGCAGGTTGGTAAGGTGATAGTCTATGCGCCCAGACAGCTCAAGGTTCATGAGAAGAATTATCCAACTCATGACCTGGAGTTGGCAACTGTGGTGTTTGCACTGAATCTGTGGAGGCACTACTTGTATGGAGTGCATGTGGATGTGTTCACAGACCACAAGAGTCTCCAGTACGTGTTCACACAGAGGGAGTTGAATCTATGTTAGCAAAGATGGTTGGAGCTGTTGAAGGATTATGATATGAATGTTCACTACCATCCAGGTAGGGCTAATGTTGTAGCTGATGCTTTGAGCAGGATGAGCATGGGAAGTACAGCCCACGTTGAGGATGAGAAGAAGGAGTTGGCGAAAGATGTACACAGACTGGCCAGACTGGGTGTGCAAATGGTTGACTCTACTAGTGGGGGTGTTTCAGTTCATCCTAGTTCTGAATCATCCTTGGTAGTTGAAGTCAAGCAGGGTCAGCATCTCGATCCTGTGTTGATGGAGCTGAAGGACTCATTGTTGATAAAGATGAATGAGTCTTTCGCTTTGGGAGGTGATGGCATACTTAGGTATCAGGACAAGCTGTGTGTACCAGATTTGGATGATTTGCGGACCAGGATTGTTGCAGAGGCCCATGCTTCCAGATATTCCATACATCTAGGTTACACCAAGATGTATCATGACCTTAAGCAGATTTATTGGTGGGATGACATGAAGAAGGATTTGCAAAATATGTGGCCAAGTGTCCTAATTGTCAGCAGGTTAAGGCAGAACATCTTAAGCCTGGCGGTCTTACTCAGATTATTGAGGTTCCGACTTGGAAGTGGGAGGCCATTAATATGGGCTTTGTGGTTGGTCTTCCGAGGACTAGGAGACAGCATGACTCCATATGGGTTATTGTGGATAGGATGACTAAGTCTGCCCACTTTATCCCTGTGAAGTCTACTTATAGAGCCGAGGATTATGCGAGACTCTACATTGATGAGATTGTGAGATGGTATGGGATTCCTTTGTCTATCATTTCAGATAGAGGAGCTCAGTTTACTTCACATTTCTGGAGATCTTTCCAGAAGAGCTTGGGCACGCAGGTAAAGCTAAGTACTGCCTTTCATCCTCAGATTGATGGGCAGGCAGAGCCCACTATTCAGACGTTTGAGGACATTTTGAGAGCATGTGTGATTGACTTCAGGGGTAGCTGGGATGACCATCTGCCTTTGATAGAGTTCTCGTATAATAATAGCTATCACTCCAGCATTGGGATGGCACCGTTTGAGGAACTATATGGTAGGAGGTGTAAATCTCCAGTTGGGTGGTTCGAGGTTGGAGAGTCATCCATTTTAGGTCCAGAGATCATTCATGAGACCTTAGAGAAGGTCAGAGTGATTAGGGACAGGTTGGCTACTGCTTACAGTCGGCAGAAGTCATATGCAAATAACAGAAAATGGCCATTAGAGTTTGATGTTAGTGATCAGGTCTATCTGAAGATATCACCTATGAAGGGGGTGATGAGGTTTGGTAGGAAGGGGAAGTTGAGTCCGAGGTATGTTGGGCCATACGAGATCCTACAGCGTGTGGGTGAGGTGGCCTATGAGTTGGCATTGCCTGCGGAGCTAGCTTCTGTCCATTCAGTCTTTCATGTATCCATGTTAAAAAAGTGCCTAGGTGATCCAGCATCGATTCTACCTGTGGAAGGTTCGGGGGTCGATAAAGACTTGTCCTATGAGGAGGTACCTGTTGAGATCTTAGACAGACAGATCAAGCGGCTGAGGAACAAGGAGATTGCCACAGTGAAGGTATTGTGGAGAAATCATCTTGTTGAGGGTGATACGTGGGAGGCTGAGGCCGACATGAGGTCCCGTTACCCTCATCTTTTTAGCTCTTGAGGTTAGACTCCCTACTCTTAAGTCTAAGTTTCCTTATCTCTCCATTTTTGTTGATATTGCTTGACTCTGCATGGTGCTTATGTTATGATCTGACAGGCATTACGCTAGATAGTAGTAGTGTCATTCGGGGATGAATGTTCCTAAGGGGGGGGGATAATGTAACAACCCTCAAAATGGATAAGATAAGAAATGCTTAATGTGTCAAGAATGCCTACGATTAGACCAGGGTTCACAAGGATTGATGCGCGTAGAACCACACCTCGGAACCCTTGCTACAGCCAAGCCAACTAAATTGGGGAGTTAGTTGAGCTTGGAAAGGTTGGGTCCAACCATGTAGGGCTCTCGTATACGAAGATTTACTCGAAGGAGTCTTTACCGGACTTGAAAAGAGGAAATCTTAGGTTTGAAGGGTCTAGGGGTAAAATGGTCTTTTTCTTGGCTAAGGGTAGTATCATAATTACCCTAAATATATAATTAATTATTTAATTAATAAGGTGGAGGGGCATTTTGGGGAGAGAGAGACAAAATTGAGCTCTTGAAGTGAAGTCTTGCTCCACTCGGGTTCGAACCTAGGTGGAAGGAATGAATTAATGTGATTTTAATTTAAGCTATTGAATTAATGTAATTAATTAATAATTATTATTCATTAGCTAATTTAAAATAAAATAAAAATCAGATTTTAATAATTAACTAAACCTTATTTGACTAAGTCCTAAACTAGACTCCTAAGCCTAATATAACTCCCACTCTCTCACGTCTATCTCTCAACTCTCACGCTCAATATGTCTTATTCTTTCACACGAAAAATCTCTGCCAAAAAAAGATACAAAAGCAGAAAAATAAACCAATTTCACACTTGAAGAACTCACACGAAATCACAAGAAAACAAACGTTAATTTCACACTAGGCTAAGGGAGGTTGTCATTCTAGTGGAGTTGATATTGAGGAGGCTTAGATGTGTTCTTGGGTGAAGTTTTTGGGCAGAAAGTCAAGGGTTTAACGTCAAAAAGGTATGGGTTTTCTTTTCTCTTAGTCCCTTTTCCAAGAGACCCCTTAAGGTTCATATTATTCATTCGAAAACTAGGATTGTTTCCCTTTTTGCATGCCCCATTCACCAGCTCCCTATGAATCGTAGGTTGGGTATGATTGCTGGAAGATTTAGGTGTATGTTATGTTTTCGTGATGAATATGATTATGTTTGTGTACTTGAAATCGTATGAAAGACAACCATGTATTCGAAATTTTGTGCAAGTGTGTGTATGTGCAAAAATGTTACTGTAAATGGAGTCCTCGGCTTAAGGCTTCAAATTGATAATGTTTTGGTTGTCATTTTACGTGCATAAACCTATGTAAATCGTGATGTTCATTAAATGTAAGTGTGGCTGATTTGAGTATCAATATTTTGGCTAAACGAACCTATGAAAATGCACCCCAAAAATGTGTTAAAAGACCTATGAATTTCCCTAAGATTTCAAGTGAAAATATTGGTGAAAATAAGCTTAAAAAATGACTAAAATTCCAGCCAACTTACAAGCTTAGTTTAGGGTAAATGTAGAGGAATAAATTTTGAAATTTATTTGAGAATAAAGGGATGAGGCCACCAGGATTTCAACCTGTGACCTCACCCGTGTACTGCCTTGAAATCGCAAGAAAAGAAATGGGAATAGGGGGAATCGAAATGGGGTATGCTGGCTGAAGATGTAGAGTACAAAAAATTAATAAAATAAAATGGAAGGCGTGGGAATCGAACCCACGACCTCCAGGCAGCGAATGAAGTGAAAGAAAAATAAAAGAAAGGAAATGTAAGGCGTGGGAATCGAACCCACGACCTCAAGGCTGTGAAGGAGAGTAAAGGAGAAAGGGAGAAATAAAAAAGAAAATAAAGTGAGGCTCTGGGGGCTCGATCCCACAACCTCACTGCCAACGCATAAATAAGTCAACATTTAAACAAAAATAAAATAAGGAGGCTGTGGGGGTTCAAACCCACAACCTCTCAGTCCCAAGCGAAATAAAGGAAAAATAAAGAGAGGTTGTGGGGGTTTGATCCCACAACTTCATGGTTAATGCGAATTGGACAAGAAGAATTAAATGAAAAAAATAAAAGGGGCTGTGGGGGTTCGATCCCAAAACCCTTCGGCCAAATAAAAGGAGAATCCAAGGAGAAATATAAAGAGAGAATGTTGATGTTGGGGCTCAATCTAGGGTCCCAATGTCATGTGGATTAAAAATAAAATCAAGGAAAAATGTAAGTATTGTCCAAGGGATTCGAATTTTGGTTCCCTTGCCCAAATTTCCGTATTGATATATAAGTCATACGTGAATTAAATATTCAAGAATAATGCCACCTACTTAGATAAAAATTGAGATATTGGCATATATACAAGATACATAAGTCTTGTACTACATAATCTTAGGAAGATATGCGTCACTTAACGAACTATGAATGAAGCCTCATGGCTTGTATGTATAGACCCATAAGTCTAGCATACGTTTAAAAATAAGTGAACCTAAGATGTATATAATCAAATGAAGTAACCCTAGAAGGTTTAAGTACGAGTGTAAAACATACTGGCCAAGTGAATTGGCATACAAGGAAATGATTATTTTGTAATGAAATGATGAAACCCTAGAAGGGTTAAGTAAACGTGTGAAACACACAAATGGCCAAGTGCATTGGCATATGATGAAGTGAACATTCACGTAAAATGGGGTGAGTAAATATTAAGAACAATTGTGCTAATGTTAATGAATGTGGTGACAACATGATATGAGGCAAATGTAAAAGATGAGAACAATCTCAAATGATCCTAAGTAAATATTACCAAAACGTACTCACCTATGAGAGTGTAAAGTTATTGAAGAGACCCGTCTCTATGAACACTCTAATGAAAGTATTTAGATTAACACACTTAATAATAATTATTAGATGAGAAATCATCTATTGACCTATGATGTCCTCATACTAGAAGTCAGCTTCCATGACGTATGAGTTGAATGTAATGGAACTTTATACTGAGCACCGATAGGCTACCTATGAGTGGTGATGCCTTCTTTTGGGAAGGGCGGAGGTTCACGTAACTCTCATGATATGAGACTGTCCGGCATGCCGGGTATGGGTCTCCTTATATCTCGTAGTCTTCGAACCTATACTGCCAATATAGGGATCTGGCGGGGTTAAATTCCCATGTATGCTAGCATGTTTTGGGTCACTTTGGCCGGTGATTCCACCTCTTTTCGGTGTGGGGGAGACACTGGATTTCATGATCCTCACATGATCTATGTCGATTAAAGTTAAAGTTACCAATGAATGAATGAGGCTAGCCTCAAATGATGCACATAATGAAATGAATGATACCAAAGGTGTTAGGATAGGATAATCAAGAGGTGAGCTAGACTCAAGTAATGACACTAGGTTATTCTTCATCATTGCACAGCAAACCCGATGAAAGTCTTAAACTACATCCTAGGTATATCTGGTGTTCACACTAGCCTATGAACAAAATGAAATGAAGTACGTATGAATGAATGAAGCAGACTCTGTGTTTGCTAATGAAGACTCCCTAGTTGAGGTCCCATATGTTGAGCCCTCATTTTGGAAAGTCTTAATGTCAAGTCCATGATTCCAAGGTCTCATGGCATATGAATGAATGTTATAAAAGATGTTATGTGCTATATGCTATGTGATATGTGTTATGTGTTGTGTGCAATATGATAAGTATGATGATGCATATTACTCTCAGGGCATGACTTTCCTAATCCAAATTTGGAAAGATCACTGACTTTCCTAATACAAATTTTGAAAGCTCACTGACTTTCCTAATCCAAATTTGGAAAGTTCACTAACTTTCCTAATTCAAATTTGGCAAGTCCACTGACTTGACTTTCCATAATCATGTTGTTAGGAAAGATCTATTCTTCCTCATGCATGTCCTTGGTGTGTGCTTGCATATACCCATACTTAGTACAAGTGTGTACTAATCCCATACAAGTCTATATTTTTAGGTACAGGCACAGGTGGACGCTAGAGCTTACAGGTTGATGTTGCAGCTATACGAACGTGGAGCTTTCATCCGGACTTGGTAGGCCCTTATGCTTTAGAGGATGTCTACCGTTATTATCTAGCTTAGATGTAGGCTTTAGCTAGTGGAGCATGTTCCACTAGTGTTTCTTTCCGTTTTTATTTCAGACATTGTATTGGTGCCATTTTGGCAATTATACATTTATTACATAATTGAACTGTTTCTTTCATTTGATTATCTTTATATTAGATGGTTGAGAATGACGTATGTAGGCTTGTCTGCGACCTCTGAGAGGTCAACAATGCCGGTCTCGTCTGGGGTCTAGATTCCGGTCGTGACAGTAGCATCCCATACTACTATGCCCACTATGTGCTCCTTGAGGATTCCATGAGATTAGATACACTATATTCATCATTCATAAGTTTCATCATACAAGACATACTTTAACATGCTTTCTTAACATTAGACATAAAGTGACATTACTTTCATTAACATCATATCATGACCCATTCATACATTTCATATAAGGACACACCAAGACTCCCTCCAAATGTCTACTTGTTCAATGGATAGGTAATGTCCCATTCCACCACCTACCCTAAGTAGTACACCCTTAAGAAGACTTAGTTCATTTGCATACATTTGTGGGGGCTAGCTTTAACCGACATAGAGCATGAGAGCTTGACATGGAATCCCGGTACTACACTTACCGGATGAGGGATCCCTACTTGCCTAAGGTAGGGTCATATTCTATAGCCTTTACATGGGTTCTCCAATAGCTACACCTACGCGGGCGCATAGTTAAGGCATAAGGAGATTGCCACTATGTAACTCACTCTCTACTAATGAGGAGTACCCATCTCAAGAGATACATTGGATAAAACATCTCTACTCACAAAGTGTACCCACCCCTTCTTCAAATCCTCTCAGTGCTAAGCATAACTCCCCTACGGAGTCTTAAACATTCATTGACTATAGGTTAGGAAACAACTGTTGAACACCCCATCTCAACTCGCGAAGGGTATCCAACCTCCAACCTATCTTGGAAAGCTCATTGGGAATAGTGAGGTTGCTAATAAACACTTCATCTCTACTCACAAAGAGTGTTCACCCCAAAATCCCCCTTTTTCATACTTAGGAATAGTAGAGATGGTCTAAACACTTCATCTCTACTCACGAAGAGTGTCTGCCCTACAATCCCTTATTTTCATTCATTGACTTCATTCATGCATTCAAGTGTGTGTGTGAGCACACCTTCCACATAATGACCACTATTCATAACATTGACTTCTAGACATGCTCAAATCACATTTATCACAATTCACACATTATCATACTTCACATATCAAATGCATACTTCATTTAGACAAAAACCTTCAAGATGCTCATATCAACATTCCAACATATACCATACATATACATATCAAAATTCCACTTCACTTCACATATCATGCCGTCAAGTCCATTCTCACAACACTCATATAACTTCATATAATTCAAGTAAACACCGCCACCAAAGGTGGACCATACCACTCAACAACATTTCAACACAACTTATCCAAGATAGAACAACTTACCCTTCATCCAAGCCATTATCACCTATTCAAAATTTATTGAATAATTCATCATGAAATAGTCCTTAGGGCAGTATGTAAAACCCAATAAAACACCAAGAAACAATAACTTTCACATTATATAATCATGCTCATAGAACCCATTTCATAAGCCAAAAGTTGATAAAAGAATAGACATGATTCCATTGGGTTTTTGACATGAAAAACATCATTTAAAACTAAGAACAACTCATTTTAACCATTAAAACATTTTCATGCAAAGACCCGTACATAGAGTCAAAGAATAAAGAAGATTGAAGTTTGAAATCCTTTTTGATATCTCTTTGAGAGGGCTCCTTGAATGAAAGAAGGTTCAAGGATAACTACCATACCTTAATATGAATAAACCCACGAGAATCTGGTAAAGAAAACGTGAAGAACTTGGTCCTCTTCCTTGGAGCTTGATGCTTATTCAATGTAGATTTTTGGAGAGGAAGAGTTTTGGAGAGAATTCGATTTGATCTTTGGGGTTTGAAATGATGGGTGAAATGAGGTTTACAATGATCTAAATCAGTCCACAAATGATCCCCAAATTTCCCAAAATACCCCTACACCATTTGGACCCTTTTCCAACTTGAAATTTGACTTAAAAACGTCGCGGCCATATCTGGGACTTGGGTGCGCGTCGCGGAGCAAGCTCCAGATTCTACCTCTCAACATTTTGAGGCAGTGAACCTCGTGTCAAGCACGCGTCATGAAGTGGACTTCAAAATCCTTCGCCTGCGCGCTGCCTTGGCCAGCATCTTGACCCATGTTTGGGTACTCTTTTAGGGCCCTTCTGGTGGTCCCCGAGGAGTCATACTTGGATGTTTTGACACTTTGTACATCCCTCTACGCATAGGAACCATTTAAATTCAAGTTCACTCTCAAACAATCCCCCAAAACTTCACTACAAAACACTATGACACACTAGTTCATCTTCGACTAGTTTTCTGACGTCTTGGGCGTTTGACTTCCAAACGCTCCCAAACTTTACAAAATTTCTTATAATACTAAAATATACTATTTTAAAACATTATTAAATCATGAAACACATGTGAAGCTCTAGTTTGACCTATTCCATTTTTAGGGTCGTTACAAGATAAAACAAGTCTAATAATCAAATCATTCTTAAATTCCCATCAATTCATGACCCAGATCCAAGATTTGGGGAAATTTGGGGAAGGGAAAATGTTTAACATGAAACTGAACCAATTAAACTCAATTAATCAACAATATATACTTAATTAGTCATAGGAAATCACACTTTATCATCAATTTGAAGTTTAGAAGAAACCCCATTAGAATTGGAAAACCCCGTGGAATTGGGTAATTTAGAAATTAACTTTGAAAGGACCTCTTGGGGAAAGGAATCCCAAGAGTAAAGAACAGATACCTTAATGAAGATTAATCCACGAAATTGAAATAAAATCCTAGAGAAATGGACCTTCTTCTTCAAGCTTCTTTCCTTGTTCAATGGAGGAATTGGGGCGAGAGAAAGTAGAGAGAGGTGAGTGCTTTTGGGTTCTATTTTAGGAATTTGGTTTGGGTGAGTGAAAAATGACTTAAAATGACCCTTAGTCTTTATATAATCACCCCCTAAATTATCCAAAACACACTTAATTTAATTTGGTCTTTTTGTGAAGTCAAAATGCCAAAAATACAATTTTACCGAATCTGGGAAATGGCTCTGCGTCGCGAGGAGAACACATATTTTTATTTCTGAAAAATGAGTTGAGGCAGTGGGGTGCGTGTGGGCTGCCCATAGCGCAGCAGCCTATGGAATATTGACCCTCGCAGGATGCTTTGGCAGCCTGCCCGCCCATGTTGGGGTCCTCCTCAAGGACCCTTCAGGTGGTCCTTGGGGCGTCGTGATTGGACATTTAGACCCTCTATACCACACTCTACCTAACAAAAGTCTTGTTACTAGTTTTAGACTCCATTTGACCCTTTTAAAAGCCATCATGTTGGTCTTACCATAAACCACCCAATTCAATCAAATAATAGATGTAATAACATAAATCAATAGTAATTAACACAATAATGAAGTCAATTGAATCACTACCACTCAATTCAACACTAGTTCATAAATTAAGGCTAGGGACTTGGGTCAATTTCATGATCTATTCCACAAACTAGGTTAACTAATCAAAAACTAGCATAATTGAATCATAATAAATCATAATCTAAACAGAATAATCAAAATAAACCATAAACGATACAATTTAGAAGATTAAATTCGTAATAGAAAGAAACCCACATGAAACTCATCATTTTGAAATCAATTTTGGAAGAACCCTTTGGGGAAAGGAATCCCAATGGTAGAGAGTTCCGATAAGTTGTTAATTGTTGAAGATTGATGGAGAAAATCACCCTTTTGATACCCTAAAGTAGCACTTTAATGGAGTTCTTCTTTTTTGGAGAGAGATGGTTGAGAGAAGGAAGATCAGTTGTGATTTGGAATTGTGGAAGTTGGGTTAGTTTAATTAGGTTTAGGTCTTTATATAAGTACTTAATTAACTATTATACCTCCCCGAACCCCTAATTAATTAACTAAACAACCAATTAATTAAATGACACAACTTAAAAATCAAACTGAAACTTGGACCTGACCTACCAGACCCTGACCTACGAGTCGTAGGTCAGTCGACACCAGGCCCCCCACCGTCCTGTGCAACCGTCTTTTTGGTCAGAGAGTTGAAAAACTGGCATTTTAAATAAAATAATAAGTGACCATCAACGGAGGCATCGACTCCCCGTGGATTGGACCACGCCTCGTTGTCTGCCATCGTTGCAACTGTCCATGATAGATTTTTGGTCAAAATGGAAGGGTCTTCCTCAAGGACCCTTAGGGTGGTCCTTGGGGAGTCGTACCCAGACGTTTTGACCCTAATCCTACTCTAATATATTGATGATTTAACTCCTTCTGAGTAAACACATATTGAAGACTCTTGTGATCGGTAACACATCAACATGGACACCATACAAATAATGCCTCCATATTTTTAATGAAAATGCCACGCCCGCTAACTCAAGATCATGTTGTTGGATAATTCTTCTCATGAACATTAAGTTGCATAAGTATACACCCTAAGCCCACTCGAGATGCATCATAATATACAACGAAACACTTGGTACCCTCTGGTAAAGTAAACACCGAAGCGGAGGTAAGCCTATCTTCCAAGATTTGGAAGCTTCTTTCACATGCCTCCGACAACTCAAATATCACACTCTTTTGGGTCAAAGTTGTAAAGGGAGAAGAAATGGACGCAAAACCATCCACAAACCTACTATAGTATCCCGCTTGACCTAAGAAGTTTCTAATGTCGGTCGGAGTCAATTGTCTAGGCCAATTCTTTACTGCCTCAATTTTCCTTGGATCAACCTCAACCCCCTCAACTAGAGATGATATGACCAAGAAATGCCATCGACCTCAACAAAAATTCACATTTGTTATACTTGGAAAATAGTTTGTTTTCTCTAAGCACTTTCAATACCACTCTCAAATGGTCCATGTGTTCACCGTTATTTTTTGAATATACCAAGATGTCTTCAATGAAGGCAACGACAAATGAATCTAGGTAACTTTGAAACACCCTATTTATGAGGTCCATAAATGTCGCCGGGGCTTTAGTGAGACAAAAGGACATTACTACAAACATATAGTGACCATGTCTAGTTCGGAATGCCATTTTTGGTATATCCTCACCTCTCAACCTAAGTTGGTGATACCCCGAATTCAAGTCATTCTTAGAAAAGTAGCTTTCCCTTTTGAGTTGATAAAATAAGTCATCAATCCGAGGGAGAGGATACTAGTTCTTAGTAGTTACTTTATTGAGTTGGCGATAATCAATGCACATTCTAAGGGACCCATCCTTTTTCGTCATAAACAATACCGGTGCACCGCATGGAGAAATACTAGGTCTAATGAAGCCTTTGTCTCGTAAGTCCTTGAGTTTAGCCTTCGACTCTTTCAATTCGGTCGGAGCCATCCGATAAGGAGGAACTGAAATGTCGTTGGTATACAGTAGCAAGTCAATACCAAAATCAATTTCGAGTTCGAGAGGGATTCCGGGAAGAACATTAGGAAAGACCTCCAGAAATCCCCTCACTACAGGGACTAACTCAACGGGAGGATTTTCGGTGTCCAAATCTTTTAATCTTACAATATGGTATAAACACCCTTTTGAGATCATTTTACAAGCCTTAAGACAACTGTCACGACCCAACCCGATGGCCCGTGACTATTGCCTGTTTTGGACACTCACATACAAACCTGTTAAGTATAACCAACTGAAACTAAGACAATATGGAATTTAATCAAATCAAGCCAACCCCAACGCCATAGTTTGACCTATTCCATTTTTAGGGTCGTTACAAGATAAAACAAGTCTAATAATCAAATAATTCTTAAATTCCCATCAATTCATGACCCAGATCCAAGATTTGGGGAAATTTGGGGAAGGGAAAATGATTAACATGAAACTGAACCAATTAAACTCAATTAATCAACAATATATACTTAATTAGTCATAGGAAATCACAATTTATCATCAATTTGAAGTTTAGAAGAAACCCCATTAGAATTGGAAAACCCCGTGGAATTGGGTAATTTAGAAATTAACTTTGAAAGGACCTCTTGGGGAAAGAAATCCCAAGAGTAAAGAACAGATACCTTAATGAAGATTAATCCACGAAATTGAAGTAAAATCCTAGAGAAATGGACCTTCTTCTTCAAGCTTCTTTCCTTGTTCAATGGAGGAATTGGGGCGAGAGAAAGTAGAGAGAGGTGAGAGCTTTTGGGTTCTATTTTAGGAATTTGGTTTGGGTGAGTGAAAAATGACTTAAAATGACCCTTAGTCTTTATATAATCACCCCCTAAATTATCCAAAACACACTTCATTTAATTTGGTCTTTTTGTGAAGTCAAAATGCCAAAAATACAATTTTACCGAATCTGGGAAATGGCTCTGCGTCGCGAGGAGAACACATATTTTTATTTCTGAAAAATGAGTTGAGGTAGTGGGGTCTGTGTGGGCTGCCCGTAGCGCAGCAGCCTATGGAATATTGACCCTCGCAGGATGCTTTGGCAGCCTGCCCGCCCATGTTGGGGTCCTCCTCAAGGACCCTTCCGGTGGTCCTTGGGGTGTCGTTATTGGACATTTAGACCCTCTATACCACACTCTACCTAACAAAAGTCTTGTTACTAGTTTTAGACTCCATTTGACCCTTTTAAAAGCCATCATGTTGGTCTTACCATAAACCATCCCATTCAATCAAATAATAGATGTAATAACATAAATCAATAGTAATTAACACAATAATGAAGTCAATTGAATCACTACCACTCAATTCAACACTAGTTCATAAATTAAGGCTAGGGACTTGGGTCAATTTCATGATCTATTCCACAAACTAGGTTAACTAATCAAAAACTAGCATAATTGAATCATAATAAATCATAATCTAAACAGAATAATCAAAATAAACCATAAACGATACAATTTAGAAGATTAAATTCGTAATAGAAAGAAACCCACATGAAACTCATCATTTTGAAATCAATTTTGGAAGAACCCTTTGGGGAAAGGAATCCCAATGGTAGAGAGTTCCGATAAGTTGTTAATTGTTGAAGATTGATGGAGAAAATCACCCTTCTGATACCCTAAAGTAGCACTTTAATGGAGTTCTTCTTTTTTGGAGAGAGATGGTTGAGAGAAGGAAGAGCAGTTGTGATTTAGAATTGTGGAAGTTGGGTTAGTTTAATTAGGTTTAGGTCTTTATATAAGTACTTAATTAACTATTATACCTCCCCGAACCCCTAATTAATTAACTAACCAACCAATTAATTAAATGACACAACTTAAAAATAAAACTGAAACTTGGACCTGACCTACCAGACCCTGACCTACGAGTCGTAGGTCAGTCGACACCAGGACCCCCACCGTCCTGTGCAACCGTCTTTTTGGTCAGAGAGTTGAAAAAATGGCATTTTAAATAAAATAATAAGTGACCATCAACGGAGGCATCGACTCCCCGTGGATTGGACCACGCCTCGTCGTCTGCCATCGTTGCAACTGTCCATGATAGATTTTTGGTCAAAATGGAAGGGTCTTCCTCAAGGACCCTTAGGGTGGTCCTTGGGGAGTCGTACCCAGACGTTTTGACCCTAATCCTACTCTAATATATTGATGATTTAACTCCTTTTGAGTAAACATATATTGAAGACTCTTGTGATCAGTAACACATCAACATGGACACCATACAAATAATGCCTCCATATTTTTTATGAAAATGCCACGCCCGCTAACTCAAGATCATGTTGTTGGATAATTCTTCTCATGAACATTAAGTTGCATAAGTATACACCCTAAGCCCACTCGAGATGCATCATAATATACAACGAAACACTTGGTACCCTCTGGTAAAGTCAACACCGAAGCGGAGGTAAGCCTATCTTTCAAGATTTGGAAGCTTCTTTCACATGCCTCCGACAACTCAAATATCACACTCTTTTGGGTCAAAGTTGTCAAGGGAGAAGAAATGGACGCAAAACCATCCACAAACCTACTATAGTATCCCGCTTGACCTAAGAAATTTCTAATGTCGGTCGGAGTCAATTGTCTAGGCCAATTCTTTACTGCCTCAATTTTCCTTGGATCAACCTCAACCCCCTCAACTAGAGATGATATGACCAAGAAATGCCATCGACCTCAACAAAAATTCACATTTGTTATACTTGGAAAATAGTTTGTTTTCTCTAAGCACTTTCAATACCACTCTCAAATGGTCCATGTGTTCACCGTTATTTTTTGAATATACCAAGATGTCTTCAATGAAGGCAACGACAAATGAATCTAGGTAACTTTGAAACACCCTATTCATGAGGTCCATAAATGTCGCCGGGGCTTTAGTGAGACAAAAGGACATTACTACAAACATATAGTGACCATGTCTAGTTCGGAATGCCATTTTTGGTATATCCTCACCTCTCAACCTAAGTTGGTGATACCCCGAATTCAAGTCATTCTTAGAAAAGTAGCTTTCCCTTTTGAGTTGATAAAATAAGTCATCAATCCGAGGGAGAGGATACTAGTTCTTAATAGTGACTTTATTGAGTTGGCGATAATCAATGCACATTCTAAGGGACCCATCCTTTTTCGTCATAAACAATAACGGTGCACCGCATGGAGAAATACTAGGTCTAATGAAGCCTTTGTCTCGTAAGTCCTTGAGTTTAGCCTTCGACTCTTTCAATTCGGTCGGAGCCATCCGATAAGGAGGAACTGAAATGTCGTTGGTATACAGTAGCAAGTCAATACCAAAATCAATTTCGAGTTCGAGAGGGATTCCGGGAAGAACATTAGGAAAGACCTCCAGAAATCCCCTCACTACAGGGACTAACTCAACGGGAGGATTTTCGGTGTCCAAATCTTTTAATCTTACAATATGGTATAAACACCCTTTTGAGATCATTTTACAAGCCTTAAGACAACTGTCACGACCCAACCCGATGGCCCGTGACTATTGCCCGTTTTGGACACTCACATACAAACCTGTTAAGTATAACCAACTGAAACTAAGACAATATGGAATTTAATCAAATCAAGCCAACCCCAACGCCATAGTTTGACCTATTCCATTTTTAGGGTCGTTACAAGATAAAACAAGTCTAATAATCAAATCATTCTTAAATTCCCATCAATTCATGACCCAGATCCAAGATTTGGGGAAATTTGGGGAAGGGAAAATGATTAACATGAAACTGAACCAATTAAACTCAATTAATCAACAATATATACTTAATTAGTCATAGGAAATCAAAATTTATCATCAATTTGAAGTTTAGAAGAAACCCCATTAGAATTGGAAAACCCCGTGGAATTGGGTAATTTAGAAATTAACTTTGAAAGGACCTCTTGGGGAAAGGAATCCCAAGAGTAAAGAACAGATACCTTAATGAAGATTAATCCACGAAATTGAAGTAAAATCCTAGAGAAATGGACCTTCTTCTTCAAGCTTCTTTCCTTGTTCAATGGAGGAATTGGGGCGAGAGAAAGTAGAGAGAGGTGAGAGCTTTTGGGTTCTATTTTAGGAATTTGGTTTGGGTGAGTGAAAAATGACTAAAATGACCCTTAGTCTTTATATAATCACCCCCTAAATTATCCAAAACACACTTCATTTAATTTGGTCTTTTAGTGAAGTCAAAATGCCAAAAATACAATTTTACTGAATCTGGGAAATGGCTCTGCATCGCGAGGAGAACACATATTTTTATTTCTAAAAAATGAGTTGAGGCAGTGGGGTCCGTGTGGGCTGCCCGTAGAGCAGCAGCCTATGGAATATTGACCCTCGCAGGATGCTTTCGCAGCCTGCCCGCCCATGTTGGGGTCCTCCTCAAGGACCCTTCAGGTGGTCCTTGGGGCGTCGTTATTGGACATTTAGACCCTCTATACCACACTCTACCTAACAAAAGTCTTGTTACTAGTTTTAGACTCCATTTGACCCTTTTAAAAGCCATCATGTTGGTCTTACCATAAACCATCCAATTCAATCAAATAATAGATGTAATAACATAAATCAATAGTAATTAACACAATAATGAAGTCAATTGAATCACTACCACTCAATTCAACACTAGTTCATAAATTAAGGCTAGGGACTTGGGTCAATTTCATGATCTATTCCACAAACTAGGTTAACTAATCAAAAACTAGCATAATTGAATCATAATAAATCATAATCTAAACAGAATAATCAAAATAAACCATAAACGATACAATTTAGAAGATTAAATTCTTAATAGAAAGAAACCCACATGAAACTCATCATTTTGAAATCAATTTTGGAAGAACCCTTTGGGGAAAGGAATCCCAATGGTAGAGAGTTCCGATAAGTTGTTAATTGTTGAAGATTGATGGAGAAAATCACCCTTTTGATACCCTAAAGTAGCACTTTAATGGAGTTCTTCTTTTTTGGAGAGAGATGGTTGAGAGAAGGAAGAGCAGTTGTGATTTGGAATTGTGGAAGTTGGGTTAGTTTAATTAGGTTTAGGTCTTTATATAAGTACTTAATTAACTATTATACCTCCCCGAACCCCTAATTAATTAACTAACCAACCAATTAATTAAATGACACAACTTAAAAATCAAACTGAAACTTGGACCTGACCTACCAGACCCTGACCTACGAGTCGTAGGTCAGTCGACACCAGGACCCCCACCGTCCTGTGCAACCGTCTTTTTGGTCAGAGAGTTGAAAAAATGGCATTTTAAATAAAATAATAAGTGACCATCAACGGAGGCATTGACTCCCCGTGGATTGGACCACGCCTTGTCGTTTGCCATCGTTGCAACTGTCCATGATAGATTTTTGGTCAAAATTGAAGGGTCTTCCTCAAGGACCCTTAGGGTGGTCCTTGGGGAGTCGTACCCAGACATTTTGACCCTAATCCTACTCTAATATATTGATGATTTAACTCCTTTTGAGTAGACACATATTGAAGACTCTTGTGATCGGTAACACATCAACATGGACACCATACAAATAATGCCTCCATATTTTTAATGAAAATGCCACGCCCGCTAACTCAAGATCATGTTGTTGGATAATTCTTCTCATGAACATTAAGTTGCATAAGTATACACCCTAAGCCCACTCGAGATGCATCATAATATACAACGAAACACTTGGTACCCTCTGGTAAAGTCAACACCGAAGCGGAGGTAAGCCTATCTTTCAAGATTTGGAAGCTTCTTTCACATTCCTCCGACAACTCAAATATCACACTCTTTTGGGTCAAAGTTGTCAAGGGAGAAGAAATGGACGCAAAACCATCCACAAACCTACTATAGTATCCCGCTTGACCTAAGAAGTTTCTAATGTCGGTCGGAGTGAATTGTCTAGGCCAATTCTTTACTGCCTCAATTTTCCTTGGATCAACCTCAACCCCCTCAACTAGAGATGATACGACCAAGAAATGCCATCGACCTCAACAAAAATTCACATTTGTTATACTTGGAAAATAGTTTGTTTTCTCTAAGCACTTTCAATACCACTCTCAAATGGTCCATGTGTTCACCGTTATTTTTTGAATATACCAAGATGTCTTCAATGAAGGCAACGACAAATGAATCTAGGTTACTTTGAAACACCCTATTCATGAGGTCCATAAATGTCGCCGGGGCTTTAGTGAGACAAAAGGACATTACTAGAAACATATAGTGACCATGTCTAGTTTGGAATGCCATTTTTGGTATATCCTCACCTCTCAACCTAAGTTGGTGATACCCCGAATTCAAGTCATTCTTAGAAAAGTAGCTTTCCCTTTTGAGTTGATAAAATAAGTCATCAATCCGAGGGAGAGGATACTAGTTCTTAATAGTAACTTTATTGAGTTGGCGATAATCAATGCACATTCTAAGGGACCCATCCTTTTTCGTCATAAACAATATCGGTGCACCGCATGGAGAAATACTAGGTCTAGTGAAGCCTTTGTCTCGTAAGTCCTTGAGTTTAGCCTTCGACTCTTTCAATTCGGTCGGAGCCATCCGATAAGGAGGAACTGAAATGTCGTTGGTATACAGTAGCAAGTCAATACCAAAATCAATTTTGAGTTCGAGAGGGATTCCGGGAAGAACATTAGGAAAGACCTCCAGAAATCCCCTCACTACAGGGACTAACTCAACGGGAGGATTTTCGGTGTCCAAATCTTTTAATCTTACAATATGGTATAAACACCCTTTTGAGATCATTTTACAAGCCTTAAGACAACTGTCACGACCCAATCCGATGGCCCGTGACTATTGCCCGTTTTGGACACTCACATACAAACCTGTTAAGTATAACCAACTGAAACTAAGACAATATGGAATTTAATCAAATCAGGCCAACCCCAACGCCATATATATATAAAGTGGATCTGCCTCATAAGGAGTCATAACCATTCAACCGTAACAACATACGCTAGCCGACATGGCCGCCACAATCCAAAGCATACTAGCATACGCAAGCCGACAAGGCTGCCACTACACAAAAAACAATGATGTATGCAGCCGACAAGGCTGCCCCTAAACAAGCGGACATCCCAAACAAACCATGTCCAGACCATTATCCAAAACATATATACGCAACCCACATAGTGTTTACAAACCTCTAAGAGTATAGTAGTGAAAATCGACGGGACAGGGCCTCGCCGTACCCATAGATAAGCAAAAGACTACATAGGAAGTTATGTACCAAAACGACTGGGCTCCAGAACAGTGGAGCTCTCCCAATAAGCTGAGTAGATATCCTAGGCGGAAGGATCACCGAACTATGCGTCTACACCTGCGAGCATGAAACGCAGCCCCCCGAGGAAAGGGGGTCAGTACGGACAATGTACTGAGTATGTAAAGAATAAGGTAAAGATGACAGGATACCAACATGATAAGTCGAAACATGATATGGCTACACATGTACCTTATAAGTGAAAATCATGCATATCTTTAACATATAAGGTGCCCAGCTTCCCTAGTAAGGGACTCGGCAAAATAATCATCATATATATACATCATTCGTACCCGGCCCTCTAGTGAGGGACTCGGTGAAATAGTCATCACATCATCTCCGTCGTCATCATCATCATAACCATCCTCATCACCAATCATATATATAATATACATACCCGGCCCTCTAGTGAGGGACTCGGTGACATATGCAAGAAACTCCGCACGAACATTACCCGGCCCGGGACTCGGTAAAATGATAAATGACTCTATGCACGAGTAGAACATTATGAGCAACCACATGCAATTAAAATCATTTCTTATAACTCAATAGAACAATCAACGTGAACCAGCAAGGAGTATTACCAAAGATTAACGTTTTATCAAGATTATAAACCTTTAACACGATATGAAAACGTAAAATCTCAATGACTCTAAGAAGCTCTACCATAGATATGATAAATCACCATAGCCTTACACATAGCCGATATATATAAGAGTAGTTTGTGAAAGCAAGAATATACGTCACCTAGACACTCTAGAAGTAAGTGTCAAACCTGTCCGTCATTCGCTCATTTTTAAAAGTCATGCCAAACAAAGAAAGAAAGGATAGCGTTACATACCGTATAGTCAAGCCGCACGACCAATATTTACTGCCCAAGCTATTAATCTATAACAAGCTACAATCGTGCCACAATTAGATAGACGTCGCGCTTTACCACTTATTGTAAGCTAACTAATAATCTAACGAAAATCCGGCAGCACTTCCCCTATTTTCCTTACTTCATCCCAATCCGACAACAACCCAAATTATCCACAGCAATACCAATAACACATATAACCCAACGAATCATATTAAATAGTTCCCCCCAAAACAGCTCTGTCTCGGCAACTATAGTAACGAAACAACGACACACCGAGCGATAACTCGTTTTATAATTTGCAACACATCTACATTATCGTATTCATCCCTTGGAGTATATACCCATAATCACATTAACATATACATAACTCCAAAACAGAATTTCACAGATTTTGCTTTAATCAAAACAGCCCAAACACTAACACAACACCACTAATCCGATTATGGTTTCCGATCATACTTAGCACAATCAATAACTAAAACGAATTTTCTAAGCTACTGGTCACACCCCCTTCTTAACATTAATGGCTAATTAACAAAGGCATTCTAAAGAATTAACACACCAAGCAAAGAGATTACTAACCAAATTCCTTGAAGCTGCTAGCCGAGAGTTTCATGGCTAGTTTTCTCCTTTTCCATGGCTGCCTAAGCTAAGTTGAAGAAGATGATATATTTGCTGTCATTTCACCACTTCATTCATTATATGAAGTGGAGACAGCACCCCACTACACATCCCACTAAGCCTAGCTCCCATCTGATTTCCTTTAATGCCTTGAGTGGTAGGGCCCTCCACTTAATTAATTTAATCCCAAATAGCCACTAATTAATCCCCCACTTAAAGTTAATGACAATCTGATTTCCTTTAATCACTTGTAACTTAAAATAAAATCTCATTCCCCGCACTTACATCGACTAGCTCATGACGCGCACTACGTATAGAAATACGAGGCGTAACATCCTTCCCCCCTTAGGAACATTCGTCCTCGAATGTTAAGTTAGCGTCTTAAAAAAAAACCCAGCGAGGTATCTCTAACAGTTATACCTATCAACCTGGATTCCGTAACCTACAGATGCCTCACAGAGTCACAACTTACTACAAAAACTCATTTATCAATCAATATAGTCAAGCTAGGAATTAAATTACCTGCATGTACGGGGAACAAGTAAGGGTACTTATTCTTCATTTGGTCTTCCACTTCCCAAGTCATCTCCTCCTTATTAACATTTCGATACAACACTTTGATGGAAGCCAAATCCTTAGTACGTAACTTTCTAACCTGGCGATCAAGTATAGCTATGGGTTTCTCCTCATATGACAACTCCTCTGTTACCTGAACATCATCTACAGGGCATACTCTAGAAGGATCACCAATACATTTACGTAGCATCGATACATGAAAGACTGGATGTACCGCCTCGAAATCAGATGGTAGATCCAACTCATAGGGAACCTTGCCTATTCTACGAACAATCTGATAAGGCCCAATGTATCTCGGACTGAGCTTCCCTTTCCTGCCGAATCTCATTACACCCTTCATGGGTGATACCTTCAGGAATACCCAGTCACCAATCTGAAACTCCAAATCTCGAGGCCGATTATCTGCATATGACTTCTGTCGACTCTAGGCTGCTAATAATCTTTCCTGAATAAGCTTCACCTTGTCAATAGCTTGCTGAATCATATCCGGGACTATTAACTTAGTCTCGCCAACATCGAACCAACCAATAGGTGACCTGCACTTCCTCCCATATAAGGCCTCGTACGGTGCCATCTGGATACTAGAATGGTAGCTATTATTATAGGCAAACTCAATGAGCGGCAAGTGGTCATCCCAGATACCTTTGAAGTCAATAATACAGGCCCACAACATATCTTCTAATGTCTGAATAGTACGCTCAGCCTGCCCATCAGTCTGAGGGTTAAATGTTGTGCTAAGGTTCACCTGTGTCCCCAATCCCTTCTGAAACGATCTCCAAAAGTTGGCTGTAAATTGAACTCCTCTGTCTGATATAATGGACGTGGGAACCCCATGAAGTCTCACTATCTCCCTGACATATAATCTCGCATAATCTTCAGCCGAATAAGTAGTCTTGACTGGAAGAAGATGGGCCGATTTTGTCAGCCTATCTACAATAACCCATATAGAGTCATACTTCCTTTGAGTGCGAGGTAAGCCTGTAATAAAGTCCATATTAATCATCTCCCATTTCCAAGTCGGGATCTCTATCTACTGTAATAATCCACCAGGCTTTTGATGTTCGATCTTGACTTGTTGACAATTCGGGCACTGAGCAACAAACTCCGCTATGTCCTTTTTCATGCCATCCCACCAGTATAAGCATCTGAGGTCATGATACATATTTGTTGACCCTGGGTGATGGAATAATGGGCAGAGTGTGCCTCTCCCATAACCTGCCGTCGTAGCCCCGCAATATCAGGTACACACAATCTGCCTTCATATCGTAACACTCCATCAGGTGTAACCTTAAATGGGTTCTTTTCCTTTTGAAGAGCTGCATCTCTATACTGTGTCAGAATAGGGTCCTCGTACTGGTGTCTCTTTACCTCATCTATGATTGAGGACTCAGCAACCTCTCGAATAGAAACTCCACTATCTTCTGAATTAGCCAGACAGACTCCAAGGCTGGATAGCCGCTGAATCTCCCGAACCATCTCCCTCCTTTCTGGTTGTACATCTGTCAAGCTACCCATGGACTTACGGCTAAGAGCATATGCTACAACATTTGCTTTCCCTGGATGATATAAAATATCAATATCATAATCCTTTAGTAACTCTAACCACCGCCTCTATCGTAAGTTCAGCTCCTTCTGTTTAAAGATATATTGGAGACTCTTATGATCTGTATAGATGTCCACATGTACACCATATAAATAATGCCTCCATATATTCAAGGCATGAACCACGACTGCTAACTCCAGATCGTGAATAGGATAATTCTTTTCATGCTTCCTAAGCTATCGGGAGGCATAGGCTATAACTTTTCCATGCTGCATCAATACACATCCTAGCCCAACACCCGAAGCATCACAATAAATAACATAGCCGTCCGGTCCCTCCGAAAGAGTTAGGACTGGAGCTGTAGTCAATTTGTCTTTCAATAGCTGGAAGCTTCGCTCACAAGCATCAGTCCACTGGAACTTGGCTGCCTTTTGAGTTAGCCTTGTCAAAGGCGCTGAAATTAAGGCAAACTTTTCTACAAATCTCCTGTAATATCCTGCTAACCCCAGAAAGCTGCGTATCTCAGTAGGTGTCGTAGGTCTGGGCCAAGTCTTTACCGCCTCAATTTTCTGCGTGTCTACCCGAATACCATCAGCTCCAATAATATGCCCCAAGAATGCCACTGAAGTCAACCAGAACTCACACTTAGAGAACTTAGCATACAACTTCTGTTGCTGAAGCACCCTAAGTACCGTCCTTAAATGGTCTGCATGCTCCTCTTCTGAACGTGAATAGACCAGAATATCGTCTATAAATACAATAACAAACATATCAAGGAATGGTTTAGTCACTCGATTCATTAAATCCATAAACACCGCTGGAGCATTAGTCAGCCCAAAAAACAGCACTCTAAACTCATAATACCCGTATCGGGTCTGGAATGCCGTCTTTGGAATATCTGCCTCCCTTACCCGCACCTGATGATAACCTGACCGTAAGTCTACCTTTGAAAAACACTTAGCACCCTGCAACTGGTCATATAGATCGTCAATCCTTGGGAGGGGATACCTGTTCTTTACTGTTACATTGTTCAGCTGCCTATAATCAATACACATCCGCAGCGACCCATCCTTCTTCCTCACAAACAGTACCGGTACTCCCCAAGGTGACGTACTAGGCGTGATGAAGCCCTTTTCTAGCAAATCTCTCAATTGGTCTTTCAACTCTTTCAACTCAGCAGGTGTCATTCTATAAGGAGGTATAGATATAGGCTGGGTATCTGGCAGTACATCTATAGTAAACTCTATCTCTCATTCTGGAGGAAGGCCTAGAAGCTCCTCTGGGAATACATCGGGAAATTCATTAACTACCGGGATTGATTGAAGAGTCGGTGCCTCTGCCTTTATGTCATGCACCCGAACCAGATGACAAAGATAGCCTTTTCTAACCATCTTCCTGGCATTAAGGTATGAAATAATCTTACCTTTCGGCGATACTGTACTCCCCTTCAACTCTATAATCGGTTCCCCTGGAAATTGTTCCTCTGCAATCAACATTAGTATAACAAGCAGCCAACCAATCCATGCCCATGATAATATCAAACTCAATCATATTTAACTCTATTAGATCTGCTACGGTACGACGACTATATATAACCACTGAACAATTCTTATATACTCGCGTAGCTATGACAAAATCTCCTACAGGTGTAGCTACCTCAAATGGTTCTATCAACTCAGACTCTATTCCGATCCTACTAGCAACGAAGGGGGATATAAATGATAAGGTGGAACCTGGGTCTATCAATGCATACACATTTCGGGAGAATAGTGATAATATACCTGTGATCACATTAGGTGACGCCTCCTGATCCTGCCTACTAGTCAAAGCATATATGCGGTTCGAGGGACCGCTAGAACTGGGAGCTCCACCACGACCTCTACGACGGCCTGCTGGCGCTTGAATACCCTGCCTCGTAGGGCGCATAGCCACAGAAGAAGATGAACCAGCAACGGACCCAGTAGGATGTGCCATACCACCGGCACTACCTCTAAAGGGACACTCCCTCATAGTATGACCCTGACGGCCGCAAGAAAAACACGCACCTGTAATCCAATGACATTCCCTAGGATGGGACCTACCACAGCGAGAACACCGAGGCAAAGGTGGCCTTGACTGGCTCAAACCCCTGCCCATTTGTGACCCTGATGCCCTAGAGCTCTGACCAGCTTCGGAATATACCGTACGATCGAACCCCCTATCCATGAAACGTGGGGGTGCACTCTGTGCTGGCTAGGAAGAAAATCTAACATGCTGCTGAGACTGCCCGCCTCGAAACTCGTCAGGATAACCTGCTGATCTAGCCCTCTATGCTGGCCTCTATTATAATATCTTTATGGATGACGTCCCCGGTGCCGATCCTCTACCCCCTGTGCATATGCCTGCACCCGGCAATGTCCATACCTGGCTGAAGAGTCACTGCCATACAACCGTCAATCAGATAACGATCCAATCCCATCACATAACGATGTACCCTGTCTGCCATATCAGCAACAATAGTAGGGGAATGCCTAAACAATGAATCAAACTCGAGGCTATACTCTCGAACGCTCCTGCCATTCTGCCTCAAACGCAAGAATCTATCGACTCTAGCTCGCTTCATCTCTGGAGGCATGAAATGGCCTTGGAAAGCCTCCACAAATTCATCCCATAATGCTGAAGGAGCACCCTCACCCCTAGATAACTCCCAGGACTCATACCAATTAATAGCTACATCCCGCAAACGATACGTAGCCAACTCAATAGACTCGGTCTTCGATGCCTTGATTATCCTCAATGTACGCTGCATCTGACGAATAAACTCTTGCGGATCATCCTGGGGCCTTGATCCAAAGAACTCTGGAGGATTATAACTTAAAAAGTCACGAGCCCTTAAGCTATCAGATCTGTCCGCATAATCAACTCCTAGTCCATGCCTGCGAGCCTGACCTGCCACTAATCTAGTCATCAACTGAACCGCATCTCTCATGGCCCTATCCTCCGCCCCTGGCTGAGGACCTAGAGGTTCAGGTGTTGGGGCTTCGGGGGCTGGTGGTGGTGTCCCCCGAACTGGAGCTGCTGCTGCTCTAAGCTCCTCTGGCGGTAGCGGTGTAGAAGAGCTCTCCGACTGGAGCACATTACTAGGCATAGACTGGGTACGGGCCCTAGTAACTCTCCGGGTCTGACTAGCACCTTATGCTACCGAGTTGCCCTTCTGGGCGGCTGTCGCTTTCTTTGGAGGCATAGATGAAAATGCAGGGATTCGTTAGAGAGGGATTATCCTGTTAATATAGCTCTATCGCACGATCTAGAATAAGAAGAAAGGATAACATCCTAAATGTCCTGTAGTTTCATGTTTATAGATGTGGTGCACAACACACCGATAAACAGGACTCTACTAGACACGGTCTGTAGACACTTTCGAGGAAGAACCGTTCTGATACCACTTTTGTCACGACCCAACCCGATGGGCCGTGACTAGTGCCCGTTTTGGACACTCACATACAAACCTGTTAAGTATAACCAACTGAAACTAAGACAATATGGAATTTAATCAAATCAATCCAACCCCAATGCCATATATATATAAAGTGGATCTGCCTCATAAGGAGTCATAACCATTCAACCGTAACAACATACGCGAGCCGACAAGGCCACCACTATCCAAAGCATACTAGCATACGCAAGCCGACAAGGCTGCCACTACACAATACACAATGATGTACGCAGCCGACAAGGCTGCCCCTGAACAAGCGGACATCCCAAACAAACCATGTCCAGACCATTATCCAAAACATATATACGCAACCCACATAGTGTTTACAAACCTCTAAGAGTATAGTAGTGAAAATCGATGGGACAGGGCCCCGCCGTACCCATAGATAAGCAAAAGACTACATAGGAAGTTATGTACCAAAATGACTGGGCTCCGGAACAGTGGAGCTCTCCCAATCAGCTGAGTAGATATCCTAGGCGGAAGGATCACCGAACTGTGCGTCTACACCTGTGGGCATGAAACGCAGCCCCCCGAGGAAAGAGGGTCAGTACGGACAATGTACTGAGTATGTAAAGCATAAGGTAAAGATGACAGGATACCAACATGACAAGTCGAAACATGATATCTCTACACATGTATCTTATAAGTGAAAATCATGCATATCTTTAACATATAAGGTGCCCAGCTTCCCTAGTAAGGGACTCGGCAAAATAATCATCATATATATACATCATACGTACCCGGCCCTCTAGTGAGGGACTCAGTGAAATAGTCATCACATCATCTCCGTCATCATCATCATCATAACAATCCTCATCACCAATCATATATATAATATACATACCCGGCCCTGTAGTGAGGGACTCGGTGACATATGCAAGAAACTCCGCACGAACATTACCCGGCCCGGGACTCGGTGAAATGATAAATGACTCTATGTACGAGTAGAACATTATGAGCAACCATATGCAATTAAAATCATTTCTTATAACTCAATAGAAAAATCAACGTGAACCAGCAAGGAGTATTACCAAAGATTAATGTTTTATCAAGATTATAAACCTTTAACACGATATGAAAACGTAAAATCTCAATGACTCTAAGAAGCTCTACCATAGATATGAGAAATCACCATAGCCTTAGACATAGCCGATATATAGAAGAATAGTTTGTGAAAGCAAGAATATACGTCACCTAGACACTCTAGAAGTAAGTGTCAAACCTGTCCGTCATTCACTAATTTTTAAAAGTCATGCCAAACAAAGAAAGAAAGGATAGCGTTACATACCATATAGTTGAGCCACACGACCAATATTTACTGCCCAAGCTATTAATCTATAACAAGCAACAATCGTGCCGCAATTAGATAGACGTCGCGCTTTACCACTTATTGTAAGCTAACTAATAATCTAACGAAAATCCGGCAGCCCTTCCCCTATTTTCCTTACTTTGTCCCAATACGACAACAACCCAAATTATCCACAGCAATACCAATAACACATATAACCCAACGAATCATATAAAATAGTTCCCCCCAAAACAGCTCCGTCTCGGCAACCATAGTAACGAAACAACGACACACCGAGCGATAACTCGTTTTATAATTCACAACACATCTACCTTATCGTATTCATCCCTTGGAGTATATACCTATAGTCACATTAACATATACATAACTCCAAAACAGAATTTCCCACATTTTGCTTTAATCAAAACAGCCCAAACACTAACACAACACCACTAATCCTATTATAGTTTCCGATCATACTTAGCACAATCAATAACTAAAACGAATTTTCTAGGCTACTGGTCACACCCCCTTCTTAACATTAATGGCTAATTAACAAAGGCATTCTAAAGAATTAACACACCAAGCAAATAGATTACTAACAAAATTCCTTGAAGCTGCTGGCCGAGAGTTTCATGGCTGGTTTTCTCCTTTTCCATGGCTGCCTAAGCTAAGTTGAAGAAGATGATATATTTGCTGTCATTTCACCACTTCATTCATTATATGAAGTGGAGACAGCACCCCACTACACATCCCACTAAGCCTAGCTCCCATCTGATTTCCTTTAATGCCTTGAGTGGTGGGGCCCTCCACTTAATTAATTTAATCCCAAATAGCCACTAATTAATCCCCCAGTTAAAGTTAATGACAATCTGATTTCCTTTAATCACTTGGAACTTAAAATAAAATCTCATTCCCCGGACTTACATCGACTAGCTCATGATGCGCACTACGTATAAAAATACGAGGCATAACAACAACATATGATACGACCTCTAGGAATAGAATTTCCCCCCTTCCACTCTAAGATGGGTTCATTTGGAAAATTGAACTAGACAATTCTTGTTCTACAATCAATGGAAGCAAAACAATCATGCAACCCAATCCATCCCCAAAATGACATCAAAATCAACCATATAAGGTTCTACTAATTCAACATGAGTAACTCTATTGGGAAACATTATAGGAAAATTTCTATATACTCTCTTTGCAACCACCGACTCACCTACCGGCGTAGTTACCATGAAAGGTTCATTTAGGATATACGGAAAATATAAAACTTCCTAGCTATCAAAGGAGTAACAGAAGATAATGTAGCACCCGCATTAAGTAAACAATAAACATCAATAGAGAAGACTTGTAACATACCGGTCACCACATCGGGAGAACTCTCTTGTTCACCCCTAGAGCGAAGTGCATAAAAGCAATTATTCTTTGGAGCATCCACATTAGAACCACTAGCTTGAGCTTGCTCATTTTCTTTGTCTTGATCCGTAAAATTAGGTCAATCCCTAACCTTGTGGCCACTCTTTCCAAACCCAAAGCAATTGTCCATCCCACAAGGCAATCACCATAATGCTTCTTGCTACACTTTCCACAAGTTGTCTTCTTACTTGGTGAACTAGTTCCTATTCCCTTTTGAGACTTAGGGTTATTCACCATATCATCATGAGCCTTGGTAAATTTGGAGGGAACTTGATTAGAAAACCTCTCGTTGAACCTAGGTTTGTCTTGAATTTCCAACCTCCCCTTTGAAGCACCACCATTATAAGACTTGACCCTCTTGGCCTCTCTGTTTTTTCTCCTTAACCTAGTTTCTTCCACTTGTTGAGCATGAACCATGAGAAGAGAAATATTCATATTATCATAAATCATAGCCTAACTACATTCTTCTACAAAGTCTTCGAACACTCCCATAAGAAAATGACTCATCTCATCCCTTGGGGTTGACACCAAGGAGGAGCATACTTGAAAAATTTAGTAAATTTCAAGGAATATTCAAGTACACTCATACCTACTTGACGAAGGTTGATGAATTCTTCTAGCTTAGCTTTCCTCAACTCTCTAGGAAATAACCATCAAGGAAAGCCTTATTGAAGATCTCCCAAGTCACCGGTCCACCCCTTAGTGCCCTATTATCCATTCATTGCACGTACCAAGTTTTGGCCACATCTTTGCGTTGATAGGCCTCCAATTCGGCCTTCTCAATTGAGGTCACACCCATAGAATAAAGAATCTTATAGACCTCATCGAAGAAGTATCGAGTGTCCTCATCCGACCTCAACCCAAAGAACATATATGGATTTATTCTAGTAAAGTCTCTCAATCGAGATGCCATAGTGTTAGAAGGTTAAGGAACTCGAGGTCCAACCTCCATATTCACTTGGGCCGTCATAGATTAGACTTGTGAAGTGACGGCATTAGCTTTAGAGGTCATGGCTTGGGAAAAATTGATAAAAGTTACCCTTATCTCTGCATCCATCATCGGTGGAGGAACAACCAGAACTTGATCACCCATAGAAATATCTTCAATTGGAGGCACTTGGTTGTCTTGTGGAGGCACTTGGTTGTCATGGTCCCCAAAATTAGCCATATCTTCCTCAGACCTTCTAGCAGCTTCTCTTCGAGTATTCATACATATAACCACGATACAAGGTTTAGGTGAAAGCACACATAAGACTCTAGAGGCACGACATAGGAATGCAAGAAGATGAGAGTTTCTTAAGCATTATAAAGTCTCTAATTCATAAGTGTGACGAGCTTCACAATTATGAATAATAATCTACATAGACGTGGTGTAATGAGATATTGACTCTGAAGATAATCAACCTCATGATCTGATACCAAGTTTGTCACAACAAGGAAGTACCCCATAGACGTAACCTGGGTCGGCGTCCTCGGAGAGGACTAAGACTAGCCTCTTAGCATTCTTCATAACATTCATAGGTTAAAAAGTGCGGAAACTTAAAACTTTTCATATACATCTACTTCATTAGGTTTACTTAGACCTCTCGCTAACACATAATATATTCATAGAAAGTATATTAAGACTCCTCTTATACGAAGATTACATAGTCTCCTACTAATATGCCACATATATATAACATACATAATATAGTCTTCATAAGTATGCCTCTTATTACACAATCTATACAAAATAGAACAATATGGGCAAAGCCCTTACACAAATATATAAATGCCACTTAGGGCTTAAAACAATATCTTGAAACAACTAGAATTAAATGATCGTCTTTAGACTATAACAAAGAAAAATAGGTTTAATAAGAACAAGGCATCATCCTCAGAACTTGAGGACATACCCACACTTGGAGAATAATTCCAAGTTTTCCTTCAAGTGGCCACAATATCGTCAATGGGTGGAACCTAAAATGTTGGGGAAAAGGGGAGAAATGGGGTTAGCACATCACTTGTACTAAGTATGGAACATATGCACATACTACATAGAAATCATGCTAAAAAGAGATATTCTTATAAAAGCATGCCAAGTTACTTTGAAATGTCATATGCACAACCCAAGAACACATATAAGGCAATAATCATATACTTCTTATGATACAAGCATATTCGACACAAGACCAATCTACTCAAGTTAAGCCAAGTCAACATGTACATAATATAATAGAACTCGTAGCCAATACAACTCTACTATCATATTATAACCACAAAGCTTGTTCATAAGTCCATAACATTACAACATAAGTAAAAACCCTCATCCATAACCCCTCACCAAGTCTACTAGTGCAATGGTCAAATGAAGCCTCATAACCTCACTCAACCAAGCAAACTAGCCAAAGGATCATGAATAATGTCAACCTTCACATATCATATCATTATAAATATTAATCCTTACATTGAACAATATAGACCATTAATATGAGAATCAACATAAGAATAAATTTTTTTTCATAAGAGCATAACATAAAAGAATCACTTCCTAGGATTTTCCTTAAGGCCAACTAATGCAATGTATAGGTAGAGTCCCATACCCCTACCTAAACTAAGTCAAACCCCTTAAGTCCTCCTAGTTAGAGTTCACTTTATCACTTGATTTTACTTTTGGGAACATCTTGCCTTAACTGACATAGACCACATGAGCTAATGTGGAATCCGGTGTTTAGGAACCCTACACCGAAAGAAGGTGGACTACTTTCCAAGGTAGTAGCAAAACATGAACATAACTTCTATGTGGATCCACTACATAGTATTCCTATGGGGGAAACATAGTTTAAGAACTAGGAGATGTGTTTGGGACCCTCTTTATGCTACATTCATTATAGTCTTTAATCTTATGAGTACAATAGTGATCCTACCTTCCCTATGTGGGTAGGGACACTACTCACTACTATTTCACTCGGTGCTAAGCTAGAATCCCTTTTTAATGTCTTTCTTTAACAATCATAACTTAGTTTTTGTCACAGGTGAATAGCTCCTTATATATTCATAATCATTAGCTCAATAGGAATTGTATGAGAACACCTTTCAAATACAATCCTTCACATTTGAGATTAGCACATTAACATCACCATAATATAATAAGGCACATATGTACTTATAACCAATCTTATATCAATTCATCTTAAGCATAATCTCATAATCATATAATCAAGACATCTCAATATCATCATCATACCAAGCCTACTTAATCAAATCGTAGGATAACTTCAATTGAACTTCATCACTGAGTACAAGTCATCATAAATGAACTAAAAGGTTTAAGATATCAAGACTTACCCAATCTTCTTCAAAGCCATCATCTTGGTCTTACCATCAACCATAGAATTCAATCCAATAATAGATGTAATGACATCAATCAATAGTAATTAACACAATAATGAAGTCAATTAAATCACTACCACTCAATTCAACACTAGTTCATAACTTAAGGTTATGGACTTGGGTCAATTTTATGATATATTCCACAAACTAGGTTAACTCATCAAGAACTAGCATAATTGAATCACAATACATCATAATATAAACATAATAATAATAAGAAACCATAAACGATACAATTTAGAAGATCAAATTCGTAATAGGAAGAAACACACATGAAACTAATCTTTTTGAAATCAATTTTGGAAGATTCCCTTGGGGAAAGGAATCCCAAAGGTGAAGAGTTCCCATAACTTGTTAATTGTGGAATATTGACTGAAAAAAGAACCCTTATTGATTCCCTAAAGACCTTGACCTAGCCTTTCAAAGGAGTTCTTCTTTATGGGAGAGATAAAGTAGAGAGAAAGAAGAGCAATTAATTAAATTAATTTATCAACATAAATTAAAAACAAATTTAATCATTGCTTCTAGTGGGGCTCGAACCCGAGTGACACCCCATTTGCGAAAATGGGTCACTTCGGGTCGCCCCAACCCGAATTGCTTTATTTAATTAAATTAATTAATTAAATAATTAATTCCTCAGGGTAATTACAATATTACCCTTGTCCTGGAAAAGACCATTTTACCCTTGGACCCTTAAAACTTGAAATTTCTTCTTTTAAGTCCGGTAAGGACTTCTTCGATTAAATCTTCGTTTTCGTGAGCCTCACATGGTTGGTTCCAACCTTTCCAAGCTCAATTAGCTCCCCAAGTTAGTTGGATTGGTCTTAGTAAGGGTTCTGAGGTCTGGTTCTACGCGTATCAGTCCGTGTGGATCTTGGTCTAATCGCAAGCATTCTTGAAAACCTAAGTCTTGATCCTATTAATTTTTAGGGTTGTTACATGGCCTCATATCAACTCAAAGATGTGGGTCAAATTTGGTATGAACAATGGAAATATGAGAGACCGGTTAGAGAAGACCGGATCACTTGGGGAATGTTCAAAATGACTTTTCTTGATAGGGTTTTCCCCTTGGAACTAAGGGAGGGAAAAATGCAAAATTTCATCTATCTTCGTCAAGGGAATGTGAGTGTGAAAGAGCATAGCCTCAAGTTCACTAAACTATCCAAATATGCTCCTACCATGGTGTTGGAATTTAGGGCCAAGAGGAATAAGTTTGTTATGGGGATATCCGATCTTGTGGTTAATAAATGTAGGTCAACTATTTTTATTCCTACCATGGAAATATCTCGTCTTATGGTCCATGCCAAACAAATTGAGGAGAAAAATCTTAAGAAAGTTTGTAGAGAGTTGAAGAGATCAAAGCCCGATGAAGTGAATTTTTCCAAGGCTAGGTTTGAGATACATGATAAACCAAGGTTCAAAAAGACGTTTTCTAATCCAAGTCCCTTCAATGCTCCAAATACATATCAAGGTAGGAGGACGACACCAATGTCTCAAGGAGAAATTTAGAGTGGCCCTATTGGGGAAAGAGCTATTTGTGCCATGTGTGGTAAAAATCATAAAGGGAATTGTCTTGTCGGCACGGGCGTTTGCTATGGTTGGGGGAAAAGTGGTCACCAATTAAGGTATTGTTCAATTCGGGCAATCAAGGGGAGAGAAGGTACCCAAGCTCCCACAAATGCTTCAAACTCTGATGCTCCAAAAAAGAGTCACTTTTATGCCCTTCAATCCCGATGCGATCAAGAGATTTCTCTAGATGTTGTTACGAGTATGTTACAAGTATTATCCACTGATGCTTATGCATTGTTGGAACCGACTCTACCTTGTCCTTTGTTACCCCTTTGGTAGCTATGAGATTTAATATTCTACCCGATATTTTTCATGAATCTATTTTGTTTTATACCCCGGTGGTTTATTCCATACTTGTTAAAAGAGTGTATAGAGGTTGTCCTGTGTAATTGCTCAATTCAGTCACATTAGTGGACTTGGTAGAACTCGATATGTTAGATTTTAATGTTATTTTGGGGATGGATTGGCTACATTATTTTTTTGCCTCCATTGATTGTAGAACTCGGATAGTAAAGTTTCAATTCCCAAATGAACCCATTGTAGAGTGGAAGGGGGAAACCTAGCTCCAAAGAGTCGAATCATTTCATGTCTTAAAGCTAGTAAGTTTATTTAGAAGGGTTGTCTCTATAAACTTAGTGAGGTTAAAGGATCTTGAATCCGAGACCCCTACTTTTGATTCGGTACCTGTAGTGAGGGAGTTTCCAGAAGTCTTTTCCGATGAATTACCCAGAATTTCTCCCGAGAGAAAAATTCACTTCCGCATAGATTTATTACTGGATACACAACCTATTTCAATCCCTCATTACCAGATGGCCCCAGCGAGTTGAAAGAGTTAAAGTCTCAACTGAAGGATTTGCTTGTGAAGAAGAAGGATGGGGCCCTTAGGATGTGTATTGATTATCGCCAATTGTATAAGGTCACTATTGAGAATAAGTATCCTCTTCCTAGTATTGTTGATTTATTTGAAATACTCCAAAATGGGAGTTACTTTTCAAAAATAGGTTTATGGTCGAGATATCATCAAGTGAGAGTTAGAGAAGTTGACATACCTAATATGGCTCTACAAAATAGGTATGATCACTTTCATTTTCGAGTCATGTATTTTTGACTAATGAATTCCTCAACGACTTTGATGGACCTTATGAATCGATTTTTAAGAAACTACCTTAATTTGTTTGTGATTGTCTTTATTGATTACATTTTGATATACTCTAAAAGTGAAGGTGACCATGTGAACCATTTGAGGATTGTCTTTCAAGTCCTAAGGATCCTCAACTCTATGCCAAATGTTGTAAGTGTGAGTTTTGGTTTAGATAAGTTGCTTTTCTTGGTCACATTGT
The DNA here is from genome assembly GCA_016801875.1 of Solanum sitiens. Taxonomy (NCBI): domain Eukaryota; kingdom Viridiplantae; phylum Streptophyta; class Magnoliopsida; order Solanales; family Solanaceae; genus Solanum; species Solanum sitiens. Next base: position 151,660 of record JABWTJ010000681.1, read on the forward strand.
GTCTAGTGAAGGGGTAAAAGTAGATCCGAAAAAAGACGGAAGTGGTCAAAAGTTGTCCTAGACCTTTGAGTCCTACCGACATCCGAAGGTTCTTAGGATTGGCCGTGTACTATAGAAGGTTTGTTGAGTTATTCTCCTCAGTTTCATCTCCATTAACGACCTTGACTCAAAAGAAGGCTAAGTTCGAATGGTCGGAGGCATGTGAGAAAAATTTTCAATTGTTGAAAGACAAGCTTACCTCCGCTCCGGTATTGGCCTTACCCGAGGGCACGTAAGGGTTAGATATATATTGTGACACTTCTAGAGTAGGTTTGAGTTGTGTCCTAATGCCACATGGGAAGGTTATAGAAAATGATTCTAGGCAACTCAAGGTGCATGAGAATAACTATCAACCTCATGATCTTGAATTAGCGGCTGTAGTGTTTGCTTTGAAAATATGGAGGCACTACCTATATGGGGTACACACAGATGTGTTCACTGACCACAAAAGTCTCCAATATGTGTTCATCCAAAAATAGTTGAATATATGGCGAACAAGGTGGTTATAACTCTTGAAGGACTGTGTTATGAGTGTCCTTTACCACCCCGGCAAAGCCAATGTTGTTGCAGATGCTTTGAGTTGAATGACCATTGGTAGTGTGGCTCATGTTTAGGAGGTTAAGAAAGACCTAGAGAAAGATGTTCATAGATTATCCCAGTTGGATGTTCGGTTGGAAGATTTTCCCAAAAGGGGTTTTATGGTTCATTATAACTCCGATTCGTCTCTAGTGGTTGAGGTGAAGTGTAAGAAACATCTTGATCCTCTATTAATGGAGTTGATGAAGTCGATTCTTAGAATTCTTAATGAGTCATTTTACATCTTGAGCCTCTATTGATGGTGTGCTTAGGTACCAAGGTAGGTTGTGTGTATCGAATGTTGACGATTTGAGAAGAAACGTTTTACAAGAAGATCATGGCTCACTCTATTCTATTTATCCGGTTGCCACCAAGATGTACTATGACCTTCAAGAGGTCCATTGGTGAAAAGGCTTAAAATGGGATTTAGCGGAGTTTGTGGAAAAATGTCTTAATTGTCAACAAGTTAAGGCCAAAGATAGAAGGCCGAGAGGTTTAAATCAAGTACTGGATGGTCTTACTTGGAAGTGGGAAGTCATTAATATGTACTTTATAGTGGATTTGTCTCAGACACGTAGGCAAAATGACTCAATATGGGTTATTATGGATAAGTTGATGAAATCTTCCCACTTTATCCCTGTCAAGTCTACTTATTCGGCGGAAAAATATGCAAATATATACATTAATGAGATTTTGATTCTTCATGGGATCCCTTTGTCCATCATCTCAGATAGAGATGCACAATTCACTTCTCATTTTTGGTTTTCAAAAGGGGTTATGTACTCAAGTGAAACTTAGCACCACTTTTCATCCTCAAACGGATGGGCAAGCAGAGCGTACCATTCAAACCCTATAATATATGTTAAGAGATTGTGTAATTTATTTCAAAGGGAATTGGGACGATCACCTACTGTGGATTGAGTTCTCTTATAATAATAGCTACTATTAGAGTATTTCTATGGCACCCTTTGAAGCACTCTATGGTAGGAGATGTTGGTCTCTGGTTGGGTAGCTTAAGGTTGGTGAGTCTTCACTCCTTGGTCCCGAGATAATCCATGAGGCTAAAGATAAGGTCCGAGTGATAAGAGATAGGTTGAAAATAGCCTATATTCGGAAACAATCTTAGGCCGACAATAGAAGAAAAGACCTTGAATTTGAAATCAATGATTGGTTTACTTGAAGATTTCACCTATGAAAGGGGTGATGAGATTTGTTAAAAAAGGTAAACTTAGTCCTCGGTATGTTGGTCCTTATGAAATATTGCAACGGTTCGGAAAGGATGCTTATGAGTTGAAACTACCTAGTGAACTAGCTTCGATTCATCTGGTATTTCATGTTTCTATGCTCAAGAAATGTATTGGCGACCCGGTATCTATTCTCCCTATTGAAGGGTTAGGGGTGGATGAGAAACTTTCATATGAAGAGGTTCCGGTTTAAATTCTAGATCGTCAAGTCAAAAAGTTGAGAAACAAATAGGTGTCCTTCGTAAAAGTCCTATGGAGAAACCATCTAGTTGAGGGTGCAACATAGGAGGTCGACGCTGACATGAAGTCCCAATACCCTCATCTTTTTCCTCATTGAAGTTAGTAGTTCCTCTTAAAATAAAATTTATGAATGATTTAAATTTGACTTGTTTTCTAAGTATGTGCATGTTTTGTTAAAGGTTTATGGCAAAAGAATTTTCATGAAAAATGCTTTTATGATCTACTTGCACTTACATGAAATGTGTCTATATGCCTTCTTGAGATTTTAGTGTTTTGATGTTGTCTTCAGAAGAAGGATTATATTATAACTCATTGATGTCATATTGAGATCTTGTTGATATTTAAAAGGTAGTTCCTCATTATGCGTTATGAAATGATGAGATCCTATATGTGATATATTGAGTTTCTATGTGTAATGTCATGTTTATGTGTTGAATGGAGTAGTGAAGTACTCCTATAAGCTATGGCTCATGAATATATGCATGTTCTTGGTTGGTATACTAGTATTGAGTCTTTATCTCCCTATAAAAAGATTTAAATGTCATTCGAGGACGAATCTTCCTACGGGAGGGATAATGTAATACTCCAAAAGTCCATGACTTACTCTAAAGCCTCACATGATCAACTAAGCCTTAAAACAATGTTTCTAAGCCTAAAATAAAGTATTCAACCTAATTAGCAAGTATTCGAATCAAAACATCAAGAAACGACCATGACGTCCGTAGGTTAGTGAAATTGATACTAGTGTGACTTAACATGTTTTAAGGGGTTTTAAGAGTCAAAATTTAGTCAAATTTTGTTAAAATATGTTAAACATGTATTAGAGTGTGTTTAGGGTCAAAAAGTCTGGGTACGCCTCATCAAGGACCAGACTAAGGGTCCTTGAGAAGGACCCTACATTTAGACCTCAAAAGTGACTTTTGGACTGTGTGCAACCACCAGACCAAACTCCGTCAATGGTTTCGTTGGTTGACAGTTAGATTATTTCCAAAAAGTTCTTAAAACACCCTCTCTAACTAGAACGACGGACTGCCAGTACGGCGCCGTCGTCTGGTCGACGCCTTATAGATGGGGGTTCGTCATTTTAGGGTCGAGTTTACTATTTAAGTTTTCAAGTTAAGTAGGTTAGTTTGTCAATTAGTTATCTAATTAATTAGGGGTTAAGGGGTGGGTAATTAAGTTATTTAGGGACTATAAAATGGTTCCAACTCATTAAACCAACTAAACACCCCGTTATTCCCAAACCCAATTCCCTCCAACTTTTCTCTACTTTCTCTCTCTTGTTCCAAAGACCACCATTGAAGAACAAAGAAGAACTCAAGATAGGGAACTTAAGACTCATCATTTTCACTTCAGTTTCGTGGAATATCATCCATTAAGGTATGGGGATATTGATTCATGGATAAATTTCTCCATGAAGCCCTTCAAAACTTCTAATTTCGATATCTATATTGTGACCACAACTAGGATTTTGTAATCTATCCATGAGTTCACTATTGAATCATTTTATTTATGCTATGTGCCTTATATTATGATGATAATTAGATTAATTGATGATTTCTATTGTGAAAATCCCCCAATAACAAATGTTCCCCATAACAAAACTTTCATGAATTATTGTGGAATGAATTGAGTAATTATGAGCATGATGTATTGTAATTGATGATTTTCTTGTTATAGAATCTTGTTTTCTATGCATATTGTGATTTGAATAAGGGTAATCATGATACTTGATTCATAACCTTGAAAAGCGGGTAAATTCTTGGGTTGTATATGTGATGAAGAATATTGTACATAGACTTTGAATTTGCTTGCAAGGTATATGGCTTATGGAAGGATACAATAATGGTAATTGGGATGGTTTGAATTGTATTGAACCTTGTCTACTAGTATGAATCATGTATAATGAAATTGTTCTCTTGTGTTGATTGAAAGTATAGTTCTCATGTAAACACTATAATTGAGATTATGAAAGTACTACCCACATATATATGATGATTCTAGGTTGAAAATGTATTATTACCCAATGAATCTAACAAATTTATGTTGAATTGTATTGAATAAAGATGCATTACTCTTAATACATGTAGATAAAATTAAGAGAACAATGGTAGTAAGTTGGGAAGTATACTAAGCACCGAGAGGATATGTCCAATGAGAAAAAGACCCTCCCGTTAATGCAAGAGGCCTGGTCATCGTAGTGATACTGATGAGATGGGGACCCCTCCACTATTGCAGTAGTTAGAGTCCTTAGAAGAAATCTCCATATCCATTAACTACGTGCCCCCGTAGGACATAGCTAGTGGATCCACATACTAGCTAGTTTCTAGGTTGTACCTTGGCAACATGGAAAGCTCTTATGGTCTATGTCGGTTATGGTTTCTCTTCCGTAAAGTAATAGAGTAATAATGTAATGAAGTAATGAAGTGATGAAAAAGTAAGAAATAGTCTATAACCTCCTAATGAGTTTACTAAGTAGAAGTGGGGGTATGGGACATCACTTGTACATTGCACTAGTAGGCTTAGAAAGTTGTTGTAGGTGGTTCCTTATAGTTATGAGATTATTATGAAAGCAAAGTTATTAAAATAATGTAAAGGTAACATGTTTTTCCAAGGTGATTTCTAAGGGAATGCTTGGTAGGGTTGGTAGTATGGGATTTTAACTCTACATTGCACAAGTGGACCCCTAAGAAGTGCTAAGGTCATGTTTTGTTGAAGTTTAGATATTATTGAAGTATTGGCTTATGTGTGGTATTGATGATGCAAATGGCTTCCAAAACCTCATAAGTTCATTCTTTATATGTAAATGTCTTTTTCTCATGTTTTAATGGTTTTTATGCATTTCTCCATACTTAGTGCATTATTTGTACTAACCCTTTTGCTACCTTTATATTATGAGTATACGTTCCAGCTAGTTTGTTGCTTATCCATCCTTGAAGAATGCTTTGACATCTTATATCAAAGACAGTGTGGTAGGTCCCCAAAGATTTGAATACATATGCATTAGTGGACACTTTATGTTTTCCCTATTGATGTAATAGAACTAGTAATCTTCTATTATGTACATTTGTTCTAAAGACTATTATGTCTAAAGGGATAATGACCTTATTTGTAGACTTTTGTTGAACTCTTATAAATGATGGTGTCGTGAGCCAATCTTAGACTATGATCACGAATTGCTTATACTAAATTATAAGTCTATGTAAACTTCATAACAGAGGAATCTATGTAAACTCTATATATGATATGTGAGAAGTCTAAGTATACTTCACTATGTAAAAATTTTAAATTCTCTGCATTATTTCGAGTACATTATGCCATGACGATCATGCTAAGAGGCTTGTATAATTCCTCTTCGAGGTTGAGTACTCTGGTGACGTCTAGGGGGTGCGCCCAGTTGGTTACACCCTACTTGTGCAATGTACGTATGAAGCCACATAACCTCATATATACTACGTAAACCCACTAAGAGACTACAAGCCTTACCACTTACTTCATACATTAATATGACAAGTATAGACAACTTCATACACATTGAGTAAGACCTTCATCATATAGCCAATAAGACCAACATCATACATATTATCATACAAGTAGGTCAATATCATAATATCATGCATAAGACACATATACATATACATATAGAATTCTCTCCTAGAACTCTCTTCAAGAGCTCTTTGTGCAACGCATAGGTAAGTTCCAAACCCTCACCAGCACTAAGAAACTTCCCTTAGGAGATCCTAGTTAGGGTTCATCATCTAACTTCCATTATTCATTTTACTTTAGGGAAGCTTTGCCTCAACCGACATGAGACCATGTGAGCTAAACATGGAATCTGGTGTCATCGAGCCCCACACCTAAAAGAGGTTCTCTACTTGCCAAGGTAGAACCATGCATGATAGCTATCTATGTGGATCCACTAGCTAGAACCTACGGGGGTAACGTAGTTAAGGAACTAGGAGGTTGTTACTAGAAAACCTCTTTATGCCAATTGGGCATTGTAGTTTGCACCTCATGAGAGCATTGGTGAACCTACATTCCTTTTGGGAAGGGACACCACATTGGTGAACCTACCTTTCTTATGAAAGGGACACCTCTCATTGTCAAGTTCACTCGGTTCTAATCTAACTTCCCTTTATTGAAAAAGCCTTTATTAACATTACTTCATAAAATTAGGCTTCAACATATTAACAACTCATATGCATAGCTTATAGGTTATTGATGAGAATGTCCTTTCATCAACCTAACTCATGTGAGAATTTCCTTTCACATAGACATAGAATATTCAAATCATAGTGTAGTTTAGATTACAATTTAGAAAGACCTTTCAAACGACTCTACTTTACTAGATTATCATAACATGCTTCACTTATACATTCATGTGTGTATGTGTACATATATGAGCAAACCTTTCACATAACACCTTTAGACACACTTGTTCATACTTCGTCATTCATATACTTGACATCATAACATATACTTCATGTTCGTAGCTTAATCATGCATTCATACTCATGTACATAAAGAGATCACCCTAGGAACTATCCTATCAAGGTACACATGTGCAATGTATAGGCAAAGTACCATACCCTTACCTATATTAGTACACCTATCAAGTCATGTTAGTTAAGATACATTTTCTCACTTTCATGAACATATACTTTACATGCATAGTAGTAGACAATGGTTCATAGGAGAACTATCCTTTCATTAGTCACCATGAATCTATCCTACTCATAGATATGCATGAGGTGTGGGTATGTACATTAGTCAACATGATCACGTAATAGCCACAACATGGTATTGAGGAAGCCACCCTATAAAGATAACAACACATGTACAACATTACTCAAGTATTAAGTCACACATATATGGAGTATTAAGGACAACAGACTACACAGACTCACATTACATCATAGGAGACAAGATCATATCCAATCTTTGAATAGTAGACTCCTAATAATGCATATAAGACCACACAATCATATACGGGTACATAGGTAGGGATCATTCTACACAAGAGTATCCAATAATCAACATGTAGACCATATTTTAGCCCTAATGTCACATCCGGGAAGTACCCCCTATACGTAACCGGCGTCATCGTCCTCAGAGAAGACTAGGACTAGCCTCTTACCATTCATCATTATATTCATAGGCTAAAAATGCATAAAATATAAAACTTTTCATCTACACTACTTCATGAGGTTTACTTAGAACTCTCACTTACACATAATATATTCATATCGAGTATACATAGACCCTTACTATAAGAAGATTACATAGTCTTATACTTTTATGGCACATATATATATAAAATACATAACATAGTCTTAAAAAGAATGTCTCATATTAAACCATCTTAACGGACTCAAATATTCATGGGCCTAAACCGTTACACTATGTATAAATGCAACATAGGGCTTACAACAATATCTAGGAACGAGTAGAATGAAATGATTATCTTTAGACTATAACAAAGAACCATAGCTAGAGTAATAACAAGGCATCATCCTCGAACTTGAGGACATACCCACAGTTGCAGAATTATTCCAACCCTTCCTTCAAGAATCGTCACGAACCTTCAATGACTAGAACCTAAAAAATTAGGGTAAAAGGGAGAAATGGGGTTAGCACATCACTTGTACTAAGTATTGGATCATATGCACATACAACATAGATATCATGCTAAATAGGGACATTTCATTAAAGCATGCTAATTTACTTTTGAAATACCTTATGAACATTCAAGAACCAATACAAGTCAATAAGCACATATTCCTTAAGTAAAAACCATGTACATTACAAGACAAACAATACCAAGTCTAGTCAAGTCAACATGCATATCAATATAATTGACCACATAATCAAGACAACTCAATCAAAAGGTTATAATATCAACAAGCATGCATAAGAGTTCATAACATGACAACCTAAGCAAGAATATTACTCATGAACCCCCATTAAGTTCAATAGTGGAATGACTAAGTAAGGCCCTATAACCTCACTCAACGAAGTAAACTCAGTAAGAACTGTAAGCAATGCCTAACTTTACATACTATATTATTAAGAGTAGACATCAGCATACTTTAGCAATAGAGACCAACCACATGTTCATAAGTGAAACCAATATAACATAGTATCATTAACATATAAGATCAACATACACCCATCATTTACATTTATAAGCATACAAGCACATATGAACATCCTTCGAAGACTTTGCTAAAGTCTAACTAGTGCAATGTATAGGTAGAGTCTCATACCCCTACCTAGAGTAAGCGAAATTTCTTAGGTCATCCTCGTTAGAGTTCACTTTATAACTTCATTTTACTTTATGGGAATATTTTGCCTAAACCGACATAAATCACATGAGAAATGTGGAATCCGGTGTCATGGAAACCTACACCGAAAGAAGGCGGACTACCTGCCAAGGTAGTACTAAAACATAAATGTGGAATCTGTGTGGATATACTAGCTAGTATTCCTATGGGGGCAATATAGTTTAATATTTACGAGATGTAGTTGGGACCCTATTTATTCTACATGCATTATAGTGTCCAATATCATGAGTAAAATAGTGATCATACCTTACCTATGTGGGAAGGGACACTCTTCACTTCTAGTTCACTCGGTGCTAAACTAGAGTCCCTTTTGAAATGTCTTTCATTAATAATCATAACTAAGTTTAGTTCATAGGGGTCTACCCCTTATATAGTTATACTCATAGGTCAAAAAGAACTGCATGAGTATTGTCATTTCAATACAATTCACACATGTGATGTTAGCACATTTACATAATCATATTATGACAAGGCACATAAGTAAATTCATGACAACCCTTGAGTCATTACATCCTAGCCAACAACTCACAAGACATCTCAAATTAACATCATACCAACCTTAACCAATCTTATCATAAGGTATACTTCAATATAACTTCATCACTAAACACAAGTAATCATAATTGAAGTAAAGGATTGAGATCACAAAACTTACCCCATCTCCTTCACAAGCCATCATCAAAGGTTTTACCATCAACCATCCAATTCAACCCAACAATGGGTGTTATATCATCACACAATAGTAATTAACAAAATAATGAAGTCAATTGAATCACTACACATCAATTCATCACTACTAGTTCATAACCTAGGATTAGGGACTTGGGTCAAATTCATGATCTACTTAACAAACTAGGTTAATTCAACAAGAACTAGCATAATTGAATCATAATACATCATAATATAAACATAATAATCAAAATAAATCATAAACAAAGCAATTTAGATGATTAAATTCGTTAGAGATGAAAACCCACTTGAAACTCATCTTTTTTAAAACAATTTTGGAAGAACCCTTTGGGGAAAGGAATACCAAAGGTGAAAGGATCCCATACCTTGTTAATTGATGAAGAATTATGGAGAAAATCACCCTTCTTTCTTCCTTAGACCTTGACCTAGCCCGTCAATGGAGTTCTTCTATTTGGGACCGAGAAAAAAGAAAGAAGGAAGATCAATTGGGTTTTGGGAAATATGAGAGTTGGGTTAGTTTAATTAGGTTTAGGTATTTATATAAGTCATTAACTAACTTAATTATACCTACCTTAACCCCTAACTAATTAACTAACTGACTAGTTAATTTAATGGACTAACTTAAAACATAACATCAACGAGTGACCCTGACCTAGGAGACCCCGGTTAGTTTAATTGCAGGTACATCATTTTGGTCAAATACTTGCCAAATGACCCCTTCACGAAAAATGACTAACTGACCACGAAGGTGGACATTAATGCCTCGTTGATCAGGCCATGCCTCGTAGCCTGCAACAGCCGATGGCTACTGTTTTGAGCATATTTTTAGCGACAATGCAATGGTCCTCCTCAAAGACCCTTTCGTTGATCCTTGGAGAGTCTTACTCGCACGTTTCGACAACAAACTTAAATATGTAAAAGACACCTTACTACCAAATTCCATCAATCCCGACTCCTAAAACCTAGTCAAATAGGCTAAGGCACACTATCACCTCTTGAACTATTTTCTAGACGTCATGGACGTTTCTTGACGCTTTGATTCTAAAACTTTCTATATGGATTATATACATTATATTTGACCTTAAAACAGTGTTACAACCCTTAGAGTCACATGTTAGGCACATTCGTCCCCGAATGAAACAATAATCCTTTGGAAGGAAGGAATAGACTTAAGACTAGCAGCCCAACTAACAACAACATATCAAAATATGAGTGACAATTTAAATCAACATAACCGCATGAACTTTTACGCAATGCAACTCAAAACATCATTTTCAACTCATTAGAGCTCCACATTTACTACATGTGTATTCACTTATGACAATGCATTTTTCATCACATATCATCATGCTCAATTCAACTCATAAAGGCACAACATACGAAAATACCCCAAATAAGTTCAAATCAAGTAAAAGAGCATTTTATGAAAACTTTCACTTCTATAGGCATAGTTTACTATAAATCACTGTAACAAAACATATATTTCAATATTTTACCCAAAAATCATGGCAACTTCAAATAAACTCATTATTTTCACTATAGATAGGAATAACTAACCTTAGTTATCAAATACATGGGGGTAATCGGACTTCATGTCAGCCTCGACCTCCCATGTTGCACCCTCAACTAAGTCGTTCTTCCATAACACCTTTACGGAAGCCACCTCCTTGTTCCTTAACTTCTTTACTTTTCCATGAAGGATTTCAATCGGAACCTCTCGATAAGAGAGGTTCTCTTGCATACCTAGACCCTCAATAGGAAGAATGGACTCGGGATTACCGATACACTTCTTAAGCATGGAGACATGGAACACCGGATGAACCGAAGACAATTCACTAGGTAACCTTAACTCATATACAACCTTGCCAACCCTTTGCAAAATTTCATAAGGACCTTCATAACGAGGACTCAACTTCCGTTTCTTGCCAAATCTCACCACCCCTTTCATAGGTGAAATTTTTAAATACACGTTATCACCTTCTTCAAACTCTAAGTCTCTTATCCTATGGTCGGTATAAGACCTTTGCCGGCTATAAAATGCTTTCAAGTGATTCCTTATTATATAAACTTTCTTTAAAGTATTATAAATCAATTAGGGACCCAAAAGTGAAGACTCGCCCAGTTCAAACCATCCAATTGGAGACCTACATCTCCTACCATACAAGGCCTCAAAAGGAGTAATAGATATGGATGAATGGTAACTATTGTTGTAAGAAAACTCAACCAAAGGCAAGTGTTTTTCCCAATTTCCTTGAAGTCAATTATCTCTAAGCATATCCTCAGTGTTTTGAAGAGTACGCTCCGCTTGACCATCCGTTTGGGGATGAAAAGTGGTTCTTAGCCTCTCCTTGGTACCCAACCCTTTTTGGAATGACCTCAAAAACCTAGATGTGAATTGTGCACCCCTATTCGATATGATGGATAACGAAATACCATGTAGACACACTATCTCATCTATGAAGATCTTTGCATAATCCTCCACCAAGTAGGTGGACTTGATGGGTATACAATTAGAGGATTTGGTCAACATATCCACAACCACTCATATAGAGTCATGTTGCTTTTGTGTCCGAAGCAAACCTACAACGGAATACATATTATTATCTTCCTACTTCCAAGTGGGAACTTGGATTTCTTGAACTAAACCACTTGGATTTTGGTGCTCGGCTTTGACTTGTTTGAAATTAGGACATTTTGCAACAAATTCTGCTATGTCCATCTGTAAGACTTCCCACCAAAACACTTCTCTAAGATCATGATACATCATTGTAAAACCCGTATGAACGGAATAATGGGAACCATGAGCTTCCTCGAGAATCCATTTTCTCAAGTCATCAATATTGGTCTCACACATCCTTCCTTGATACCGAAAGACACCATCCCCCCTAAGAAGAATGAATCATTAAGCTTATCAATAACCGACTCCTTCAACTGCATAAATGGTTCATCAAGGTGTTGCTTAGACTTCACCTTAATAACCAAAGACGATTCAGAGTAATGATGGACCATATAATCACCATTTGGAGAATCTTCCAATCTAACACCCAAACGAGCCAACCTATGAACATCTCTTACTAGGTCTTTCTTGGTTTCTTCTACATGAGACACATTACCCATGGTCATTTGACTTAGAGCATTCAAAACCACATTGGCTTTGCTGGGGTGGTAGAGAACACTCATGTCGTAATCTTTCAACAATTCTAACCACCTTCTTTGTAAGAGATTTAACTCTTTTTGACTAAACACATATTGAAGACTCTTGTGGTCGGTATATACATCAACATGGACACCATACAAATATTGCCTCCATATTTTCAAGTAAAATACCACGGCCACTAACTGAAGATCATGAGTTGGATAATTCTACTCATGCACCTTAATTTGTATAGAAACATAAGCTACTACTTTTCCATGTTGCATAAGGAAACACCTTAAGCCCACTCGGGATTCATCACAATATACAATGAAGCCCTTGGTACCCTCTGGTAAAGTCAACACAGGAGCGGAGGTAAGCCTCTCTTTCAAAATTTGGAAGCTTCTTTCACATGCCTCCGACCACTCAAATTTCACACACTTTTGGGTCAAGGTAGTCAAAGGAGAAGCAATGGACGCAAACCATCCACAAACCTCCTATAATAACCCGCTAGACCCAAGAAACTCCTAATGTAGGTTGGAGTCAATGGTCTAAGCAAATTCTTTATCGCCTTGGTTTTCCTTGATCAACCTCAACTCCCTCACTAGAGATGATATGACCAATAAATGCCACCGATCTCAACCAAAACTCACATTTGCTTTACTTGGAAAATAGTTGGTTTTCTTTAAGCACTTGTAACACCAACCTCCAATTGTCCATGTGTTCACCCTCATTTTTCAAATATACCAAGATGTCGTGAATGAATAAAATGAAAGACGAATCAAGGTAACTTCGAAACACCCTATTCTTGAGATCCATAAATGGTGCCGAAGCATTAGGGAGACCAAAGGACATTACTAAGAACTCATAGTGACCATATCTTATTCGAAATGCCGTTTTTTGTATATCCTCACCTCTCACCCTAAGTTAGTGATACCCCGATCTCAAGTCAATCTTAGAAAAGTAGCTCGCCCCTTGGAGTTGATCGAACAAGTCGTCAATGTGAGGGAGAGGACACTTGTTCTTAATAGTGACTTTATTGAGTTGGCGATAATTAATGCACATTCTAAGGGACCCATCCTTCTTCTTCACAAACAAAACCGGAGTACCCCATGGAGAAATACTAGGTCTAATGAAGCCTTTGTCTAGTAGGTCTTTGAGTTGAGCCTTACAGTCTTTCAATTCAGCCGGAGCCATCCGGTAAGGAGGAATGAAATGGGGTAGATATCCGGTAGAAAGTCAATACGAAAATCAATTTCCCGTTCGGGAGGGATTTCGGGAAGATCATTAGAAAAGACCTGAAGAAATTCCCTCACTACGGTTCTAACTCAATGGGAGGATTTTTGGGTCTAAATCTTTGACTCTTACAATATGGTATAGACATTCTTTTGAGATCATTTTACAAGCCTTAAGACAAGAGATAATACGACCTTTAGGAATAGAATTTCCCCCTTCCACTCTAGGACGAGTTCATTTGGAAAATTGAACTTGACAATTCTTTTTCTACAATCAATGGAAGCAAAACAATTATGCAACCCATCTATCCCCAAAATGACATCAAAATTGACCATATCAAGTTCTACTAATTCAACATGAGTAACTCTATTGGGCAACATTATAGGACGATTTCTATATACCCTCTATGCAACCACCGACTCACCTACCGGGGTAGTTACCATGAAAGGTTCATTTAGGATATCGGGCAAAATATCAAATTTCCTAGCTATCAAGGGAGTAACAAAAGATAATGTAGTACCCGGATCAAGTAAAGCATTGTCATCAATAGAGAAGACTTGTACATACCGGTAACCACATCGGGAGAACTGTCTTGTTCACCCCTAGAGCGAAGTGCATAAAAGTGATTCTTCTTTTGAGAATCCACATTAGAACCACTAGCTTGAGATTTCCCTCTACCTTTGTCTTGCCCCTTCAAATTAGGTCAATCCCTAACCTTGTGGCCACTCTTGCCACACCCAAAGAAATTGTCCGTCCCAACAAGGCAATCACCAAAATGTTTCTTGCCACTCTTTCCATAAGTTGGATACTTGCTTGGTTAACTAGTACCCCTTAACTTTTAAGGCTTAGGGTTAGAAACCCTTTCATCTCGAGCCTTGGGAAATTTGGAAGGAACTTGATTAGAAAATCTCTTCTTGAACCTAGGCTTGTCTTGAATGTAAAGCCGACCCTTAGGAGAACCACCTTCATATGACTTCACCCTCTTGTATTCCCTACTCTTTCTCCTTAACCTAATCTCTTCCAATTGTTGATCATGAACCATTAGACGAGATATATTTATATTACTATGAAGCATAGCCGAACGACATTCTTCAAACAAGTCTTCAGACACTCCCGTAAGAAAATGACTCATATCATCCCTTCGGATTGACACTAAGTATGGAGAATACTTGGACAATTTAGTGAATTTCAAGGAATAGTCAAGTACAATCATACCTCCTTGACTAAGTTTGATGAATTTTTCCACCTTAGCTTCCCTCAACTCCTTAGGAAAGAACCGATCAAGGAAAGCCTTCTTGAAGATCTCCCAAGTCACCGGACCACCCCTTAGTGCCCTATCATCCCTATATTGCACCTACCAGGTTTGGGCCACATATTTGAGTTGATAAGACACCAATTAGGCCTTCTCAATTGAGGTCACACCCATAGCATAGAGAATCTCATAAACCTCATCGAGGAAATCTTGAGGGTCCTCATCCAACCTGTAACACTCAAGAAATGTCATGACTTAGACTAGAGCTTAATATATTATATATTTTCAAAATGATGTTTACAGACCTATATTAATGTATTAAGTTCATTTAGAAGAGGTTAGATCCAAAATGACAAAGAAAGACCTTGACGTCCGGAAACTAGCTAATTTGAACTAGTTGATGTCCCTATGTCTGGTGAAGGTTTCGAAGTGTTAGATGAAGTATAAAATTAGTTAAAGACTTTGTATGGGTAGTATACAGCACAAAGGGTCCAAAGGTCTTGTAACTGCACCCCAAAGACCACCCTAAGGGTCCTAGGGAAGGACCCAAACTTGGGCGAGCAGGCTGCCAAAGCAGCCTGAAAGCATGCAGATTGGATGGGCTGCTGCACGACTCGCAGCCCATACGCAGTGTACTTCATCAACATTTGAGAGATTCACCCTTGCGACGCGAGGCTGACACGAGGATCACTGCCTCGACCCAAAATTTCAAAAAAAGAATGGGAATTGGACCTCCGACGCGCAGCCACTTCCCAGATTCGTTAAAGTCGTATTTTTGGTAAATTAACTTCACAAAAAGACCCATCTAAGTGAAGGATCTTTTGGGTATTTTATAGGGCAACTATATATTGATTCTAGGTCTGTTTTAGATCACTTTTTACACACTATATCAGATTCAAACGAATTTCTCTCATCTCTCTTAAGAACATTCTCTTTTTCAAACTCCATTGAAGAACAAGAAAATCGTAAGGAATAAGACGAACACTTCAAGATTTCCATTCAATTTTCGTGGATTATTCGTCAATATGGTAGGGGGTTTTTCACTCTTGGCATTGCTTTCCCCAAGAGGTCATTTCAAAGATGTTTTTCAAGAATTCAAACTTCTAGGGTTTTTACTCTACAAAACGGATTTTCTTCCTAACTCTAGATTTATGACAATCGATGAAAAAAAAAGCTTTTCTATGGTTGATTAAGTATATATTGTCTAGTTTTTGGCTTGTAAATATTAGATTCTTGTGTGATACATGTCCTTATCAGATTGATGGTTTCGAATGGGTTGTATATACTACTTGATTACATCTAAACGTGGTATTGGAACTAAGAATTGCATGAACTCTTCAAAGACCCTTTCCCTTATCCTAAATTATAAATTGATCTTGTATATGACTTGAAGAGTTGGTAGTGATTATGCTATTGAGTATTTCACTATGTTGTTGCTATGATTGTTGTAAGTTGAATGTAAGTTCTTGAATAAGGATCTTGGTAGCAAGAGGTAAGTCTTCTAAATTCGTGATTAATCTAAGATGTTTATGTTAGCCTATAAATGATGTTACAATGCTAATGAAGTATGCATGATGATGCTATGCATATATCCGATGGGGTTTCATGATACCTGATTCCATGTTTAGCTCACATGGTCTAATGTCGGTTAAGGCAAATGTTCCCTCATAAAAAATGAAAGACAAGTAAATGTACATTGACTAGGTGAGTTGAAGAGTCTACCGAGTATAGGTAGGGGTATGGGAATCTACATAAATATTGCTCAAGTTGACTCTAAGGGGAGTCCTAGGAGATTGTTCTTATGTAATATGATAACATGAAAGGTATGATGCTTATGATACATGTTTTTACTCTTATTACGTAAATGAATATCTTATTGGTCTATATGGCTTTATGAGGTGATGATTCCTTATGTTAAAAGTTATATGAAGCAAATGTTTACTTATGGTCTCCTATATTATCTACTTGGTTGTGTGGGGTTATGGGGCTTCTCAAGACCATTGCACTTGTAGGTTGGGAATGGGATCATTGGTAATTGTTTTGTATGTTGTGTTTATATGATGTAAGACCCCGAAAATGACTTAGGTTATATAGAGCCTAAAATATTGGTAATGGTGGTATAAGGTCCTTAAAGTGTCTATAATGTTGTGTTGAGGCAGTAGCTAAAGTATTAGGTGCATTGGAAGTCAAACGTCAAGGGTCAACCAAGACGTTCGATGACTAAGTAACCTAAGTGTCTCATGTGAGGGCCTATGTCTTTATGTGTACCTTATGAGGTTTTAAGGTCTTAAATGAGTCTAATATTAGGTGTATAGGTAGCGTGTCAAGTTTCGTGAAGGTTTTAGGTCAAACGCTCAAGAACGTCCATGACGTTCGAAAGTTGTGCATAAGAGTGACCTTGTGTGTCTAAGCATGTTTCGTCGAGTTTTACGTGTTCATTTTGAGTGAAAATCAAGTGAGAGGTCCTAAACTTGTATACGTTCATGTTTGGGATAGAAACGTCCGGGAAAACGTCCCCAAGGAAAAACTAAGTGTCCTTGAGGAAGGACCCAAACTTAGTGTAAAGACTGTCCCAGGCAGGCTCCAAACGATGGAGGTATTGACGACTCGTGGGACAATGGATGCCCTGTCGACGGGTGTCGTCGGTGGATACTTGGTCTTGGGTGATGAGAGAACCTTGTCAAGTCTCTGACCCAATCAACGGAAGGACAGGACGGTCCATTTGTGGACAAACGGTCCGTCGACTGCCTTCCGTCTGTGAGGCCATGTCCTTGCGCAGGTCACTGTTAAGTGAGGGGTGAAATGGGAATTTCACCCCACTTCCAAAGAAGCTTTGGAGGTTCCCTAAGGGTTATTTGGGTATTTTACAAGTGTTTATAAGGCTTTAACCCTTAGAAGATTTCATTCTTCAAAAATAAAACACCAAAATACATTAGAAATTCCCCAACACTCCATTGAAGTCCAAAATCAAGGAAGAGCTTGGTGTGACGTTTTGAGTGGATATTCTTCATCAAAGTGAAGAATTAGCTTCATTGAGGTATGGCTTTTGATCCTTGAAACTCGGTTCATCAAGGATCCCAACTTTCAAAGATGTTTTTTAAAGTTTTCAAAAGATGATTTGACCTTTTTGATGATCTACCATGGGTTCTTGCATTAATGGTTTTCAAACGTCTATTATGGATTAGATTGATGCTGTATTGATGATTTTAACCTAAATTACCTATGAACCCATGAAATTGATGAACCTAAGATTTTGACTAAACTATGGGTTACTTGATATTGGTCTAATGTTGATGAATTCATGTGTAGTTTCTTATGGTCTTTCTATTGATGTACGAATTGTATTCATTTGTTGTCTAATTGATCTTAGATTGTTGAATCTATGTTGAATTGGTTTATATTTCATTGATTTTTATAATTGTGTATTGAATTGGTGTTCATGGCCATGGGTAAGGGCCTTATGATGTTGAATTGGGTAATTTGGTATTGGATTGAAGTGTTGATGATGAAGTGGTAGTACGCTGCCCTATTTCTTCTGATTCAATGTTAATTATACTTCAATTATGTTATGATTGGTTTCGTCCACCTTTGGTGGGGGTGCTATGTGAATAGATGTGGCCTTGTCGGCGTTAATTTCTAGTACATTGATGATCATGGCCTTGTACGCACTACTTGAAATTATATGTCTATTTGTGTAGTTGATTTGGTGATGTATGATCATATCTACCTACATGTGAAAATATGTGTTAGACTATTGATACTATCTAGGTAATCATGTTATGTTATGGCTATGTGTTAAGTATGTAGTCTTAGAGTTGATACATGGTTGTTCCTAAATTGGTTAGATAAGTCTAAAATGGTTAAGTTGATAATGTTAAGGTAATGAAGAGGTTGACTGAATAAGGTTAAGGGTCATTCCTAAGTGTCTAAAGAAAGATAGTCTATATGTGTTAAATGGAAGTATGTTGTGTCTTGTTTAGGTAGACTTGTGTCCCTTACTTGATACTTATGTGAATATGTGATGTCTTGACTTAGGAACCTAAAGGGTCTTAGTCTTGAATAAATGAATATAGGTGAGACCTTGAATGAGGATAAGAGGGTAATTTATGTGGAACCTTGAACCAAGTGGTAAGGTTATGAATCGTGAAGCAGTGAACCATAATGGTATCCTTCATGAATGATGGACTTAAGGTTAATTGGCTGGAACGACATCATATCATACCTTAGGAAAGTCGCGATGAGCTTCTTGTCGTCATAGTGAGATAGCCCTAATGGAGCTTGCTTTGGTAGGGTAAATGTAATTGGGTCATGAACATGATATGGGACCCATTTGTATGAACCTTAATGTGAATTGATATTGAGAACTAAGGCTAGCACCGAGTGAGTATGGTAAAGGGAAGTAGTTCTAGTTAAGTATGAGACTAGAATACAAAGCACGCCCTTCATATTCCTTAACCATGTGCCTACATGGTATCTCTATGTTCTACCATTGGCAAGTAGAACACCTCATCGAAGTAGGATAGAACTTCGGATTCAATGTTTTGCTACCATGGTCTATGTCGGTTATTGCCAATTCTCATCATATGGGATACCTATTAGAATTAGAGAAGTTCTGTGAAGTTTAGGTGGTGGTATGGGACGCTACTTAGACATTGCACAATAGGCTTTGAAGATGTTAACGAGAGTCCCTAGGTCTTGTTTAAGACCATTATTTGAAGGTACTTTATGTGATGTATGTCTCTTAAATGAACTAATGACTTAATGATAATTAGTATGCAAATGAATAAGTACCTAATCTAAAGTTACTTAATGATTCCTTAGTTAAAGTGTGAAGAGGACATAAAGGATTATCTCTTCATGTCTTATCTTTGGAAGTCTTGAGAATGATTCTAGTTAGGGAAGTTTCTTGATATGTTGACATGATCTACACCTAGGAAGTCTTAAGGATTATTTAGGTAGCCTTGAAGTGAATGTATTGGTGTTCTCTTCTAGGAGTAGTTGAGTAAGTCTTTTGCTAGGGGAGATTGTCATATCTTGTATGTCTTGTATGTTGATGTATTGTAGGTGTGTATGTGTCTCATTATGAGCAATCTTGAGGATCGTTTAGGCACATCTAGAGAGGGTGTATGGGCGGTCTCTCTTTGTGTAACTTAAGTAAATCTTAGGATGGATTTGATGAGAAGGGTACATGTTAGAAGGTGTTCAAAAGAGAGGAACTGGACTTCACTGTACAGTGAAGTGAACTCACTGTACAGTGAAGTGAACTCACTTTAATGTGAGTCTTAAAATGTAATAATTCGTTTTAAGTATTTTATTATGTGATTCTAAGTTGTTAAATGTTATTATTATGATTATATTATGATGCTTTAAAGAAAAGATGCATATTTCCAATAAAGTCCGTTTTCATGATTTTATGCTTAATGCCATACTTAGTACATGTGGTTGTACTAATTTCATGCTTTATTTTCTATCTATAGTTCTTGGTAGGTGAAGAGATTTGGGAGTAAGACCTGGACAAAGAGATCGTTCAAGAAGAGTTGAAGTATGTCCTCACTTGACTCGAGGGCATATATGTCATTTTATGTTTCTTTAATGAAGTTTTGTAATAGACTATATAGTAGTATGTTTTAAATTTGTATGGGCCGTGTTCCAAGTATTGTCGTGTCTTAAGATGATGAATCGAGACTTAGTGTTTTCCTTTTTCTACATATATGAAAGAGTTTAGGACTTTTATATTGTTTTTATGAAAAGTTTTATTTCCGCACTACTTTTCATTATGTATATGCGATGAATGATATGAGAGGCTTGTATGAGATCTCCGAGAGGTCGAATACGCCGGTTGCAATCCAAGATTGCACCCTATCTTCTATGGTGTGGTTTTGGTATGTGACATATGATCTATTGAACATGAAATGTTAACATCACTTTATGGTAGTATGTCTTTGATTATGATCATGCTTTATGTTTATGGAATCCTTAACTTGTATATGTTCTATTATATGTGCATTGAATATTTTCAAATGACGTAGCATGCTTTCTAAGAAATGAACCTTTTCATGCGTGTCATTATATGTTATATGCATATACCCATACTTAGTGCATGTGGCGTACTAACCCCATTACTTTATATTACTACAAATGTACGGTCCGACCATTGAAGATTAAGAAGGTCGATTGAAGAAGCTTGGAACTCTTTATGCAAGTGTTGGTAGGTCCTCATGTTCGGGGATGCTATCTTATCATACTCTGTCTTATGATGACTTTAGTAGTTATTAGGAATAATTTTTATTATGTTTATGTTCTTTGAATTATTTTTTATTAATGCCTATATGACATATTGGCTTTTAATGGCTAAGTCCAGATTCATACTCTTTAGATGGTTTTTATATGAGACATCTTTTAGAATATCGCTATGTATGTTTTCATGATTGAAATATATGAAGTCGAAGTATACTTCACATAGTATTAAAAGCATTAATTTTTCTGCAATATTTAGCTAATGACATGTTATGATGAATGATAATGGCTTGTCTGAGTCCTATGAGAGGAGAACGACGTCGGTTGCATCTGGGGTGTGCTCTCCTGATATGACAAACTTGATATCAAAGCATGAGGTTAAATAGCCTTAGGATCAATGTTTCACTAAACCACATTACTTAGTGTCTTGTTCATGGTTGTGAAGCACGCCACAATTGTGGATTAGAGTCTATGTGATGATTAGGAAAATTCTCTTTCTTGGTAATCCTATGTCGTGCCTCTAGAGTTTTGACACTATGTGTCTTTTAGCGTCTAATACATTTCTTGTTGATATAGGCGATTAACCCAAGAAGGACAACCGCGAGAAGATTGTGAATGTGGGAGGTACTTCCCAAGGCAATCATGTTCCTCCTCAAGTGCAAGCTACTACAAATGATCAAGTTCCGATCAATCCTCCGGCCATGACGAATGGTGAGGTGAGGGCATCCCTGTTCCAAATGGCCCAAGCCATCAGGAGGATGAATCCTCACATGTTATTTGGATCAAGGGTTGATGAAGACCCCCAAGATTTCCTTGATGAGGTCTACAAGATCTTGTTTGCTATGGGGGTGAGTTTTACTGAGAAGGCTGAGCTTGATGCCTATCAACTCAAGGACGTGGATCATACATGGAGGAGTTCATCAACCTTCATCAATGAGGTATGAGTGTTAAGGAATACTCCTTAAAGCTCATTAAGCTGTCCAAATATGCTTCTTCTTTGGTTTCTAATGCTAGGGATGAAATGAGTCATTATGTAATGGGAGTGTCCAAAGAACTTGAAAAAAAATGTCATGCAACCAAGCTTCATGGCAACATGGATCTGTCTAGATTGATGGTTCATGCACAACAAGTAGAGGAGAGTCGTCTAAGGAAGAGGAACACATAAGCTAAGAAGGAAAGGTCTTTTGAAAGTAGTTATTCTAAGAATAAACTTGATTTCCAAGACAAGCCTAAATTCAAGAAGAGGTTTTCGAACTAAGTCTATTTAAATATTTCCAAGAATCGCAATAATAGAGGTTCTAATCCTAAACCTCAAAAGGGGAGAAATGTTTATCCACCAAGATAAAGACCATCTTGTGGTAAGTGTTGTAAGAAACATGTGGGTGAAATCCTTGTTAGGACTAATAGTTGCTATGGTTGTGGAAAAGGTGGCATATGGTGAAACAATGTCCTAATGTGAGAAGCCAAGGTAAAGGGAATGTCCAAACTAAACCAAGCGGTCCTAGCTCTAAAGCTCCAAAAAGAAACCATTTTTATGCAGTCAAGGCTAGGGGTGAACAACACATTGTGACGGGTATGTTACAAGTCTTCTCTATTAATGTATATGGTTTGATTGATCCCGGTGCTTCCCTTTCTTTAGTTACACCTTTGGTAGCTAGGAAGTTTGATGTACTTCCTGATGTTTTGATTGAACCCTTTTCGGTTTGTAAACCAATGGGTGACTCTGTAGTTGCAAAAAGAGTCTATGGAAATACCCTGTAATGTTGCCCAATAAAGTCACTCTTGTTGATTTGGTAGAACTTGACATGTTTTACTTTGATATCATCTTGGGTATACATTGGCTTCATGCATGTTTTGCTTCCATATATTGTAGAACAAGGGTAGTGAAGTTTAAATTTCCAAGTGAACCCATTCTAGAGTGGAAGGGGGAAGGCTTGTAGGATGATAGACAAGGGTTGTTTATATAATGTAGTGAGGGCTCTATTGAGTCAGTCCTCGTAGTCAGGGAATATACGGAGGTTTTTCCTAATGACCTTCCAGGAATTACCCCCGAACAGGAAATTGACTTTGGCATTAATTTTTTTCCGGATACGAACCTATTTCAATTTCTCCATATCGGATGGCTCCGGCTAAACTGAAAGAGTTGAAGCTCCAACTCAGAGATTTACTAGACAATGGTTCTATTAAGTCTAGTATTTCTCCATGGGGTGCTCCGGTCTTGTTTGTTAAGAAGAAGGATGTGTCCCTTATAATGTGCATTGATTATCGTAAACTTTATAAGGTCATCATAAAGAACAAGTATCCTCTCCCTCGGATTAATGATCTCTTTGATCAACTACAAGGGGCTAGCTACTTTTCCAAGATTGACTTAAGGTCGGGATACCACCAACTTAGAGTGAGAGGTGAATATGTTCCCAAAACACCCTACCAAACTAGATATGGTCACAATGAATTTCTAGTTATGTCTTTTGGGTTAACAAATGCCCCGGGGGCTAATGAATAGAGTTTTACGAGATTACCTTAAATCATTTGTGATTGTGTTCATTGATGATATTTTGATATACTCTAAGAATTAAAATGAGCATGAGAATGACTTTAGGTTTTCCTTGCAAGTCCTCAAAGAACACCAAGTTTATGCCAAATTTAGAAAGTGTGAATTTTGGTTGAGATCGGTTGCTTTTCTTGGCCATGTTATCACAGGTGAGGGTGTAGAGGTTGATCCTAAGAAGGAAGATGCGGTCAGAAATATTCCTAGACATTTGACTCCCACTGACATAAGAAGTTTCTTGGGTCTAGTCAGGTATTATAGAAGGTTTGTTGATATATTTTCATGCATTTCTTCTCCTTTGATAGCCTTGACCCAAAAGAAGGTGACGTTTGAGTGGTCGGAAGCTTGTGAGAAAGGTTTTCAAGAGCTGAAAGTTAAGCTTACCTCCGCTCCAATGTTGACCTTACCGGAGGGTAATGAAAGCTTTGTAGTGTATTGTGATGCTTCCCGAGTGGGCTTGGAATGTGTCCTCATGCAACATGGCAAGGTGATTGCTTATATGCTTCTAGGCAACTAAAAATTCATGAGAAGAACTATCTAACTCATGATCTTAAGTTAGCTGCTCTAGTTTTTGCCTTGAAAATATGGAGACATTACTTGTATGGTGTGCATGTTGATGTGTTTACTGACCATAAAATTCTTCAATATGTGTTTACACAAAAAGAGTTAAATATCTGACAGAAAAGATGGTCAGAATTGTCAGAATTCTAAGAGTTAAATATCTTAGAATGTGCATTGATATTCAACCTCATGCTCTGATACAATGTTTGTCACATCCAGAAAGTACCCCCTAGACGTAATCGGCATCGTCGTCCTCGGACAGGACTAGGGCCTCTTAGCAATCATCATTACATTCATAGGTTAAAAATGCGGAAAATTTAAAACTTTTCATCTACACTACTTCATGAGGTTTACTTAGACCTCTCGCTTAGACGTAATATATTCATATCGAGTACACATAGACCCTTCTTATAAGAAGATTTCATAGTCTTCTACTTTTATGGCACTTATATATATATATATATATATATATACATATATATATATATATATATATATATATATATATATATATAAAAGATACATAACATATTGTTAAAAGGGATGTCTCATATTAAACCATCTAAACGAAGTCAAATCAACATTGGCCTAAGCCCTTACACAATGTATAAATGTCAAGGGCTTACTACAAAATCATGGAGCAAGTAGAATGAAATGATTGTCTTTAGACTATAACAAAGAATCATAGCCTGAGTAATAACAAGGCATCATCCTAGGACTTGAGTACATACTGACATTTAGTGAATGATCCCAAGCCTTCCTTCAAGAGTCATCACGAACCCTTCAACGACCGGAACCTAAAATGTTGGGGAAAAGGGAGAAATGGGGTTAGCACATCATTTGTACTAAGTACAGGATTATATGCACATACAACATAGAAATCATGCTAAAAAGGGATATTTCATTAAAGAATGCTAATTTACTTTGAAAATACCTTATCCACAATCAAGAACTAATACAAGTCAATAAGCACATATTCCTTAAGTCAAGACCATGTACATTACAAGACCAACAATACAAGGTCTACTCAGGTCAACATGCATATCAACATAATTGAGCACATAATCAAGAAAACTCTATCATCTAGTTATAATATCAACAAGCATGTTTAAAAGTTCATAACATCATAACCTAAGCAAGACTATTACTCATGAATACCCATTAAGTCCACTAGTGCAATGACTAAGTAAGGCCTCATAACCTCACTCAACCAAGTAAACTGAATAAGAACTACAAGCAATGCCCAACTTTACATACTATATCATTAAGAGTAGACATTATCATACTTTAGCAATAGAGACCAACCAAATGTTCATAAGTGAAAACAATATCACATAGTGTCATTAAAATGTAAGATCAACATATACATATCATTTATATGTATAAGCATATAAGAACATAAGAACATCGTTCTAAGACTTCCCTTAAGACTAACTAGTGCAATGTATAGGTAGAGTCCCATACCCCTACCTAGACTAAGAAAAACTCCCTAGGTCATCCTAGTTAGAGTTTAGTTTATTTCTTTATTTTACTTTTTGGGAACATCTTGCCTTAACCGACATATACCACATGAGCTAATGTGGAATCCGGTGTCATGGAACCCTACACCGAAAGAAGTCTAACAACTTGCCAAGGTAGTACCAAAACATGAACATAGAATCTATGTGGATCCACTAGCTAGTATTCCTATGGGGGTAACATAGTTCAAGAACTACGAGATGTAGTTGGGACCCTATTTATGCTACATGCATTATAGTCTCCAATCTCGTGAGAACAATAGTGATCCTACCTTCCCTATGTGGGAAGGGACACTCCTCACTTCTAGTTCACTCGGTGCTAAGCTAGAGTTCCTTTTGAAATGGTTTTCAATGATAATCATAACTATGTTTAGCTCATAGGGGTCTACCCGTTATATATTCATAGTCATATCTCAAATAGAATTGCATGACTATTGTCCTTTCAATAAAATTCTCACATGTGAGGTTAGCACATTTACATAATAATATTATGACAAGGAACATAGGCAAATTCATCACCACCCTTATGTCATTACATCCTATCCAAAACTCAAGCCATTATTCAATACATTTCAAAATCAAAATCATACCAACCCTAATCAATCTTATCTTAAGGTATACTTCAATTTAACTTATCACTAAACACAAGTAATCATAATTGAAGTAAAGGATTGAGATCACAAGACTTACCCCATCTCCTTCACAAGCCATCAGCCAAGGTTTTACCATCAACCATCCAATTCAACCCAACAATGGGTGTAATATCATCACACAATAGTAATTAACACAATAATGAAGTCAATTTAATCATTAAACATCAACTCATCACTAGTTCATAACCTAGGATTAGGGACTTGGGTGAAATTCTTGATATACATAATTGAATCATAATACATCATAATATAAACATAATAATCAAAATAAATCATAAAGAAAGCAATTTAGAAGATCACATTCGTAATAGAAGAAAACCTACTTGAAACTCATCTTTTTTTAAATCAAATTTTGGAAGAACCGTTTGGGGAAAGGAATCCCAAAGGTGAAAGGATCCCATACCTTGTTAATTGATGAAGAATGATGGAGTAAAACACCCTTATTCATTCCCTTAGACCTTCACCTATCCCTTCAATGAAGTTTTTATATTTGGGAGAGAGAATGAAAAGAGAAGGAAGAGCAATTGGGTTTTGGGAAATATGAGAGTTGGGTTAGTTAAATTAGGTTTAGGTCTTTATATAAGTAATTAAATAACTTAACTAGACCTACCTTAACCTCTAAATTTTTAACTAACCAACTAATTAATTTAATGGACTAACTTAAAACTTAACATCAACCAGTGACCCTGACCGGCGTGTAACAATCCTAAAAAGGGATATGATAAGCAATGCTTAATGTGTCTAGAATGCATACGATTAGACCGGGTTCACACAGATTGATGCGCGTAGAACCAGACCTCTGAACCCTTTCTATAGCCAAGCCAACTAACTTGGGTAGTTAGTTGAGCTAGGAAAGGTTGGGTCCAGCCATGTAGGGCTCTCGAATATGAAGATTTACTCGAATGAGTCTTTACTGGACTTAAAAAGGGAAAATGTTAGGTTTGGAGGGTCTAGGGGTAAAATGGTGTTTTTCCAGGCAAAGGGGAGTATCGTAATTACCCTAAATATGTAATTAATTATTTAATTAATAGGGTGGAGGGGCATTTTAGGGAGAGAGGGCCAAAAATTGGATCTTAGTGAAGTCTTGCTCCACCCGGGTTCGAACCTAGGTGGAAGCAATGAATTGAATTTGTTTTTGTTTAAGTTGGTAAATTAATGTAATTAATTAATATTTATTATTTATTAGCTGATTTAAAATAAAAGGGAAATCAAAATCATTTAATAAAACCTTATTTGACTATGTCCTAAACTAGACTCCTAAGCCTAATAAAACTCTCACTCTCTCATGTTTATCGCCTCAACATCCACCACCATTCTCTCTTCTTTCTCACGTGTTCTCTCTGCCAAAATAACATACAAGAATAGAAAATTTACTAAAGTTCTTCACACTTGAAGAACTCACAACGAAAAATAAAATCAAATGGTAAGCGAAATATGTTAGGCAAAGGGAGGGTTTTCCGTCGAAAGTTTGGTGTGGAAACTTGGTTTTGGACGTGAGTGTTGGAGAAGGTTTGGGCAGCAACTTCAAGGTTTGAACGTCATAAAAGGTATGGTTTCTCTTCTCTCTTGGTCCCTTTCCCAAGAGACCCCTTAAGGTTCAGTATATTCTAATCCGAAAAGTAGGGTTGTTCCCCCCTTGCATGTCCCTGTCACTAGATCCCAATGATTTGTAGGTTGGGTATGTTTGCTGGTAGATATTAGGCGTATATTGTGTTTTCGTGAAAGAATATGTTCATGAATGTGTGTTTAAAATTGTATGAATGACAACCTATGTGTTCCGAAACTATGTGCATGTGTGTGCAAAAATGTGACAGTGACTAGGTGTTCTCAGGTTAAGGCTCAAAAATTGTGATGTTATGGTTGTTATCTTACGTGCATAAATTTATGTAAATCGTGATGTTCATATGAGATAAAATGTGGCTGATTTGAGTGATAATCTCTTGGCTATATGAATCCATGAAAATGCACCTAAAACGTTCTAAATGCACTATGAAATTTCGCTAAGAACTAATGTGTAACTTGATGAAAAGATGCTGAAAAACTAAAAAATTTCCAGCTTCAAGTGATGAATTTCGGTCAAGATAAGAGGGTTCAAAATGTTGTGAAAAATGAATTAAAACAAGTGAGGTCATGGAGGATTGAACCCGTGACCTCACCATGTTAAAAACCATGAAAATAAAGAAGTAAAAAGGAATGTGGTGAGGGGATTCGAACCATGGTCTTGGCTGGAAAATAATGTATGATAATAAGAAATGAGAGGAGTGGGATTCGAACCCACAACCTCTTGGTCAAGCTTAAGGAAAGAATGAAAAGAAAAGAAATGTGAGGCGTGGGAATCGAACCCATGACCTCTAGGCAGTAAAGAATAATTAAAAGAAAAGTAAAGTGAGGTTATGGGGGTTCGATCCCACAACCTCATGGTCAGCTCGAGATAGTCAAGGAAAAATAAATAAAAAAAATAAAAGGGGCTGTGGGGGTTCGATCCCACAACCCCTCGACCAAGGAAGAGAATTTTCAAATGATAGAAATAAAAAGGAAACGTTGATGTTGGGGATCGATCTAGGGTCCCAATGTCATGTGGACCGAAATTAAATAAAAAGAAAAATGTAAAGTGTTGTCCAAGGGATTCGAAACCGGGTTCCCTTGCCCAAATTCCGTATTGATACATAAGACATACGTGAATTAAATATTCAAGAATAATGCTGCCTACTTAGATCGAAATTGAGATCTTGGCATACATTCAAGATGCATAAGTCTTGTACCACATAATCTTAGGAAGATATGAATCACTTAAACGAACTATGAATGAATCCTCATGGCTTGGATGTATAGACCCATAAGTCTAACATACGTTTAAAAATAAGTGAACCTAATATGTATGTACTAAATTAATGAAACCCTAAGAGGGTTAAGTAAGAGTGTGAAACACACTAAATGGCCAAGTGCATTGGAATATGATGAAATCAACACTCACGTAATAAGGGGTGAGTAATTATGAAGAGCAATGTGCTAAAGTTAATGACTGTGGTGACAACATGATAAGAGGCTAATGTAAAAGATGAGAGCAATCCAAAATGAGCCTAAGTAAATGATACCAAAACGTACTCACCTATGAGAGTGTAAAGTTAATGAAGAGACCAGTCTCTCTGAACACTCTAATGAAGGGATTGAGAATAATGTATAGTTAATACTAATAATGAGATGAGAAATCATCTATTGAGCTATGATGTCGTCATACTAGAAGCCAGCTTCCATGACGTATGAGTTGAATGAAATAGAACTTTATACTGAGCACCGATAGACTAGCTATGAGCGGTGATGCCTTCTTTCGGGAAGGGCGGAGGTTCACGTAACTCTCATGAGATGAGACTATCCGGCATGCCGGGTATGGGTCTCCTTATATCTCCTAGTCTTCGAACCTATACTGCAAATATAGGGATATAGCGGGGTTCAATTCCCATGTACGCTAGCATTTTTTAGGTCACTTTGGCCGGTGATTCCACCTCTTTTCGGTGTGGGGGAGACACTGGATTTCATCATGCTCACATGATCTATGTCGGTTAAAGTTAAAGTTCCCAATGAATTAATGAGGCCAGCCTGAAATGAAGCACATAATGAAATGAATGATACCGAAGGTGTTAGGATGGGATAATCAAGAGGTGAGCTAGACTCAGGTAATGACATTAGGTTATTCTTGATAATTGCACAGCAAACCCGATGAAAGTCTTAAACTACACCCTAGGTATAGCTGGTGTTCACACTGGCATATGAACGAAATGAAATGAAGTACGTATGAATGAATGAAGCAGACTTTGTGTTTGCTAATGAAGACTCCCTAGTTGAGGTCCCATATGTTGAGCCCTCATTTTGGAAAGTCTTAATGTCAAGTCCATGATTCCAAGGTCTCATGGCATAGGAATGAACGATATGAAAGAAGCTATGTGCTAAACGCAATATGATATGTGTTATGTGTAAGATGTTATGTGCTGTGTGCAATATGATAAGTATGATGATGCATGTTACTGTCATGGCATGACTTTCCTAATCGAAATTTGGAAAGCTCACTAACTCAGGTGGTAAAGCCAATTTATATGCAACTGGTCCTACTCTTTCAAGTATCTCATAATGTCCAATAAATCGGGGACTAAGTTTTCCTTTTTGGCCAAATATCATATTCTTTTTCCATGGAGACACCTTTAAGAATACTTTATCTCCAACTTTATATTCAATGTCACGCCTTTTTAGATCAGCGTACGACTTTTGTCTATCCAAAGAAATCTTTAAACGATCCTTGATAATTTGCACCTTTTCTTTTGTTTGCTGCACTATATTGGGACCAATAAGCTTACTTCTACCAATTTCACTCCAACAAAGAGGGGTCTGACATTTCATCCGTATAAGGCTTCATAGGTGTAGCGCCCTAAAATGAACTAAGGTGAACTAGAGCATTGTGGTTGCTTCTTGAATTAATTTTGAGTTAAAATGAGTTTCTTTAGTGTCCTTAGGCAGTATATGAAGTTTGGTTAAGTTTGGACGTCAAACGACCAAGAACGTCCATGACGTTCGGAAGGTGTGCCTTAGAAAGTACTTTTGTGTCTTGATGTGTTTGAGTGAGTTTTACATGTTCGTTTTGCTTGAAACTTGCATGAGGTGTTCCTAAGACGTAGAAGAGTATGTTTAGGGGTTTTACGTTCAGGCACGACCCCACCTAGGACCCACAATAGGGACCTAGAGAAGGGCCCAAGACTTGGACCAAAACTGCCAAATCAGTGTCCAATCGACGAGCCAATCAATGACCAGTCAACCAGTCGATGGCCCGTCACCTGGTCCGTAGTTTGGGCAAGATTTCCTGCAGATTTGGGAGTTGCAGTCCCAACCAACGAGACCCTTACCAATAGTCCGTCCTTAGACAAACGGACTGTCGATTGGTCCGTTGGTGAGACTGCCCAAAAGCTGTTAAAGGGTTGTCAAGTCTTGGGGTGTTTGGTAAACTCACCCCAAGTCTTTTATGAACCTATAGAGTTATTTTTAGGGTTATTTAGGTATATTAAAGTGTTTCAAACCCTAAGACCTAATTTCAGACTTCATTTCCTAAAACCCAAAACCCCTCTCCCTTAGAATTCTCTCTAAAGTCTCCATTGAAGCTAGAAGTCAAGAAGGACTAGGAGGGTTGGTTTAGACGTAGTGCTTCACCAAATTTAGTGGGTTTTCTTGCATTAGAGGTATGGTATCCATCCTTGAACACTCTTTCATTCAATGAATCAATTCTAAAAGATTTCAAAAAGGGGTTTTGTAACAACCTAAAAATGACTATGCTAAGTAATGCTTAAACGTACCTAGAATGACTGGATTAGTCCGGGTTCACACGGCTTGTTGCACGTCGAACCAGACCTCAGAACCTATGCACTATCCATGCCAACCAACTTGGTGAGTTAGTTGAGCTAGGCAAGGTGAGAACCAACAATATAGGGCACCCGAATTGAAGAGATTCACCCGGATGAGTTTTACCAGACTTAAAAGGAGTAATCTTAGGTTTGGAGGGTCTAGGGGTAAAATGGCCTTTTCCAAGCTAGGGGTAGTATTTTAATTACCTTAATTAATTAATTAATTAAATTAGAGGAACGGTTTGTGTCAAGTCGACCCGGAATGGCCCATTTCGCAATGGAGGCTTCACTGGGGTTCGAGCCTTGGTGGAAGCGACATTTAGGTAGATTTAATTGATGTTTATTACCTGATTTTGTAGGGGCATGGTGGTCATTTCACGTAGCCTTTGAAAAAAAGCAGATTTTTAAACAATTAAGAGAAGTCCTAGTTTAACAAAGTCTCCACCTAATCTACTAATCCTAAGCTAACACTAACTCACGTTTCTCTCTATTCCTCTCTCACTTCACAATCAACATTCTGTAAAAACTAAAGAACAAAACAAAAAAAAAAAAGTTCATCCACACTCAATAACTTGAACGCTCAAACTCAAAAGCAAAATAAGCTTCAAAACGAAAAGCAAAAAAAAAAAAAAAAAAATCTCGACGGATTGTACTTGTGATTTCAGTGGTGAGTCGTCGGCTTAGTGGGGGGGTTTTGGCATCACGTAAGAACATCTTTGAACGACTTTAGGTATGGGTTTTCTTCCCTCTTGGTCGCTCTCCCAAGAGACCCCTAAGGTTCAATTTAATCTGAATCGAAAAACTAAGGTTGTCCCCGTTGCATGCCGCTGTCATTAGATCCTTTGAAAGATTCAAGTATGCGTTGGTATGACTTCTGGTAGATGATTTTAGGGCTGGTTGTGATTACGTGTTTGAATGTGTATTCGGAATTATGTAGAAATGAAAGAGGTGTTTCAAAAATGTGATGTTTGTTAACTTGTTTGTGCATGTGTGTGCCGTGAATTAGCCACGGTTTGAAGCTTGATATTGACATGTTAAAATGTTATGAATTATGTGTGTGCGAATATGTTAAAAACGTGATGTTCATATGAGTTCAAAGTTGCTAAATTGAATGATAATTCTTGACTGAAAGTTACCTTGATAATGCACCTAAAGATCTCCCAAAAAACTACTCGAAATATCTTAATGTTTAACGTGAAAGAGGGTGAGAAAATAGCCTCCAAAAATGTGGTCAAATTCCAGTTTTCTGGAATTTGGTTTCGGCCAAGCTTACTGTAAAAAAATTTAGTTTTAAAAAAAAATAATTTAAAATGCATGAGGTCATTGGGGATTTAACCCAAGACCTCACTATATACAAGTTATAAAAAAATATATAATAAAAGGAATGAGGTATATGGGATTCGAACCGTTGTGCCTTGACCAAAAATAAGACATTAATAAAATGAGGCGTGTGGGGTTCGAACCCAAAACCTCTCGGTCAAACAAGAAAATAGGAGAAACAATTAAAATAAAATAAAATAAGGTATGTGGGGATCGAACCCACAACCTCTTGGCCGAATTAGAAAGTAAGAAGAAAATAGAAATACAAATAAGGTGAGGTTGTGGGGAATCGATCCCACATCCTCTTGGTTCAACAGAGAAGAATTAAGGAAAGAAAAAAATTAAATAAAACATGAGTGTGGGGGTTCGATCTTGGATCTTAAGCTTAGACGTTGAGATTAAGTAAAGAAAAAGAATTGAAAAAGAAATTTAAGTGTAGGGGCTCGAAATGGTGTCCCAAGCCGAAATGTTAAATCAAAAATTAAGTGGAAGCTAAGTGTTGTCCAAGGGATTCAAAATTGGGTTCCCTTGCCCAACTCCATATTGATACATAAGACATACGCGAATAAATGTTTAAACGAATGTTGCCTATAAGGATCAAAATTGAGATCTTGGCATACTTAAAAGATACATAAGTCTTCTACCACATAATCTTGGGTAAATATGAATCACTTAGATGAACTATGAATGAAGCCTCATGGCTTGTGTGTATGGACTCATAAGTGCAGCATACGTTTATAAAGTAAGTTAACCTAAGATGCTATGTAATGAATGATGTGACCCCAGAAGGGTTAAGTAAGAGTGTGAAACACACTAAAAGGCCAAGTGCATTGGCATATGATGAAATGAACATTCACGTAAAAAGGGGTGAGTAATTATGAAGGGAAAATGTGCTAAGGCTAATGAATGTGGTGACAACATGATAAGAGGCTAATGTGAAATATGAGAGCAATCTCAAATGAGCCTAAGTAGATGTTACCAAAACATACTCACCTATGAGAGTGTAAAGTTAATAAAGAGACCAGACTCTATGAACACTCTAATGAAAGTATTAAAGTTAATATATACTTAATACTAATAATGAGATGAGAAATCATCTAATGAGCTATGATGTCCTCATGCTAGAAGCCAGCTTCTATGATGTATGAGATGAATGTAATGAAACTTTATACTGAGCACCGATAGGCTAGCTATGAGTGGCGATTCCTTCTTTTGGGAAGGCAGAGGTTCGTGTAATTCTCATGATATGAGATTGTCCGTCCAGACGGGTATGGGTCTCCTTATATATCCTAGTCTTTGAACCTATGCAGCCAAAATAGGGATCTAGCAGGGTTCAATTCCCTATATACGCTAACATGTTTTGGTTTCACTTTGGCCGGTGATTCCACCTCTTTTCGGTGTGGGGTAGACACAGGATTTCATGGAGCTCACATGATCTATGTCGGTTAAAGTTAATGTTCCCACAGAAAGAATGAGGCCAGCCTCATGTAATGCACACAATGAAATGAACGACACCAAAGGTGTATGGGTAGGATAATCAAGAGGTGAACTAGACTTATGTAATGACACTAGGTCATTCTTAGTCATTGCACAGTGAATCCAATGAGAGTCTTAAACTACATCTTAGGTATAGCTGGTATTTACACTAGCCTATGAATGAAATGAAATGAAGTACGTATGAATGAATGAAGCAGACTCTGTGTTAGCTAAAGAAGGCTCCCTAGTTGAGGTCCCATATGTTGAGCCCTCATTTTGGGAAGTCCTAATGCTAAGTCCAAGATTCCAGTGTCTCATGGCATATGAACGAAGGAAATGAAATATGATATATGCTATATGCAATATGTTATGTGTTATATGCAATATGTTATGTGTTTTGTGCAATATGATACGTATGATGATGCATGTTACTCTCATGGCATGACTTTCCTAATTCAATTTTTGGCATGTCCACTGACTTGACTTTCCATAACTCATATCGTTAGGAGAGAGCTATTCTAAATCATGCATGTCAGTGGTGTGTGCTTGCATAAACCCATACTTAGTACAAGTGTGTACTAATTCCATACATTTATCTACTTTTAGGTGAAGGTGCAGCTGGACGTTAGAGCTTACGAGTCAACGCAGAAGTTATTCGGACGTGGAGCTTTCATCCAGATTTGGTAGGCCCTCATGCTTTCGAGGATGCTTACTGATTTATTCTAGCGTAGACGTAGGCATGAGCTAGTGGAGTATATTCCACTATCGTTTATTTTGTATTTACTTTCAGACGTTATATTGGTGCCATTTTGGCAACTCTATATTTATGACTATATCTTTCATTTGATTATCTTGATTTAGATTGTTATTGTGAACGCTTATGAGTTTACGTAGATAGTATTATGCGAGATCAATGTTTTCCAATATAAAGTTTAAGTAAAGAAAAGTTCAAATTTTCTGCTAAATTAACCTAGATGAAGTAATGACAACGTATGTAGGATTTTTTGTGACCTCTGAGAGGTCAACGATGCCGGTCTCGTCTGGGGTCTAGATTCCGATCGTGACAGTTTTCAAACTCTATTTTTTCTATCTTTGATTCTAAGTATGGGTCTTTTTGTAAAAGTGTTTTAATGATTCAAATGTGTTTTTTCTAGCATTAATTGATGATTTTAATGTCAAAATCCTAATGAACTCATGATTTTGCATATTTCAAACTTTTAGCTTAAGAAATGGGTTATGTAAGCATGATTGTGTACAAAATGAGCTTTGGTTTTCTTATGTTGATATTGTTGTTTAGCTACTGCCCTAAAAGCCATATTATGATGAAATATTGAGAAATCAATTTTAGGTGATGATGGCTTGGTTAAATGGTGAG
Source organism: Solanum sitiens (assembly GCA_016801875.1). Lineage (NCBI taxonomy): Eukaryota > Viridiplantae > Streptophyta > Magnoliopsida > Solanales > Solanaceae > Solanum > Solanum sitiens. The sequence goes on from JABWTJ010000681.1 coordinate 187,485, forward strand.
TTACTTATCTTGTATAGTTCTTATTATAAATTGCTCTTGAGTGGTATGATCCACCTTCTTGGTGGCGGTGTTTATTTGATGAACTTGATATTATTTAGTATGTATTGAGAATGTGATCTAGAAGGTCTAATATGTGAAATGAAGAGATATTGGAAATGGGTCTTGTATTGTGTTTAGTGAAGCTTAAATTGTATGTTTGACCTAGATTATGTCTAATTGAAGTATATGATATGTGAAGCATGTAAGGTGTGTGAATTAATGAATGAAGTTCTAAAGCATGTATAGAAGTAATGTGCATGAAATGATGCTTATATGTAAGGTGTGCTCACATGTACACACACGCACACTTAAGTGAATGTATGAGGATAAGTTGAGTAAAGAGGGGAGTTTTGGGGTGAACACTCTTCGTGAGTTGAGATGAAGTGTTTAGTAGCAACCCCACTATTTCTAATGAGCTATCAAAGATAGGTTAGAGGATGAATGCCCTTCGTGAGTTGAGATGTGGTATTCACTAGTTATCATGACCTATAGTCTATAATGTTAAGAATCCATGTGGAGTTATGCCTAGCACCGAGAGGATATGAAAGGGAGGTGGATAGCATTTTGTGAGTTGAGATATTTTATTCCAATGTACCTCTTGGCATAAGTACTCCTCGTTAGTAGAGAATGAGTTACTTAGTAGCAATCTCCTTATCCCTTAACTATCTGCCCGCATAGGTGTAGCTATTGGGAAAGCCATGTAACAGCTAAAAAGTATGACCATACTCTAGGAAATTGAGGATCCGTCATCCGATAGGGGTTAATATCGATATTTCATGTCTAGCTCTCATGGTTTTTGTCGGTTAAGCTAACTCCCACAAAAGTAATAAAACTATTAAATCATCTAAAAGAACGTGCTACTTATGAGAATTGAATGAATTAAGTCATCTAAAAGAATGTATTACTTAGGGTAGGTGGTGGTATGGGACACTATCTATCCATTGCACTAAGTAGGACCTTCCGAATGGGAAGACTTGGTGCCAAACCTTCTAAAAGAGTATCCTACTTAGGGTAGGTGGTAGTAAGGGACGCCATCTACTCATTGCACTAAGTAGGCATTCCGAAAGGGAAGTCTTTGGTGTTTTGTTGGGTGTTCTTCTAATGTCTTGTGATTGAGTGGTGACTTGTTCTCCCGAGGTGAGTAAGCCCATGGTGGGTTGTTTTAAGGAACTCCTTGGTGTGTATTGAAGGAGGTGTTTAGACGTTTTCTTCATGTCATACCTTGGAGAGTCTTAGGATATCCTCGGTTAGGAAACTCCTACGGAAATGAGTTCACTTCCTCATTGGCAATTCCTCATTGGCAATACCTTGGAGATTTACCATTGTTGGAGTCTTTTAGTTCACTGTAATGGTCTTAGTAGTTCACTGTTAAGTCAAAAATGGGTTTACTGTAAAGTTTGGGAAGTTCACTGTAAATGCTCCTTTTTGGTTAAAATTATGGAAATCATTCTTTAAGTTTTTAATGATGTTTCTTATGTTGTTTTGCTTCTAAATTCACGAATGTTATAATTATTTGTCTGAGAGCTTATTTTACTAAAATGCCCCTTTTTACATAATTTTGCATATGCCATACTTAGTACATTGTTTTGTACTAACCCCATACTTTTTTATAATCTATAAGTTAGGTTGTTGGAAGCTTTTGAAGGTTTGAAGGTGAAGCTTGGAAAAGTTCCTCTAAAGACAAAGTATGTCCTCATATATCAGAGGGCATAAGTCCTTTTCTTAGTTTCTTATTAAGACTTATTATGTATTTCTCTTTTAATGTAAAGGGCCGTGTCCCTAAGATATTATGTCGTGTTTTTAAGTTGTCTTGTGACGATGAGATTCTCTAAAAATTTATGAAAGACTAGCTTTTTATTAAATATCTTGAAAAGTTTTAAATTACGCACTACTTTTCATGTCTTATGTAATGGACGATAGTTAAAGGGCTTGTACAAGACCCCAAAGGGTCAAGTACGCCTTGCCACGATCCGAGTGTTCTTCCTAGCTTCTAGGGGCTGCTTTTGGGTCATGAGAGTTAGACCTCTCGCTTACACATAATATGTTCATATCGAGTATACATAGACTCTTCGTATAAGAAGATTACACAGTCTTCTACTTTTATGGCACATATATATATAATATACATAACATAGTATTAAAAGGGATGTCTCATATTAAACCATCTAAACGGAGTCAAATCAACCTTTGCCTAAGCCCTTACACAATGTTTAAATACCACATAGGGCTTACAACAATATCTTGGAACAAGTAGAATGAAATGATCGTCTTTATACTATAACTAAGAACCATAGCTAGAGTAATAACAAGGCATCATCCTCGGACTTGAGGACATACCGACACTTGGAGAATGATCCCAAGCCTTTCTTCAAGAGTCGTCACGAAGCATTCAACGACCGAAACCTCAAAATGTTGGGGGGAAAGGGAGAAATGGGGTTAGCACATCACTTGTACTAAGTATAGGATCATATGCGCATATAACATAGAAATCATGCTAAAAAGGACATTTTATTAAAAATACTAATTTACTTTGGAAATAACTTATGCACATTCAAGAACTAATACAAGTCAATAAGCAAATATTCCTTAAGTTAAGAACATGTACATTACAAGACCAACAATACCAAAGTCTAGCCAATTCAAAATGCATATCAACATAATTGTGAATATAATCAAGACAACTCTATCATTAAGTTATAATATCAACAAGCATGTATAAGAGTTCATAACATCATAACCTAAGCAAGACTATTACTCATTAGTACCCATTAAGTCCAATAGTGCAATGACTAAGTAAGGTCCCATAACCTCACTCAACCAAGTAAACTCAATAAGAACTATAAGCAATGCCCAACTTTACATACTATATTATTAAGAGTAAACATCATCATACTTTAGCAGTAGAGACCAACCACATGTTCATAAGTGAAACAAATATCACATAGTGTCATTTACATGTAATATCAACATATACATATCATTTACAATTATTCTAAGACTTCCCTCAAGACTAACTAGTGCAATGTATAGATAGAGTCTCATTCACCTACCTAGACTAAGCAAAACTCCCTAGGTCATCCTAGTTAGTGTTCAATTTATTTCTTCATTTTACTTTTTGGGAACATCTTGCCTTAACCGACATAGAACACATGAGCTAATATGGAACCCGATATCATGGAACCCTACACCAAAAGAAGGCAGACTACTTGCCAACGTATTACCAAAACATGAACATAACGTCTATGTGGATCCACTAGCTAGTATTTCTATGGGGAAAACATAGTTCAAGAACTACGAGATGTAGTTGGGACCCTATTTATGCAATATGCATTATAGTCTCCAATATCATGAGTAAATTAGTGATCCTACCTTCCCTATGTGGGAAGATACACTCCTAACTTCTGGTCCACTCGGAGCTAAGCTAGAGTCCTTTTGAAATGTCTTTCATTAATAATCATAACTATGTTTAGGTCATAGGGGTCTACCCATTATATAGTCATCATCATAGCTCAAAGAGAATTGCATGAGTATTGTCCTTTCAATACAATTCCCACATGTGAGGTTAGCACATTTAAATAATCATATTATGACAAGGCACAAAGGCAAATTCATCACCACCCTTATGTCATTACATCCTATCAAAAAACTCACAAGCCATAATTCAAGAAATTTTAAATCAACATCATACCAACCCTAATCAATCTTAACATAAGGTATACTTCAATATAACTTCATCACTAAACACAAGTAATCATAATTGACATAAAGGATTGAGATCACAAGACTTACCCTATCTCCTTCACAATTAACCCCTAACTAATGAACTTACCCCATCTCCTTCACAATTAACCCCTAACTAATTAACTAAAATAATTAGACCTCCCTTAACCCCTAACTAATTAATTAACCAATTAATTAATTTATTGAACTAACTTAAAACATAATAGCAACCAGTGACCCTGACATACGAGACCCCGACCTACGGGCCGTTGGTCAGTCGACGGACCTTAGGACCAACCGTCCTGTAGGTCCGTCGTTTTGGTCAGAGCCTTTCTAAATGACACCTTCAAGAAAATGACTAAGTGACCCTCGACACCTCGTAGCATGCAATCGCCGATGACTATTGTCTCAAGACAGTTTTTAGCCACAATGCAAGGGTCCTCCTCAAGGACCCTTTAGTTTGTCCTTGGGGAGTCGTACCTGGACGTTTCGACCCTAAACTAAATTTAATACATATTATACACCTTACTACCGAATTCCATCAAATTTTTACTCCTAAAACCTAGTAAAATAGGCTAAGTTACAATAGAATCTCTTGAACTAGTTTTCGGACGTCATAGATGTTTCTGGACGCTTTGATTCTTACACTTCTTAATTGGCTTATATACATTATATTTGACATTAAAACAATTTTACAACCCTTACACCTTAGGTTAGGCTCTACATTTGGCTTTAGAGTTTCGGAGTATTACATTATCCCCTCTTAGGAACATTCGTCCTCGAATGACACTAAAATCCTTTGGAAGGAACGAATAGACTCAAGACTATCAGCCCAACCAACAACAACATGTCAAAACATGAGTTACAATTCAAATTAACATAACCACATGACCTTTTACACATTGCAACACAAAACATCATTTTCAACTCATACGAGCTCAACATTCACTACATGCGTATTCACTTATGCCAAAGATTTCTTCATCACATATGATAATGGTCAATACAACTCATGAAGGCACAACATACCAAAATACCCCACATAAATTCAAATCAGGTAAAAGAGCATTTTTTGAAAACATTCACCTCTATAGGCATATTTCACTGTAAATCACTGTAACAAAACATATATTTCAATATTTTACCCAAAACATAAGACAACGTCAAACAAACTCATTATTTCCCTATAGATAGGAACAACTAACCTTCGTTATCAAATATATGAGGGTAACGTGACTTCATGTCGGCCTCGGCCTCCCATGTTGCACCCTCAACTAGGTGGTTCTTCCACAACACCTTTACGGAAACCACCTCCTTGTTCCTTAACTTCTTTTCTTGTCTATCAAGGATTTCAACCGGAACCTCCTCATAAGAGAGGTTCTCTTGCACACCTAGACCCTCAATAAGAAGAATGGACTCGGGATCACTGATACACTTCTTAAGAATGGTGACATGGAACACCAGATTAATCGAAGCGAAAACACTAGGTAACCTCAAATCATATGCAATCTTGCAAACCCTTTGCAAAATTTCCATATGGACCCACATAACGAGGACTCAACTTCCCTTTATTGCAAAATCTCACCACCCCATTCATAGGTGAAATTTTTAGATACACCTTATCACCTTTTTCAAACTCTAAGTCTCTTCTCCTATTGTAGCGCCTCTTTCCGAGAGATACTACAACTTGACAAGAAACCTAATTTAGTACTTGTGACATTTAAAAGAGATTAACAAAGGTATACATATTTTTTTTATCTAGTTGAAGGATTAGGTTCATAATGAATAATTTAGTTAAGAATGTGCATCTTACCCTCTTTAAATGTTTAATTCAGGTCAAAATTTATATGGCACAAAATTATAACTAATGACGAAAAAGCCTCCCAAAATATGTAAAAAAAATAACCGACAAGCTTTCATGCATATATTATACATTTAAGGACGAAATAACAATAGTATTACCAACTTCCATGTAGCAAAAATCAGCATGTTCAAGCCTCACACAACTTACAAAACATATAGTAAATTATAATATTACCAGACTTGGGTTTAAACACCACAAAAATATAAAAACGTATAGTTATACTTATATTCAACTCATGGTGAAATGACCAAATCAACCCTCAAAATCTCATGTAATTATAGAGCACATAGATAGTGCACTAGTCCCAAGGTTTATTCAATATATATATATGCCTATATGCAAGTGTGTTCTTCCTTTAAGGCTTTCGAAATCTCCATCTTAAATGACAAACTTCAAGTTTCCTCTCGAACATTCCCAACGATAGAAACAACTATCGCTAAGCATAAAGCTTAGTGATGTAAAAACTATAGATCCGGCGCACTTAGACTCATAAAGTTATCATTCTCAAGTCAAGGGCAGCATAATTGAAATATAATTAGTAAATCAAGTAAACAATATACAACAGTATCAAGCTGCATAATTAATGATCCAAATGTCAATAACGTTCATAGCACAATTTTCCAAGAGGTTCAATAACAAGACTCGCCAAATATATACAACATGTCGTCATACCAATCATAAGCAGAAGCAAGAAAGGTCGATGCCCTATATCAAGAAGGGTCAAAAACTCATAATCAAGAGAACCAAGTACCATATTAAAATGGCTTTCTAGTTCGTACTTAAAATGGAAAACTTCCATACATAAGACAAACTAAAAATCCAGAGTCAATATGGCATATGATCCGAATCAATAAGCATGCCAATAGTGAAAAAGTCACAGCCACAAGAAGGAAAAAGTCCCAACAAGAATCCAAGTGATCAAACAATTTGTACAAGTGGGCGAGTTACACAAGAGTCTTTAACATCACAAATGACCACAAGACGACAATGCAAAGTGATAAGAGGTAACCAAGGTACCAAGAAAATATTTCAGATATACCAGCAGGTAGAAATAGTACAAGTACAAGTTTATACACAAACCTCAATGTTTTAGCAAAGAAATAGTCCAACACGACTGGAATAGTTCATATCGTAGAACAACCAATGTATGAAGGTCCTCAACTTTTTCACGAGTATGTACAACCTTTAAGATGCAATTAAATAACTTCTTTAGTTCCTAGTATCTCAAAAATATTGAAGTAAAACAGGATAACCATCACAAGTATTCTTAGCCTTTACAAATACGACTATGGCTCCTAGAACAGTGATTCTGGCCAGCTTAATTTCTCATGTCGCAATTAAAATTAGAAAACAAAACGGCAAAACTAAACTTTATATCCTTAATAAAAGATGTAGGTACATCTATTAATCTTGCAAATAATCAAGAATCACCTCAAAATACATTTTGTACAAAGAGATATAATCAAAATACTAACAGTTGAACAGATAGGATTTCTAATTCCAGAAACTGGACATAACTTGTCCTATGTTGCGTCCCATATTTCGAATCCATAACAGCAAACTTAGAGTTTTACACAAGTATAAGAGTTGTAGAATTAGGAATTGTCTTTCCAATTCATATTTACTCACTGTAAATAAAGTTATATTGAACGAGATATGATTATACTACCAAACACTACCCAGTATTAAAATAAATTTTTTACCACTTACCAAGATGAAGTGTGTGTGTGTTGGATTCAAGCCAAAAGGACTTAGTTTTTCTTTTGACTTTGAAGAAAAATTGTTTTTCTAATGTATAATGTTCTTAGACTTTAGTTGAAACGAAAATCACAAGGGGAAGTGTCCAAATATAGTGTCAAGAGTGACTTAGTCACACATACAGATGTCAAATAAAGGTGCTGCCCAATTTATTGTGTTGCTGCCCAACTTGCATACATATACTGCTATATATATATATATATATATATATATATATATATATATATATACTTTTATACCAATATTTTCAACTTACTTGTAATTCTAATTAGTCTATTTACATAAATACCCTCATACAATACCTTAAATTACGATAACATTTATGTTAGGCACGTTTACAATTATCACAATATTTCAAGTTCCCAAAATAAGAATAAAACACCTTACAGTAATTAAGCAATTATGTATCGACATGTATATCATGGCCTAGTATCTTAGGGTGTTAAAATTCTCTCCCCCTTAATGTAATTTCATTTCAAAATTTACCTTAGATTCGTATCAAAGCAAGTGCGGATATTGTCTCCTCATGTCTTCTTCTCTCTCAGTGTGTCAATTTTCGTGAAGTTTGGAGGTCAAACGTCCAAGAACGTCCATGATATTCGAAAGGTGTGCCTTAAAATGACCTTGTGTGTCTAGGCATATTTCGTCAAGTTTTACGAGTTCGTTTTGGGTGAAATTCATGTGAGAGGTCCTAAATTGAAATACTGTCATGTTTGAGTTGAAAACTTACGATAAAATATCTCCAAGGACCATCCAAGTGTCCTTGAGGAAGGACCCAAAGTGATGCCCAAGATTGTCCAAGGCAGCCCCAAATGACTGAGGCAATCGACGGCTCGTGGGCCAATCGACGCCCTGTCGATGGGTTACGTTGGTAGGAACTTAAACTGGGGAAGGATGGGAACCATGTTGAGTCTCTGAACCCAACAACGGAAGGACAATATGGTTCGTTTGTATATAAACGGTCCGTCGATTGCCCAACCGTCGATGGGCAGTGTCCTGCATGCAGCTTCACTGTTAAGTGAGGGGTGATGTAGTAATTTCACCCCAATTCCAAATAAGAGGTTTGGCATTTTCGTAAGGGTCTTTTGGGTATTTTAAATGTGCATTTAAGTCTTTAACACTAAGAAGATTTCATTCTTCAAAATCAAAATCCCAAAATCCCTTAGAAATTCCTTAAGACTCAATTAAAGCCAAAACACAAGCAAGAGCTTGGATTGGAGATTTGAGTGAAGATTATTCAGCAAATTGGAGGATTAGCATTGTTGAGGTATGATTTTTGATCCTTGAAACTCGTTTCATCAAGGAGCCCAACTTTCAAAGATGTTTTCTAAAGTTTTCAATGTTAAACTTGACCTATTTCATGATGTACCATGGGTTCTTGCATTAATGGTTTTTAAATGTTGATTATGGATTGAATTGTTATTTTATTGATGATTTTAACCTAAATAACCTATGAACCCATATAATTGATGAACCCTAGTTTTTGACTAATTTATGGGTTACTTGATTTTGGTCTAATGTTTATGAATTAATGTGTAATTTCTTATGGGTTATATAATGATGTAAGAATTGTATTCAATTGATATCTAATTGGTCTTAGATTGTTAAATCTATATTTAATTGACTTAGATTTCATTGAGAATTATAGTTTATGCATTGAATTGATGTCCATGGCCATCGGTAAGGGCCTTGTGATGTTGAATTGGGTGATTTGGCATTGGTTGAAGTGATGATGATGGAGTGGTGGTACGCTTCCCTATTTTACTTTATTTAATGTTAATTAGACTTCAATTATGTTGTGATTGGTTTGTTCCACTTATGGTGGCGGTGTTATCTTAATTGATGTGGCCTTGTCGGCGTTATTTTAAGTATTATGATGATCATGGCCTTGTCGTCACTACTTGAAGTATTATGTTGATTAGTGTAGTTGATTATGTGAAGTATGATCATGTCTATCTATATGTGAAGTAATGTGAAAGTATGTGTTATTGTATTGATGCTATTTAGGTGATCGTGTTATATTAATGACTATGTGTTGTGTGTAGTCTTAGAGTTGATGCATGATTGTTTCCTACTTGGCTATATGAATCTATATTGGTTATGTTGATGATTATATAGTAGTGTACAGGATGACTTTAACATGATAACAGTTGTTCCTATGTGCTTCTAGAATGACATGTAAAATGTGCTAAAGGGAAGTAATGTTATGTCTTGTCTAGGTTGACTTAAGCGCCTTACTTGATGCATGGCTGATAATGAATATGTGATGTCTTGACTTAGGAAGCTAAAGATTCTTAATATTGTATGAATGTTAGGTGAGACCTTGAATGATGACAAGAGGGTCCTTTATGTGAAAACTTAAACCTAGTGGTAAGGTTATGAAACTTGAAGTCTAGAGCCTTAATGGTATCCTTCATGTAATGAATGATAGACATAAGGTTGATTGGATGGAACAACGTCATATCAATCCTTAGTAAAGTTATGACGAGCTTCTTGTCGCTATAGTGAGGTAGCCCTAATGTACTTTTCTTTAGTAAGGTAAATGTAAATGGGTTATGAACTTGATATGGAACCCTTTTGTATGAACCTTTATGTGATTTAATCTATGAGAATGAAGGCTAGCACCGAGTGAGTATGGTAAGGGAAGTAGTTCTAGTTAAAGTATGAGGCTATAATACAAAGTAAGACCTTCATATTCCTTAACCATGTGCCTACATGGGATGTGTCCATGTTCTACCATTGGCAAGTAGAACAACCTCATCGGAGTAGGATAGAACTCCGGATTCCATGTTTTGCTACCATGGTCTATGTAGGTTATTGCCTATTCTCATCATATGGGATACCTATTAGCATTAGATAAGTTCTATGGGGTTTAGGTGGTGGTATGGGACGCTATCTAGACATTGCACAATAGGCTTCGAAGGTGTTAGTAAGAGTCCCTAGGTCTTCTCCAAGACCATTACTTGAATGCCCTTTATGTGGTAAGTGTCTCTTAATGAACTAATGAACTAATGACTTATGTTAGAAAGTATGTAAATGCATGAGTACCTAATCTAAAGTGACTTAAGGATTCCTTAGCTAAAGTGTGAAGAGGGCGTATGGGATGCTCTTTTCATGTCTTATCTATGAAAGTCTTGATAATGACTCTAGTTATGGAAGTTGGTTGTTGTGTTTGACATGATCTAAACTTAGGAAGTCTTAAAGATTATTTAGGTAACCATGAAGGGGGTGTATGGGCGTTCTCTTCTAGGAGTACTTAAGTAAATCTTTTGATAGCCTTGGTAGGGGAGATTGTCATATCTTATATGTTATGTATGTTGGTGTATTGTAGGTGTGTATGTGTCTCACTATGAGTAATCTTGAGATCGTTTAGGAACATTTAGAATGGGTGTATGGGCGGCCTCTCTTTGTGTGACTTAAGTGAATCTTAGGATAGCTTTAGTGAGAAGACTACATGCTAGAAGGTGTGTTTGGTGAAGGACTAAGCACTTCACTGTAACAGTGAAGGGACTTCACTGTACAATGATTTGAGTTACTATTAAGTAGCTCCTAAAAATGTGATAATTGGTTTAAATGTTTCCTTATGTGTTTCGAAGTTGATAAATGTTATTCTTATGATTATATTACGATATTTATATAAAAAGATGCATATTTCCAATAAATGTCCGTTTTCATGATTTTTATGCATTATGTCATATTTAGTACATGTGGTTGTACTAATCCATGATTTTATCTATCTCTATAGTTGTTGGTAGGTGAGGAGCATTTGGGAAGCAAGACTTGAACTGTAGCATCGTTCAAGAAAAGTTGAAGTATGTCCTCAATTGGCTCGAGTGCATATATAGATGTCTTTTATGTCTTTTATTTTGAAGTATTGTAATAGACTAAGTATTTCTATATTCGTATTGTGTATGGGCCGTTTCCCAAGTATTCTCGTGTCTTAAGTTTGATGAGATTGGGACTTAGTATTTATTATGATTTTATATGATAGAGTTTTTAAAGACTATGATATGTTTTGTGAAAAGTTGTAATTCTGCACTACTTTTCATTATGTATATGCAATGAATGATATGAAAGAGATTGCATAAGACCTCCGAGAGGTCGAGTACGCCGGGTACAATCCTAGATTGTGCCCTAACTTCTAGGGTTTGGTCTTGGGGTGTGATAGAAGTGTCCAAATATAGTGTCAAGAGTGAAGCTTAGTCACACATACACATGTCAAATAAAGGTGCTGCCAAATTTATTGTGTGCTGCCCAAATTGCATACATATACTCTTATATATATATATATATATATATATATATATATATATATATATATATATATATATATATATATATATATATATATATACTTTATACCAAAACAATCAACTTACTTGTAATTCTAATTAGTCAATTTATATAAATACCCCCATAAAATACCTTAAATTACATAACACTTATGTTAGGCACGTTTACAATTATCACAAAATTTCAAGTTCCCAAAATGAGAATAAAACACCTTATAGTAATAAATCAATGATGTATCAAGATGTAAATCATGGTCTAGTATCTTAGGGGTGTTACAACTCTCTCCCCCACAAAAAAATGTTGTCTCAAAATTTACCTTAGACTAGTACCGAAACAAGTGCGGATATTCTCTCCTCATGTCTTCTTCTCTCTCCATGTAGCTTCTTTTCAAGAATGTTTCATCCAAAGTACGTTTACTAAGGGTATTATATTTTTCTTATGCTGCTTTACTTCCCGATCTTGAATTAGGATAGGTTCTTCATTATACGTCAAGTCAGGATTAACCTCAATAGATTCAACTGGAAGAACATGAGATGGATCAGAACGGTATATTCTAAGCATAGAAACATGGAAGACATTGGGGAACTTGTCTAACTCAGGTGGTAAAGCCAATTTATATGCAACTAGCCCGACCCTTTCAAGTATTTCATAAGGTCCAATAAATAGGGGACTAAGTTTTCCTTTTTGGCCAAATCTCATAATCTTTTTTCATGGAGGCACCATTAAGAATACTTTATCTCCAACCTGATATTAAATGTCACGTCTTTTTAGATCAGCCTACGACTTTTGTCTATCCGAAAAAATCTTTAAACGATCCTTGATAATTTTCACCTTGTCCTCTGTTTGATGCACCATTTCAGGACCAGTAAGCTTTCTTTCACCAATTTCACTCTAACAAAGAGGGGTCCGACATTTTCTTCCGTGTAAGGCTTCATAGGGAGACATTCCAATACATTATTGTTATCTATTATTATAATCAAATTATATCAAAGCTGTCCCAAATACCCTCAAACTCCATAATGCAAGCTCGAATCATATCCTCCAGAATTTGTATCACTCTTTCAGATTGTCCATCTATCTGAGGATTGAACGAAGTACTAAATTTCAATTTTGTACCCAAAGCTTCCTGCAAGCTTCACCAAAATCTAGATGTATACCTTGGGTCTCGGTTAGATACAATAGACATGGGGATCCCATTTAGTCTTACAATCTCATTAATGTATAACTCGGCTAAACCCTCAAGTGAGTAATCCATCCTGATTGCTAAGAAGTGAACACTCTTTGTTAGCCTATCTACAATCATCCATATTGCATCATGACGAGGAAGTCTACAAACAAAGTTCATAGTTATTCTCTCACATTTCCATTCCGGCATCGACAAAGGCTGTAGTAAACCAAACGGGACATGATGTTCAGCCTTTACTTATTGACAAACCAAACATTTTGAAATGAACTCCGCAATTTCTCTCTTTATACTATTCCACCAATAATTTTCTTTGATTGTTATACATCTTTGTACCTCCACGATGCATTGCATATGGTGATGTATGTGCTTCTTTCAATATTTCTCTCTTCAATTTCTCATTATTAAGGACACATAACATGTTTTGATAAAGTACGACACCATCCTTTGTTAAAGTAAAGTCAAGCTTTTCCCCATTTTGGACCTCTCTAGTCAATTTTACAAGTTTCTCATCTAACTTTTCTGCTTCCTTCACTTGTTGAAGTAATATTGACTTTACTTGCAAATTAGCAATAACTGAACAATTTGAATCAGGTGTAAAACAAACATCCATGGATCTTAAATCAAGGAGCAATGTCAAAGGACAAAGAAATGCTTGCGAAAGATTTTCAACTTAAGGCATCGACAACCATATTAGCATCACCTGGATGATAATCAATCGTGTAGTCATAATCCTTGATGAGTTCAAGCCATCTACGTTGTCTTAGGTTCAACTCCTTTTGAGTACTAAGTACTTTAAGCTCTTGTGATCAGTGAACATATGACATTTCTCTCCATACATATAATGTCGCCAAAATTTTAAAGCAAACACTATGCATCAAGTTCAAGATCATGAGTCGGATAATTTAATTCGTGCGGTTTTAATTTGCGATAGGCATAAGATATTACCTTTCCTTCTTTCATCAAAACACATCCTAGACCATTGTGAGAAGCATCATTGTATGGAACATATTCTTTCCCTTCAATTGGTAGAGTAAGTATAGGCGCTTGAGTCAGCAAGGATTTGAGAGTTTCAATGCTCTCTTGACATTTTTCATCCCAAATATACTTTACTTCCTTTTGCAAGAGTTTAGTCAAAGGAGAGGCAACAATGGAGAAGTCTTTCACAAATCTCCTATAGTATCCTGCTAAGTCCAAGAAACTTCTTACCACAGTCAGACTTTTGGAAGGTCTCCATTCAACAACTATTTGTATCATACTAGGATCCACCTTCACGCCTTCACTTAATACAACATGTCCTATAAAACACATCTCATCAAGACAAAATTCACACTTAGAAAGTTTAGCATAAAGTTCTTTGTCCTTCAAAATCTGCAAAATAATCCGAAGGTGGTTATCATTGTCTTCACTATTTCTGGAATATATTAAAATATCATGTATAACAACAACCACAAACTGATCAAGATAAGGCTTGAATACTCAATTCATTAGATCCATGAATATCGCAAGAGCATTTGTCAATCCGAATGGAATCACCAATAACTCATAATGACCATATCGAATTCTAAAATATGTTTTAGGAAAATCATTCTCTATAACACGCAGTTGGTGATATCCAGACCTTAAATAGATCTTCGAGAATACTTTAGCACCCTTCAGTTGGTCAAACAAATCATCAATCCTTGGTAGTAGATATCTATTCTTTATTGTTATTCTATTCAATTTTCTACAGTCAATACAAAGCCTAAGAGTGCCATCTTTCTTCTTTACAAATAAACAAGGGCTCCCCAAGGAGAAACACTAGGTCGAATAAAACCTTTCTCAAGGAGTTCTTGCAATTGAGATTTCAATTCTCTCAATTCTTCTGGAGCAATTCGATAAGGAGTGATGTAAATAGGAACAGATCTAGGGATAAGCTCGATTGGAAATTCAACCTCTCTTTCTAGGGGGAAATCTAGGAAGGTTTTTCAGGGAAAACTTCTAGAAAATCACATAGAGCAGATATGTCCTTGATACAAAGACTCTTCAATTGTGTATCAACTATGTGAGCAAGGTATGCCTTACATCCTTGACGCATCATTTTTCTTGCCAAGGCCGCAGAAATAATACTAGATGTCAATGACTTTTCACCTTGTATGATGATATGTGAACATGTAGGATTTTTAAAACTCACATGCTTTGACCTACAATCTAAGACTTCATGATATTTATTAAGCTAGTCCATCCCGATAATAACATCAAAATCCTTGAAGAGCATTTCAATCAAATCAGCAAGGAAGACTAGCTTTCGAATCATGAAGGGACAATCAAGATGAATGCTATTACACACAACTTGATAACCCAATGGTCATTCAACCAGCACATCATAATTAAGTCTCATAGATTTCACATTTCAGGAAGGACAAGTAATGAACAAATATAGAAATGTGTAGAACCAGGATCAAACATTGTAAACACACATACGCCAAATAAGTGAAATTTACCGACAATCACGTTTGTCCATCTTGATCATCCCTCTTCCTTATAGCAAAAGCGTGTGCAGTACCTCTCTGTCAACAAGCTTGATTAGCTTTAGTTGAACCTGCTGCTTTGGTGTTTCTAGGTCTTTCACCTTTATTAGTTTGAGAAGGATTAACAGAAGGCTTATAAACCGAACCTTCAGTTTTCAAGAAAGGACATTATTTGGATTATCACAGTCCTTCACTTTATGATCAAAGCTCCCACAATTAAAACATTCACCAGAGGCTCTCCTACAAGTACCATAATGATTCTTTTCACATTGCGGACAAGTGGGAACGCGAGGCTTGCCTTAACCATAATTTGGAGTGCTAGGTGTAGAAAATCTGATCTGGTTTGCTTCTAATGAGCTGTACAATTATCACTACAAACCTTAGAATTATCAAACATTCCCCTTTTTGATGGACCTCCAAAATTTGGTCTAGGCTTTCGGAATCTGTTTATATTTCCACTAGCTTCTTCTTTATCAAGTCGTTCCCAAGTAAAAGTAGCAGACACTAACTTACAGAAGTTCTCATGTTGGAGGATCGCCAGATTCTTCCTAATGAAATCATTTAAACCGTCTTCAAATTTCCTGCACTCATCTTTTTCCTCTTTAATAATACCCCCATCATAACGAGAGACCCTTAGAAACATTTGTTCATATCAGCAATAGATAGGCCTCTTTTCCTTAGATTCAAAAACTCTTTTTTCTTTGCATCACAATAATCCGGTGGTACATACTTCATGCGAAATTCCTTAAGAAAATCATCCCAAGTAAGAACATGAGGGTTTACCTTTGCATTGGGAACACTTACCCACCGATTAATCATAAGCATCCTTTTGTAATAATCAAATTGCATACTTAAATTTTGCAACATCTGAACACTCCAACCGCTCAAACACCCTCTCCATACGATCTAGCCATTGTTCAGCATCAGTAGGATCAACAGTGCCTTCAAACTCCACTCCACCAATTTTCCTCATTTTCTCAAAGTTAATCCCATTGGGATCATGCATCGATTTAGCCATGTAGTGAAAGAATTAAACCGTTTGTTGAAAAGGAGGAATCATGGCTTGAGTAACATGACTCACATGAGGATGTGAACCAGCTCTTACACGTTGATGGTTTCCCACTTCAAACCCGCTAGTGTTGGGAACATACTCATTCGATATATGTTCTCCAACCCCTTCCAGTGCATGAGGTTGGGAAACAAAGGCATCCGAACCTTCACGAGCAACTTCCATAGGTCGTTTAGAAGAAGTGGCCATAACTTAATTCCTTCAAAAGGGAAGATCACACTGCATTAGGGATATGTACATGATGTGCGTGCATCCTACATGCAATAAGGATATGGAAAACCATGTAAGTGAACATGAATTCTATATAGAACCGTTTCGAAAGCAAATAACTATACAAGTAACTCACAACAAACATCCTAGAACCAGAAACCTAGGCTCTGATACCAACACCTGTAGCGCCACTTTCCGAGAGATACTACAACTTGGCAAGAAACCTAATTCAATACTTGCGACATTTAAAAGAGATTAACGAAGGTATACTGATTTTTTTTATCTAGTAAAGGATTAGGTTCATAACGAATAATTTCGTTAAGGATGTGCATCTTGCCCTCTTTAAATATTTAATGAGGTCAAAATTTATATGGCACGAAATTTTAACTAACGATGAAAAAGCCTCCCAAAATCTATTAAGCAAATAACCGACAAGCTTTCATGCATATGTTATTCTCGCATTTAAGTATGAAATAACAATATTGTTACAAACATCCATGTAGCAAACATCAGCATATTCATGCCTCACACAACTTAGAAAACATATAGTAAATTATTATATTACAAGACTTGGGTTTATACACCCCAAAAAGATAAAAACATATAGTCATACTTATATTACAACTCATGGTGACTTGACCAAATAAGCCCTTAAAATCACATGTAATTATACATCACATTCGTGCACAAGTCCAAGGTTTATACAAAATATATATATGACTATATGCAAGTGTGATCTTCCTTTAAGGCTTTCAAAATCTCCATCTTCAATAACCAACTTCAAGCATCCTCTGGAACATTCCCTATGATAGAAACAACTATTGCTAAGCATAAAGCTTAGTGGTGTAAAAACTACAGATCCGGTGCCCTTAGATTAATCAAGTCATCATTCTCAAGTCAAGGGCATCATAAATGAAATTTAATTAGTAAATCAAATAGACAATATACAAAGAGTATCAAGTTGGATAATTAAATCTCCAAATGTGAATAACGTACATAGAACAATTTTACAAGAGGTTCAATAGCAAGACTCGGACAATATATACATTATGTCGTCACACCAAGCACGAGCAGAAACAAGAATGGTCGACGCCCTGTATCAACAAGGGTCAAAGCTCCATAATCAAGAGAACCAAGAACCATATTGAAATGACTTTCTAGTTCATACTTAAAATGGACAACTCCCATACTTAAGACGAACTAAAAATGCAGAGTCAAGATGGAAAATAATCACAATCAAGAGGCATGTCAATAGTGACAAAGTCACAACCACAAGAAATACAAAGTCCTAACAAGAATGCCAAGTGATCAAACAATCCGTAAAAGTGGGCGAGTTACACAAGAGTCTTTAACATCACAATTGACCACAACACGACAATGCAAAGTTACAAGAGGTAACCATGGTACCAAGATATTATTTGAGATATACCAACAGGTAAAAATAGTATAAGTACAAGTTTATACATAAATTTCAACGCTTTAGCAAAGAAACAGTCCAACATGACTTAAAGAGTACAAATCGTAGACCAACCAACGTATGAAGGTCCTCAACTTGTTCACAAGTGTATACAACCTTAAAAATGCAATTAAATAACTTCTTTAGTTCCTAGTATCTCAAAAATACCGAAGTAAAATAGTATAACCATCACAAGTATGCTTAGCCTTTACAAATACGACTATTGCTCCCATGACAGTGATTCTGGCCAGCTTAATGTCTCATGTCGCTACTAAGATTTGAAAGAGAAAATGGCAAAACTGTACTTTATATCCTTCATATATGATGTATACCTTATCTTAAAAGATGTAGGTACATCTATTAAGCTTACAAATAATCAATAATCACCTCAAAATACGTTTTGTACAAAAAGATATAATCAAAATACTAACAGTTCAACATACAAGATTTCTAATTCCAGAAGCTGGACAAAACATGTCCTATGTTACGTCCCATATTTCGAATCTATAACAGCAAAATTAGAGTTTTCCACAAGCATAATTGTTGTAGAATTATGGATTATATTTCCAAATCATATTTACTCATTGTAAACAAAGTTATATTGAATGAGATATGATTAAACTACCAAACTACCCAGTATTAAAATAAATTTTTTACCACTTACCAAGATGAAGTGTGTGTGTGTTGGATTCAAGCCAAAAGGACTAGTTGTTCGTTTTATTATGAAGAACAACTGTTTTGCTAATGTATAATGTTCTTAGACTTCAGTTGAAACAAAAATCACAAGGGGAAGTGTCCAAATATAGTGTCAAAAGTGAAGCTTAGTCACAGATACAGATGTCAAATAAAGGTGTTGCCCAATTTATTGTGTGCTCCCAATGTTGCATACATATACTTCAATATATATATATATATATATATATATATATATATATATATATATATATATATATATATATATATATATACATATGTTTGATACCAAAACTTTCAACTTACTTTTAATTCTAATTAGTCAATTTACATAAATACCCCCATACAATACCTTAAATTACGATAACACTTATGTTAGGAACGTTTACAATTTTCACAAATTTCAAGCTCCCAAAATTAGAATAAAACACCTTATAGTAACTAAGAAATTATGTATAGACATGTAAATCATGGTCTAGTATCTTAGGGGTGTTACACCTATGGTCGGCATAAAACTTTTGCCAGCTATAGGCTATTTTCAAGCGATTCCTTCTTATATGAACTTTCTCCAAAGTCTTATAAATCAATTCGGGACGAAAAAGTGAAGACTCACCCACTTCAAACCATCCATTTGGAGACCTACATCTCCTACCATACAAGGCCTCAAAAGGAGCCACAAATATATATGAATGGTAACTATTGTTGTAATAAAACATGAACCAAGGAAACCTAAGTCTAAGAATATATTATATAACCAAGATACCTTCATGGGAAACAAGGGTAAGGGTTTAAACAAAAACTCTTAAGGAGGGAGTGAAGGTGGGTATGCATATGAGAGACCTAGGTGTACTACTTGTGGGAAGCAACATTTGGGTAAATGTCTTGTTGGTACGGATGGTTGCTTTGGATGTGGTAATAGGGGTCATAAGATGAGAGATTGCCCTAACCTCAAGTCAAAAGGGAAATAGGTTAACGAAGCTCTTCATAATGGCCCGGATCTTAATGCTCCAAAAAAGAATCATTTTTATGCACTTCAAGCTAACAAAGGAGCTAATCCGGAGTGAAGACTTTGGTAAGTCCTAAACTCATTATGGTTGCTATGTTTTTCTTTAGATGGGTTCACCCAAAGTGGGGGAGAATGAATTGAGTAAAATGGTAGTTAATATCCTTATTTTCCTTCTATTCTTATTCAAGGTTGAGACCAAAATTCTTAGTAGTTTGGTTATTATTTGGAGTCTTGCATATTAGTATGAGTTGAATTTCTATTTATGTTAAGAGTTCCTTTGATTGTGTATTATTTTGCATGCTTTTGATGATATCATGATTATATGGGGAGATTGGTAGCTAACCTATATTTCTCATGTCACTTTGTAGCTATGGTTATTTGCTTAATTGATTCAACATGTTATGCTTATGTGCTAATGTGTGATTTGAAAGCTATTACATGTTGAGCTTTATGATTATATGTTGAGAATGTCTAATGTTGGAGAAGTTAGTTCCTCCATAAATTAAATGAAAATGATGAAGTAAGTGTATGCTTTGAATTGTGGAATTTGTTCCAAATTTGCTTATGTGCCTTAGAGTGCCTAATGATGTGGAGTTGTTGTTCCTTATAAGTTGTGTGCATTGATTATGAATGTTATTACCTTGATGATATGTGTGATATGTTTCTAGTTGTGTCCTTGATGTATTTGAAAGTGTTTAAGTGTCATTCGAGCAGGAATGTTATTCTAACTGGGGGAGATTGTAACGACCATAAAATGAAATAGGTCAAAGTAGAGCTTCACATGTGTTTCATGAGTTAATTATGTGATTAAATGGTTAATGTTGTTTTTAGTAGGCAGTTTATTAAGTTTTGTAGAGTTTGGAAGTCAAACGTCAAGGAAAGTTGGACGACTAGACGTCTATGTGATTCGGTGAGTTCTTATGTGCCATGGAATGCTTGGTGTGTTGTTTGGAGTCCAAATCGATGTAATGGGACCCTAGGACCTATATGACCATGTTTAGGGGTTCAAATTACGGGTAAAACTCCACCTAGGACCCACAAGGGTGATACGCTCAAATTTACTTCTCAAATAAGAAGTAAAGCGGTCGTATCAAGTAAAGAACCCAACTAATGAGGTTGAGATCGATCCCACAAGGAAAATAGTTCAGACTTAACTTTATTCTATTATTACTATTATTTAGCCAACTATTTTCCGAGAAATAAAGAGACAAAAAGGGGAATTTTATTTCTAAATTAATGAAAATGATTAACTAAATAAAAATGGACAACCAACAGATTCAGCTTTCGAAGTTTAATCAAATTATAAAAGTAACTAGGGCTTTAGTGTTCCCCACAGGTTCCTAACTTGGTAAATCTAATTATAACAATTCTATCCTTATATCTTGCATGTAAAGTGATAAGTTATGTATCTCTAAATCCTTGGTCCGGCATCTAGAGAATTTCACTCCGCACCTTGGTCCGGCTACATGTGTTGCTATACTAAGCCTTATCTTTACCTCATATTAAACATCGTATTCGGTATTTGACTAACTTATTAACTCGTACCAACCAATACTAGCCTATTAGATAGTCTACACTAAATCTATATTGATAATTCTTTTCCTATTATCTACCTCCTTGGTCCGGCAAGTAGCATTAAGGCGAGTTCTAACGTTGGCCATCCGTTAAAAAGACTTCTACACGAAAGAATTATCAATACATGCAAGACACCACTCTAGAATTGTTATTTAAGTTAGATTTTTACCTTGTTATTCACCCATGGTTCCCACAACCCTAGCTATGAGGTTTAGTTACCCATGTTCATAATTACACAATTCATATTGTTAATGGAAGAATTCATGCACTTACTTTTATGAAAACGAATAATTTCCCAGAATTTAACTTGATTAATCAACGAAATCACCAAAAATCATTTACCGAGAAAGTATCATAATTCCCAAAACCGAGAATTCAATAATATAATAGAAGAACTAAAAATTAAAAATTATCCAGAAAGTCTAACCCCAAAAACGAGGTTTTTCCCACTATTTATAATAAAAACAAAGTCTAATCAAATAAGGATTCTATTTACTAAAAATCTGTCCAAACGCGTCTGGATCGACGCACCACGTGACGGACCGTCATGGACACGACGGACCGTCATAGACTCCGTCGTCCCATACATCACCATTCTTCTGTTGCTTTCTTCATTCCCCTCGATGGACAGGTATGACGGACCGTTTCAAGCACGACGGTCCGTCGAGGGTCTTCGTTCTAAAATACTTGGACTTCTTGGAATTTGGGTACTGGGACTACTTCTCTAATCATCACGACGAACAAGCAGGACGGACCATCGTGGCTATGATGGTCCGTCATGGACTTCCGTAATCCCACACTTGGTCAGACTTCCCCATTTTCCTTCAGCAACTTCTCCCTTCACTACGATGCCACCTACGGACCGTCACAGCCTCGACGGACCGTCATAGGTTCCATAGGTGGTCTCTTCTGCATTTCTTTCTCAAAAACTCCCGCATTCATCCTTGGACAGATTTTCTGCAAACAAAGAGAAACTTACATAAAAACCAACACAAAAAGGCTTTCGACACACACTAAACTTAAGGAAAAAGCATTAGAAATACCGTGAAACCACGGTACATCAACACCCTCAACTTAAATTCATTGTTTGTCCTCAAGCGACGCACTATGACTCACTACAAAATCTTTGTACAAAAGTAAACATATTTTAACTTCCGCAATCATTTGGCTATCAATCCCGATTATTCACATTATATTCATGCATGGTTTCACTATTAGGCATTGACTTGTGTAGAATCAAACCATGACCCAGACTCACTACGCGATGATACCTATCCTCTTCAACTTCTCACCGAGATGCTAATATTTCCGGTATTGCAACTCCTGTCCTCACTTCAAATAACATCCTCATTTTTCACACAATGATTTTAGTTTGAGTATAAGGATCACTTTTTGACACTCACTCTCAGAACTTCACAACTCATTTATACATATTGCGATAGGCTTGCCCTTATTTTCACTACTTCAAGTTCGCCATACAACTCTTAGGATCACAATAGGACTTTTTTAGATTGTAACATAGGCTCAGAGTCACGTAGGGTATATTTAGGTATACTTTAGTGACTTGTTGCCCTCCTTGACATATCGTCTACGCGAACCACCTTTTTATTATTTTATTTCGCCCTATTACTCAATTCTTTTTTCACTTTGCTGTTTTCCCTTTATTATCCTTATGTGTAAGTGACTTTTCTCTTTTCTTGTGTTTATTTTGCTTTTTATTCATATTTTCTTTTTTAGTCACTTCTATTTTATTCTTTCTTTCTCTTCATTCTTTCAACCCCACTTTCCGGGGTTTTCCTTATAACAGCCACCCTCAACTCATGATTTTGCCATGAGTTAAGGTTCACAATACCCATGGTTGGGTCAAGGCCTAAACAAGGTTGCTTTCTGCATTAGCCACCCTCAACTTATGCTTTTGGCATAAACTGAGGTGCACATGTCCAAGGAGGGACCAGGGCCAACACATTGTTCCCAGAGAAGATCATTTGGGGTGAAAAAGAAAGATCTATTTTAAGTTCAATTCATTTGGATCAAAAAGGGATTAACTTCATTTGGTTTTCTGTTCTTTTTACGCTCAAGATTGACTATTTCGAACAAGGGCCTATGATCCTTTCCTAATTGATTGTTTTGACTCACTTTTAGCAGGACTAACCAGGCAAGTTCTAGCTCAGTATTGATGGTGAACATTCGAATTCACCTCACACTCACTTGACAGTCCTTGCATTCCTGGATTATTAGACACCTAGTTCAAATCTTAGATTCAGGATCATGCAGTAGTGTATCTGTATTTCATGTTTCAAACCACACACTTATCACTTACTATGCCTAGTCATGCAATTGATTATTGAGATATCATATTTATTTTAGCCATCATGCTTCAGATTTATACTATGTACATAAGATATGACATGCCGGATCAACAATAAAAGTAATCAGTCTTTTGGGGAAAAAAGAACACAGGCAAGAAAACCCCAAAAGAGGATCGTGAACTTGGGCTACTCAGAATTCACCCAAGTACTCACTTTCAATTTACCCCACCCCCAACAAAAGATATGCAATTTTCCCCAATGCATAAAAGAGCTAAACAACGCAAAAGGGTAAGTGAAGGAAACCTGAGGCGCTAAGCGCCGGCGATCAGTAAGCTGGTAGGTCCGGTTCACCGGAACACACTCCCTGTGTAGTCTGGACATCCTCAGTAATGTCCACATCATCAACAGCACCATCAGTAGTGCCTCCCACAGAATCTATAAATTTGGAGCTAGACGCCCCGGCAGCTACTTTTACAGCCCTCAACTTACGGGCCTCCTCATCAGCAATCGAGGCTGTCCTCGCAGCCTCCATCTCACGGCGCTCCTTCTTCTCGCCCTAACCTCATCCTCCTATCGACCCCTGCGTCTCTTGGTATGCTCTCATGGGGGAGGTGGTGGAACATCAAAAGTGGCAAAAATAGCAGCCATCACTGTGTCATCAGCAGGCTCTGCAGAAGGGGCCTCAGACTCAGGCACCCTCGCCTCTAAGATCGTATCCAGATCAGCCCGCAGACTCTCAACCGCAGCCTGAAGGGTCGACATGTCCACCGGAGGTGTTGGTCGGGCTAGCACTCGCAACTCAAAAGCGTCCAAGCACTGATGTACCTCTGCGATCTTTCTCTCTGTGTGCTGTACCATCTTACGCTCCTCTGCCTCAGCAATAGTCTTCTATATCCAAGGCTGGATGTGATGCAGAAGTGTAGCCATCTGTGCCTCGATTTTTTGGACCCTAGCAAATGGGACCAGAGTGGCGGAAGGAGCCGAGCGAGAGGAGCTCGGGGCAGTGCTACTACCTGGGATAGACTCGACCGTAGTAGTGTCAGCGTGTGCAGAAGCATCCTGGGAAGCCGCATGGGCATGCTCTATGGTGTCGGCCAGGTTCTCACCAAGTGGAACCACCTCCGGGCGGGGCCCTCTGCGTGGGGCCAACTCATTGGCCTCATCCCTGATGAGGGCGATGTCAACATTTTCTTGCGGGGTCTGGATCTGGTCAATGTGCCAAATGGGCACGCCTGCGGATCTGCACAAAGAGAAAATCATACAAGGAAAAGGGTAAGTCGTGGTGACCTTGAAGGCCCTCTCATGCATGACCGCTTGGAGAAGCCAAGCGAAATCGACCTTGAACCCTGCCATTATTGCGGCCATAAGAACTGCACGATCTCAGGTGACGATATTATCAGCAGCAGTGGGGGATAGACAATGGCAGACTATCAACCAAAGAAACTTGGCCGTAAAGGTCAAGTTGGCCTTCCTGATGGCTCCCTTCGGCTCCATCACCCAATACGCAGCCTCTCCATCAATAGATAAATGCTGGGCCATCCACCTCTTGGTGGTCTCTCTCAGTGAAGGCTCGCGTAAGAACCGGCCCTCTTTGACAATTTGCCACCGGTAATCGAACTCGGCGGTGAGAGGTGTGCTGGTGGTGTCACTATCCGTGCCGTACAGATATCGGCGGATGGCTGGTAGGGAGATGTCGACCTGTATGCCGCATACTCGGACGTGCTCAAGTGGGGCCTGTTTGGCGGGGCAGACCGCGTATCTATTTGTGAGCGGAGAGTGGCCACATAAGAGGCATAGAACTCTCGGACTAACTCCTCACTGTAGCGGCCCAAAGAACGAGCCGTCCACTCCAGCCGGTGTCTGGTGAAAAGAGTGTGAATGTCTGGCATGGTGGGGAGACTTCCCGTGAGGACCCGCCTCTCCAGTGTGAGGGTCCGTCTCATGAAGCCTTTGTCATTGAGCACCTTGGCGTCTAAGTATACTTTGTATTGCCCGTCGACACACCACCGGTTGGGCTGATCGGCAACCGGGGCAGGGACTCCAGTTGGTGAGCCAGGGGTGGAGTCAGTGCTGTCAGCCTCATCATCCGAGGCAGACTGTGTAGCTGTGGCGGGGGCAGAGGCTTCTGCGGACCCGGAGGCTTCCTCTAACCACGAAAATCCTAAGGAGCCAGATGCTCCTTCGTCTTGGGCAGCTAACCCAGAAGGTGTGCCGGTCAGTGTGCGCTCCTCATCAGATTGGGAGGCAGTGACTACGCCGGGCGCCACCTTCTTGGGCGTGATTCTCGGTACACATGGAGTTCGTGCTGTAGTAGCAGTGCCTTGGGGCACGTACTCTGGATCATGCTCATCATCAGAGCCTATCACCAATTGGGCAGACAGGGCGACAGATTTAGAAAGCCCACATGCATAAACGCGATCTTGTTTAGGTGCCATGAGAGGTAGTACCTGTAACGAATCATCATTAGTACTTGAAAGATAAAACATGACAACAAAAAAAATGAGAAAATAATACACAGAAACTCAAACCAGTGATAACAGATCTGAAGTAGTAGTAAGGCACGACGGACCTGATGACGGCCCGTCGTCCGTATGACGGACCGTCCTGCGGTCCGTCATGTAATACTCAGCAGTATAGAGTATCAGAAGGATGGTCTCATACTGATACGACGATTGTTCAGGACGGGTCGTCGTGGGTATGACGGTCCGTCACATGTGTCCGTCAGTGGACACTTAGAAAAAGTGTGGAGACCCTTAGGACAGGGGTCTCTGACCGTCACGACGGTTGTGCAGGATGGACCATCGTGGGTATGATGGTCCGTCACATGTGTCCGTCAGTGGACGCTTAGAAAAAGTGTGGAGACCCTTAGGATAGGGGTCTCTGACCGTCACGACGGTTGTGCAGGATGGACCGTCGTGGGTATGACGGTCCGTCACATGTGTCCGTCAGTGGACACTTAGAAAAAGTGTGGATACCCTTAGGACAGAGGTCTCTGACCGTCACGACGGTTGTGCAAGATGGACCGTCGTGAGTATGACGGTCCGTCACATGTGTCTGTCAGTGGACACTTAGAAAAAGTGCGGAGAACCTTGGGACAGGGGTATCTGACCGTCAGGATGGTTGTGCAGGACGGACCGTCATGGGTACGATGGTCCGTCACATGTGTCCGTCAGTGGACAGTTGGAAAAAGTGTTGAGACCCTTAGGACAGGGGTCTCTGACTGTCACGAAGGTTGTGCAAGACGGACCGTCGTGGGTACGACGGTCCATCATCGGGTTGTCATGCTGTCATTCAGAGACAGAACTGGGGGATGCCACATTCACCCCATGTGAGTCAAAACAAAGACCCAACAATTCTCTAACACTCTTGAACCTAAATACCTATCAAATTTACAAGATTTAAAGCCCTAATTTCTCTAGTTTTATCCAGGCATTTTGTGAAATTAATAACCTAGGTTGACAATATATATTCAAAGAGCAAAAGACCCATATGCTTATAGTAAAGAAAAACAAAACAAACTAAGTAAATGGGTGGAGTTTGCAGGAACACATACCTTGGAAGAGGAGAAAATAAGACGAAAGTGATGGCACCCAACAGAGAAGACTGAGAAGCACAGCAGCAGACTCCGACCAAGAAGGGAGATTTGGGAGGGAAAATGGGAGAATATGGGGAATTTGGGAAGAGAAAGCAGTTGAAAGGCTCAAATGGGGGAACGAGGGGAAAAAAACTGGTAAATGAAGGGGTGGGGGGGTTTAAAATGTTTAAAAACTTTTGAAATTCATCAGCCGGGTCGGGTCGGGTAACCGGGTAATGAAGTGACAAAATCCCGATGATGGTCCGTCGCATATGTGACGGTCCGTCATAGATTCCGTCGCATGTGCCCTAATTCTTAAAAAATACTAAAGAGCGTACCTGGCACGACGGATTCATGCGACGGTCCATCACAGGCGTGATGGTCCGTCGATGTATCCGTCAGTGAATGTGGCAGAGTAACTTTTCTGCAGAACTTCCTGTAGATGTGCTACCTGAAAATTTACAACCCATTAATGGAAAATTGCTACCACTACTGGAAAGAAAAACTATAAAGTGGTTAGATGATAAATATTGGGTTGCCTCCCAACCAGCGCCTAATTTAACGTCGCGGCACGACTGAGGACACTCGATTACTCAGACTTTATCAAGATAATATGCCTCAATTACCTCATTCGCCGATTCCGCATGAGCTATATAGATTTTTAGACGTTGTCCGTTCACCTTAAACCGCACACCTTCCTTGTTTTCCAATTCAACCGCTCCATGAGGGAATAATTGGGTGATCGAGTAAGGGCCAGTCCATTTAGACTTGAGCTTGCCCGGAAACAGGCGCAATCTAGAGTTAAATAAAAGCACCGAATCCCCAATCATAAACTTTCGTTTCTCGATCTTTAGGTCATGGTACTTTTTCATCTTTTCTTTGTAGAGGGATGAGCTTTCATAAGCCTTTAGGCAAAATTCATCAAGTTAATTTAACCCATTTAACCGTTGTTCTGCAGCTTCGTTCCAGTCCATTTTTAGCTTCTTCATAGCCCACATGGCTTTATGCTCTAATTCAACTGGAAGATGACATGCTTTCCCATATACTAGTTGGTATGAGGACATACCTATGGGAGTCTTATACGCTGTCCGGTAAGCCCAAAGAGCATCATCAAGCCTCCTTTACCAATCTGTTCTACTAGCGTTCACTGTTTTTGACAAAATCTGTTTGATCTCCCTATTTGATACTTCAACTTGCCCACTAGTTTGAGGATGGTAAGGAGTGGCCACATTATGGCGAACCCCATATTTCTCCAATAATCCCTTGAACAATTTGTTGCAAAAGTGGGATCCCCCATCACTAATAATCGCCCGTGGGGTACTAAATCGAGAGAATATATTCTTCTTCAAGAATGCAGTGACACTCTTCCCCTCATTGTTCGCGAGGGCGATGGCTTCCACCCACTTTTATACATAATGAACTGCTACTAAAATATACTTCATTCCATGAGAACTCACAAACGGACCCATAAATTCAATACCCCAAACATCAAATAACTCAGTTACAAGAATGGGGTTTAGAGGGAGCTCTTGCTTTCTTGAAATGCCGCCATCTCTTTGGCATCTATTGCATACTTTAGCGAACTCATGAGCATCTTGATGAATAGTTGGCCAATAGTAACCACTTTGTAAGATCTTATGAGCAGTGCGGACACCACTATGATGTCCACCAAAGGGTGAGGAATGGCATGCCTCTAAAATACTCAGCATCTCAACTTCTAGCACACAACGCCGAATAAGCCCATCAGCACAGCTCCTGTATAAGTATGGTTCATCCCAAAAGAACTTCTTCACATCGTACATGAACTTTTTCCTTTGATGAAAAGACAGGTCCGATGGAACAATATCACTAGCTAAGTAGTTCGCAAAATCAGCGAACCACGGAATCAGGTCTTGTGAGGCAGCCAATACATGCTCATCGGGGAACGTGTCATCAATATCAGTCTTATCCCCCAACTCTCTCATAGCTTCATCTTCTAAATAGGACAAGTGATCAGCAACTTGATTTTCGGTCCCTTTCCTATCGCTTACCTCAAAGTCAAATTCTTGCAGTAGTAATACCCAACGAATTAACCGCGGTTTCGCATCCTTCTTCGCCATCAAATATCTCAGGGCTGAATGGTCAGTATGCACTATAACTCTAGTACCTAGCAAATAGGAGCGAAATTTTTCAAAAGCAAATACTACGGCAAGGATCTCTTGTTCAGTTACTGTATAGTTCTTCTGAGCTTCATTGAGGGCTTTAATAGCATAGTAAATGGGATGAAGGATTTTGTCCCTTCTTTGTCCCAATACCACACCAAGGGCAACCCCACTCGCATCACACATCACATCAAATGGACTGCTCCAATCCGGAGAAATAATGATAGGTGCAGATACTAGTTTTTCTTTGAGATCGCCGAATGCTTTAAGACAGGATTCATCAAAAGAAAATTTACAATCTTTCTCCAATAGTTTGCACAATGGATGTGCAATTTTAGAGAAATCTTTAATGAATCTCCTGTAAAAACCTGCATGCCCGAGAAATCTTCTCACACCTTTTACAGAGATAGGTGGAGGAAGTCTCTCTATCACCTCGACTTTGTCTCGATCAACTTCTATGCCTTTTTCTAAAATACGATGGCCCAAAACAATACCTTCTTTGACCATAAAGTGGCATTTTTCCCAATTGAGAACTAAATTGCAGTCTTCACATTTCTTAAGAACTTCAGATAAATGGCTCAAACATTGCTCGAATGATTCACCAACCACTGAAAAATCATCCATAAAAACCTCAATAGTATTTTCGACCATGTCGGAGAATATTGACATCATACATCTCTGAAATGTGGCGGGTGCATTGCATAGCCCAAACGACATTCTCTTGAACGCAAAGGTCCCATATGGACAAGTGAAAGTGGTCTTCTCTTGATCTTCTGGTGCAATAGAAATCTGATTATACCCTGAATAACCCTCAAGAAAACAGTACCACCCTTTTCCAGCGAGTCTATCCAACATCTGATCCATGAAGGGCATGGGAAAATGGTCCTTTTCGGTCCATGCATTTAATTTCCGGTAATCCATACACACCCTCCATCCAGTCACCAGTCTCATTGGAACAAGTTCATTCTTTTCATTGGAGACCACAGTCATTCCCCCTTTATTAGGTACACACTGAACAGGGTATATCCAACTACTATCGGCGATCGGATATATTACTCCAGCATCCAACCATTTTATGATTTCCTTCTTCACGACCTCTTGCATAGGTGGATTTAAGCGTCTTTGGTGTTCAATACTTGGCTTATGATCGGGCATGAGTTGGATTTTATGAGAACAAATACCAGGAGGGATCCCAATAATGTCCGCAATGGTCCACCCAATAGTTCTTTTGAACCTTTTTAGTACTTTTACCAAACTCTCTACTTGTTGTTTATTCAGATCTGATGCAATGATTACCGGCAATGTGTCACCGTTTCCTAAGAATTCATACCTGAGATGAGGTGGGAGAGCTTTTAGTTCTAGCTTTGGAGCCTCCTCTATAGATGGTTTAGCGGGTGGAGACTCGCGATTCTTCATATCTAGCTCATATTTCTTCGGTTTAAACCGAACATTACCACGATCAAGAGCAACGATTAATGACCCATATTCTTCAATGCATTTTATCAAAATTCATTATCACTGCCGCCAATGCTTCTACACCTAGACGTTCTTCTATTTGTGTCTCGGGTGATTCACCAACTTTGTAGGATATGGCAGATACCAATTGGAGCTCACCACTCCGCCGCATGGACCTACAAATATTGAAAGTCACTTCTTCATTGTTCAATTAAATTTCATTTGCCCCTTTTCCATATCAACTAAGGCTCTACCCGTAGCAAGGAATGGCCTTCCAAGAATAATAGGCACCTCAAAATCGACTTCACAATCAAGAATAACAAAATCTGCCAGAAATATGAACGACTCCACTTTTACTAAAACATCATGGAGTATCCCTATAGGCCTTTTTACTGTTCGATCGGCCATCAGTAGCCGCATCGCAGTGGGCTTTGGGTCACCCAAACCCAACTTCTTGTAAATCGAGAGGGGCATGAGATTTATGCTTGCCCCCAGATCACATAATGCTTTCGCAAAATGTAATAACCCGATTGTACAAGGAATAGTGAATGCACCCGGATCTTCTTTCTTTTGCACCAAAGACCTTGTAGCAATAGCACTACAATGCTGCATTCTGTCATCATCCTCAAAAGTGACCGATCTTTTCTTTGTAACCAAATCTTTCATAAACTTGGCATAACTAGGCATTTGTTCAAGAGCTTCTACCAAAGGGACATTGATAGAAAGTTGCTTCAACATTGTTATAAAATGCCGATATTTACCATCCTCGGTCTTTTTCACTAATCTTTGAGGAAAGGGGGGTGGTTGTCTAGGCATGGGAGTTACCTTTTTAGGCACTTCAGCATCTTTATCAGTGTTATCTTCTACTTCTTCACTAACCTCTACCACTTTGTCATTATCTCTCATCACCTTTTCCACAATAGACGGCATAGGTGGGTCAATAGTTTGTTTACCCCCACGAGTAGTAATTGCCATACAGTGTCCATCATTCTTTGGATTTTGGACAGTGTTGCTAGGAAGAGTGCCCGGTTGCCGTGGGTTCACAGTTGCAGATAATTGAGCCATTTGCAATTCAAGCTGCTTGATTGATATGGCATGTGTATCGACTTTCTGTCCAATACCCGCTACATCACTCCTTAACTCTTTGGTGTGCTCATCACTAGCATCGAACCTCCTCATCATCTTGTGCAACATATCCTCAACTCGTGCCATACTACCTCCACCATCCCTAGGAGCAACTTCACGATTTTGAGAAGGAACATAGGGCCCATTCCTCTCATTTCTATTACCATAGTTACCCCTGTTGAAGTTGTTGTCGCGGTTGTAATTTCCATCACGGACATAATTACCCTCACGGTTGTAGTTACCATAGTTCCGACCTTGATTCCCTTGACCTTGGCGCCAATTCTCCTGATTGGAGCCTTGGGCGTTCGGTCGGAAACCCCGGTCTGATCATCTACTGCATAGGAATCTTCCTCATAATAATATTCATCAGTTGGTGGTGGTTGTTTAGACAAGTAGTTCACTGCATTTATCTTTTCTGTACCCCAGTGACATGTTTTAACAACAACCCAAGCTCAGTTCTCATCTGTGCCATCTCTTCACGAATCTCATCTGTGGCTGGGTTGTGTGTGGATTGCACTGCAAAAGTATTTCTCCCCGTATCTGACTTCCTAGTACTCCATGCTTTGTTATTCCGGGAGATTTTCTCTAATTTTTCGGCAATTTCAGCATAAGGACACTCCCCATAAGAACCACCTGCTATAGTATCCAATACCGCTTTATAATTATCATCCTGTCCCCGGTAGAAGTATTCTTTCACTGACTCATCATCTATGCGGTGAATGGGGACACTTCTCAAAAATGAAGTGAACCTATCCCAAGAACTACTAACTGACTCTCCTGGTAGTGCCACAAAATTGTTCACTCTGTCTTTGTGATTTAGTTTCTTGGAGACCGGGTAGTAACGTGCTAAGAAAACGTCCCTTAGTTGGTTCCAAGTGAAAATTGAGTTATAAGGGAGTTCAAAGAACCAAATAGAAGCCTCTCCCGTCAGTGAGAGAGGAAATACTCTTAGCCCTATTACATCCAAATTCAAATCAGGCCTCCCTACACAGCTTTTACACACTGCCCTCACCTTAGCTATATGGGCATGTGGGTCCTCAGACGGTAGTCCTGAAAACAAACCTCTAGCCGTGAGCATTTGCATTAGACTACTAGTGACTACAAAGGTTTGACCTTCTGGTAGAGGGGGCAAGACAAGTGGCCCATCAGAATCTGCAATATTATCATAACCTTTGTAGTATTCTTGAGGACGTGGAGCGGGATTTTGTCCCCTTTGTGCACCTTGATCAGGATTATCAGGTAATAATCGACCATGAGCATCAATCGGAGCTGGGATGTTCTGGTTTGGATCATCATCATTTATACCCAAGTTTCGATTCATTTATAGTGTACGCTCTAACTCGTGATTGTAGGGAAACAAAGGTTCTCTTCCTCTCCATGTATTTGGCATACACGGACGTCAATTCTACACAAAATCAAAAACAACAGAAAATGTAAAATCAGGAAAATAATGACTAAACTTTAGTAATAAAATTTAAGTAAATCTAAAAGCTACTTTCCCCGGCAGCAGCGCCAAAATTTGATACGCTCAAATTTACTTCTCAAATAAGAAGTAAAGCAGTCGTATCAAGTAAAGAACCCAACTAATGAGGTTGAGATCGATCCCACAAGGAAAATAGTTCAGACTTAACTTTATTCTATTATTACTATTATTAGCCAACTATTTCCGAGAAATAAAGAGACAAAAAGGGGAATTTTATTTCTAAATTAATGAAAATGATTAACTAAATAAAAATGGACAACTAACAGATTCAGCTTTCGAAGTTTAATCAAATTATAAAAGTAACTAGGCCTTTAGTGTTCCCCACAGGTTCTTAACTTGGTAAATCTAACTATAACAATTCTATCCTGATATCTTGCATGTAAAGTGATAAGTTATGTATCTCTAAATCCTTGGTTCGGCATCTAGAGAATTTCACTCCGCACCTTGGTCCGGCTACGTGTGTTGCTATACTAACCCTTATCTTTACCTCATATTAAACATCGTATTCGGTATTTGACTAAGTTATTAACTTGTACCAACCAATACTAGCCTATTAGATAGTCTACACTAAATCTATGTTATTTCTTTTCCTATTATCTACCTCCTTGGTCCGGCAAGTAGCATTAAGGCGAGTTCTAACGTTGGCCATCCGTTAAAAAGACTTCTACACGAAAGAATTATCAATACATGCAAGACACCACTCTAGAATTGTTATTTAAGTTAGATTTTTACCTTGTTATTCACCCATGGTTCCCACAACCCTAGCTATGAGGTTTAGTTACCCATGTTCATAATGACACAATTCATATTATTAATGGAAGAATTCATGCACTTACTTTTATGAAAACGAATAATTTCCCAGAATTTAACTTGATTAATCAACGAAATCACCAACAATCAATTACCGAGAAAGTATCTTAATTCCCAAAATCGAGAATTCAATAATATAATAGAAGAACTAAAAACTAAAAATTATCCAGAAAGTCTAACCCCAAAAACGAGATTTTTCCCACTATTTATAATAAAAACAAAGTCTAATCAAATAAGGATTCTATTTACTAAAAATCTGTCCAAACACGTCTGGATTGACGGACCACGTGACGGACCGTCATGGACACGACGGACCGTCATAGACTCCTTCGTCCCATACTTCACCATTATTTTGTTGCTTTCTTCATTCCCCTCGACGGACAGGTATGACAGACCATTTCAAGCACGACGGTCCGTCAAGGGTCTTCGTTCCAAAATACTTGGACTTCTTGGAATTTGTGTATTGGGACTACTTCTCTGATCATCACGACGAACAAGCAGGACGGACCATCGTGGCTATGACGGTCCGTCATGGACTTCCGTAATCCCACACTTGGTCAGACTTCCCCATTTTACTTCAGCAACTTCTCCCTTCACTACGATGCCACCTACAGACCGTCACAGCCTTGACGGACCGTCATAGGTTCCATAGGTGGTCTCTTCTGCATTTCTTTCTCAAAAACTCCCGCGTTCATCCTTGGACATATTTTCTGCAAACAAAGAGAAACTTACATAAAAATCAACACAAAAAGGCTTTCGACACACACTAAACTTAAGGAAAAAGAATTAGAAATACCGTGAAACCACGGTACATCAAAGGGTCCCTATAAGAGGACCCCAATATTTAGGAATAATCTGTCAGTTCACTGCCCAAACAACGACCCATCATTGACGTGATGTGCTCGGATCGACGCTCCGTCGTCCTGACCATCATTCCATACCTGGTGGTGGGGAACTTTGCCCCACAATTCTAGCCTCTAACCAAATGACGCCTAGCAGAACGGGTCATCATTTAATCGATGCCTCGTTGATAGGAACCATTGATGGTAGTCTGCTAAAAGCTGTCAAAATTGGCCAAGGTTTAAGGTGTTTCGGTAAATTCACCCCAAGTCTTTTATGAACCATGGAAGCTTATTTTTTGGCTTTAGGGTATTTTAAGTTAGTTTATACTCCAAAAACATAGATTAGTCTTCACTTTTCAATGTGAAAACCTCTTTCTCAAGAAAAAACCTCTCAAACTCCATTGAAGCTAGAACTCAAGGTAGAGCTTGAATTGAAGTTCTTGGGTGATTATTCACCAAATTTCTTGGACTTTTAATCAATAAAGGTATGGCAATTCATCCTTTATTCTTCTTTCATTCAAGGATCCCATCCAAAGGCTTTTAAAAAAAAAGGTTTCAAATCCTAACTTCTTCTATTTCGAATTCTAAGTATGGGTCCTTGCATGAAAACATTTTAATGTTCATATTATAATATTATTGATGTTAATTGATGAGTTTAAGTCCAAAAACTCAATTAACCCATACTCATGCGAATTCTCAATTTTTGACTTATGAAGTGGGTTTGATAAATATATTTAGATAATGTTAGAGCTATGGTTTTGTTATGATTTTATTGTGATTAGATTCTGTATTATATGGTTATTATTGATGAATTATAGGATAAATTGATGTGTGGTGGTGAAAGCTTGGATGAAGGGTAGGTTGTTCTATATTGCGTAACTCTTATAGAATTGAATCTTGAGTGGTATGGTCCACCTTTGGTGGATGTGTTTATCTTATGAATATGAAGTTATATGTGTATTTCAATAATGTCCTTGAAGGAATTGGATGTGAATTGAAGTAAATTATGTTGATTATGCATGTAATGTATCATGAATTGGCAATGTGTGTCATAAAGATACTATGTTTAAATAAAGTTTATGTATGTGTAAAGCATGATAGTGTGTGATTATGATGAATGTTGTGTGATCTTGTCTAGAGTTTTAAGGTCATGCATGATAGGAGCTATGTGAAAGATGTGCTCACATGCACTCACACACACTATGAACGAAAGAATGAAGTTATGAAAGTAAATGGGGGATTGTGTGGTAGACACTCTTAGTGAGTTGAGATGAAGAGTCTATACCATCCTTACTATTCCAATAGTATGTAAAGGAAACTTTTGGGGTGAACACTCTTCATGAGTTGAGATGAAGTGTTTAGTAAAAACCGCACTATTCCCAATGAGCTTTCCAAGATAGGTTGGAGGTTGATGCCCTTCGTGAGTTTAGATGTGGTGCTGAAAAGTAACCTCTAGGGATAACTACACTTCGTGAGTTGAGATGTGGTACTAATTAGCTATCCCTTAACATATAGTTTATGAATGCTTAACACTCAGTTGGGGAGCTATGCTTAGCTCCGAGAGGATTCGTAGAAGTGGTGGTTCTACTTTGTGAATAAAGATGTTGTATCCAAATGTACCTCTTGAGATGAGTACTCCTCGTTAGTAGAGAATGAGTCACTCAGTATCAATCTCCTTATCCTTTAAGTATGCGCCCACATAAGTATAACTATTGGGAGATCAATGTAAAGGCTAAGAATGTGACCCTACCTTAGGCAAGTAGGGATCCCTTATCTGGTAGGGGTCAATACCGGGATTCCATGTCTTGCTCTCATGGTCAATTTCAGTTAAAGCTATCCCCCACACTAATGTATGTTATGAACTAAGTCTTCTTAAGTGTGTACTACTTATGGTAGGTTGTGGTATGGGACGCTATATATCCATTGCACAAGTAGATATTTGGAGGGAGTCTTAGTTGTCCTTTATGAGAATGTATGAATGGGTCACTATATGATGTTAAATGAAGTAAGTTTACTTTATGAAATGAAGCATGTTGACTTATGAAGTTAATGATGTATGTTGATATTATGTGTAGTATGATGAAAGCTTTGTATGATTAATGTGATGTGCCTAGTCTAGGGTAATTCCTAAGGAGCACTAAGTGGGAGTAGTAGTATGGGATGCTATTTTCACATTGCGCTAAGTGTAACTTAGGAGTTGTCTTGGAGGATGGTTCTTATATGATGTTATTAAGTATATGTTTGTTCCCCAAAGTGTCTTTAGTGAAAGTATGTTGACTTGATGGATTATATTGAAGTATATTTATCCTTTGTTGCCTTAAGGATCACTTAGGTGTGTATTGAAGAGATTGTATGGGTGGTCTCTTCATTTTTTATGTAGGTGAGTCTTAGGATATATTGGGATAGGGAGAATTTATATGCTAAAGTGAGTTCACTGTAATGTATGTCTTTAGGTGAGAAATATGGAAGTCTTGCCTAAATTGCTAAATGTTGGTTCATATGATGTTTTGAAAGATTAGTTAATGAAGACTTTATTAAATAGAATGTAAGTATTGTTTCAACTAAAATATCCTATTTTAGCATGTTTTTGCATTATGCCATACTTAGTACAACGTTTGTACTAATTCCATACTTTTATATATCTCTATGATTATAGGTGGAAGGCAAGGCTTGGGAATCGAATATGTCCTCATTTATCCGAGGACATAGTCTATGTTTTGTTTTTAGTAGTTTCCTTTATGTTAAGAGTTAGTATTTTCGTTCAATGTAAAGGGTGTGACCCTAAGATTTAAGATGTGTCTTTAAGTTAGCTTGTGACGATGAGACTTGTTTTTACTTTTATAAATATTTCCTTTTATGATGTTTTGTGAATAGTTTTAATTCCACACTACTTTTAATACTTATGTAATGAATGATAGCTAAGAGGCTTGTCAAGACCTCCATGAGGTCAAGTACGCCGTGTGGCAACTCAAGAGTACTCTAACTTTTAGGGGGTACTTTGGGTCGTTACAATATCAAATTATAAGTCTTGGAATCCTCTTCCCAACGCCTCCAAGTTTGCGAATTATTGAGCTCGTATGTGGGAGATATTCTTGTTTGAAGTTGGAATTTTCAAATAAGGAAAGATAATTGAAAATATGAGGGGTATTTTTGTCTTTTCCTTGTCCAATCGAGTTTAAGCATATTTAGTCTAAACCACTGGGAAACATTTTTAGTTATTCCCAAAATGTGCTTAGGGTTTTTAGAGGAGCTCAAAAAGTTCAAAGGAGAAAAAGTTCAAAGTCTCAAGCGTTCGCTCAAGAAATTCAATATTCTGCCAAGAACCTAGTTCCTTGGGGTATATCAGCGTCCATAGTGTTGGGTTCGTTCACCCACACATCAATCATGAGTTTCTTTTGCGGATCTATCCATAAATATTGACAATTTAAGTTCTTGATGAGTTGTTGATAAGTATTCTTGAAGTTTCATTCTAAATCATGTTTTGTTGAGGTTTTAAGGAATTCTCGAGATGAAAGTTAGTGATTTGAGGAGAATATATTCATGAGTCTAAATTATTATTGAGACCCTTCATATCATGAATAATAAGTCTTGAATTCATAATGCATAATTCAAATTCAAGAAAGAGTTAGGAGTGCAGTTCAAGAATGTCTTTGAGTGAAATCGTGAGTTCTTTGAGATCAACTGTTGATTTAAGCTATGTTATGAGTAAGTAAGTATTAGAATGAGAAGAGTAATATAAATGAGTTCCATACTGTTATGTAGACCCTTGAGTCGAGTCGTCCATGCCTATAAGTTCTGTATGAATTCCATAAGTTGAGTATCTTTGAGAGGAGTAGTATCTTCAAGTTCTAAGGCTTTAATAATGAGTTTCTAACCCTTTAAGATTCTATTCCTAATCATGGGACTATTAAAGGTTACCCATGATGGTTCTTTAGTTGAGGTGCTCATTCCTAGAATTCGGCATGAAACCTATGATTTTAGAATTCTTGAAATGAGTAGTTTCATGAAGTCTGTGAGTTGAGTTGTTCATGACCACAGTCCCGCATGAACCCTCTGAGTGAACCACTCTTTAGATGAGTAGTATCATTGAGTTCTTGAGTTTTGGAATTTGTTGAGTTCCGAGTATTGAGTTATGTGTATGGTTATTGAGAATCTTGAATTGAGTCATTCACGCCCATAGTTCGGCATGAAACCCATTTTGAGAAGTCTTTTACAATCACTTTAAACTTGTTTTAATACTTGAGCACTTGAGTTTGAGAAAGAGTAGGGTTGTAACACCACATAAATTCTATGACCTAGACTAGAGCCTCACTTGATGAAAAATTATGATGTTATACCTAAAACAAAGGTAAATAACTTAGTTAAGAGTATTAAAGCTTAAATTTCAAGAAACGTCCATGATGTCCAAAGACTAGTGAAAGTGGTCTAGTGTTCCTTTAGATCTTGGAAGGGGTTTGAAGGTCGTATGAAGGTCAAACCCTGGAAACAATGCTTAGGGTACACCTTAGAGCATGTTTTGGGTCAAAATATCTGGGTACGAATCCCCGAGGACCACCCCAAAGTCCCTCGAGGAGGACCCAAACATTGACCCCAAAAAGCTGTCAAAACAGCATGCAAACAACAAAGATAAATGACTCCCCGTCGATGAAGGTCGTGAGTCCATACTTAGATTATGGATCCATGGCTCCATTTGATCAGCCTATGATCCAAACAATAAATTTCCAGGACGCTCCATTCATGGAACTACAGACCGTTGATTGAGGGCGTCGATGGGTGCCTACGAACTGGTGCAATACATGGCCAAGCCAAGGGTGGTTTGTTAAATTCCACCCTTGGCCGATTAAATGTGGGGTCGGTCTAAATTAGTTATGTTAGGTATATTGAGGGATTTTCACCCATAAAACAAGTCTTCACATTTCAAAAATCCCAAAATCTCAAAGACTCTTTCTCTCTAGTTTCTCTCTCCCCAGCTCAATCCTCCATGAAGGAACTCTAGAGATTCAATAAGAAGACAAATTCAGCAAGGAATCCAAATCAAATATGTGGCTAATCATCCTTAAATTATTGTTTCTTTCACTATTGGGACTTCTCTCCCAAAGATGCCCCTTCAAAGAGTATTTCAAAGTTTCCCCAAAACTAGGGTTTCTATCTATACATTGGTCCTCTTTTAGAAACGAAATTTATGAATTTATTGTGATTAATTGTGATCATTTATTCTTTTTTTAGTTATGTAATGATTGTGAATTGTTTGTAATCACTTGAAATTTCCCCTTGGACCCTTGTTCTACCCTAAACAGCCAAAACCCTGAAATTTCTATGGTGGATTGTAGGAAGGATGAGTATATGGATTGTATAGAATGATGTTAACTATGTGTTGCTTCTTGAATTACCTTGATTATGTATTGATTATGTAATTATTGGTAATTGAAGTATGAGGGACCATTAATGGGCAAGAAGGTATGAAGTTTGGTTCTTTCTTCAACTCAATTATGAAAGATGAGTTACTTAGATAGTAATGATCCTATATCTAATGTGTTATTGTGATATTGATGACAAATACCTCTCATCCTTAACCCTATACACTTGAATTAGCTATGAAGTATGTATGCATGATATGGTATGACTTTTATATTATTGAAGAGTAGTTCTCATGATTATAATATAGTGTTTAAGTGAAAGGTTTACTCACTTACTATTGGTTTCTAAAGTGAAAGGGTTGTTCTCACTTATGATTGTAATACTCCAAAAGTCTAAAGTGTAATCTAGAGACTAACATGAGAGTCTAAGAGTTGTAACATTATTTTTAAGTCAATTATAATGTATATAAGTAATTTAGGAAGTTTTAGAACCAAAATGTCAAGGAACGTCCATGACGTCCGGAATCTAGTTCAAGAGGTACTAGCGTGCCTTAGCCTATTTGACTAAATTTTACGAGTCAAAAAATGATGAAATTTGGTGGTAAGGCGTCTAACACGTATTAGAGTTAGTTTATAGTAGAAACGTCTGGGTACGACTTCCCAAGGACCAACCAAGAGCCCTTGAGGAGGACCCTTGCAATTTGGCAAAAATCTCCCAAAAGGCAGTGTCCATCAATGAGTTGCAGGTGACGAATCGTGGTCCAATCGATGGGGCGCCAATTGACATCGACGATGGTCACATAGCCAAATTTGTGAAGGGGTTGTTTTGGAATCTCTCTGGCCAAAACCACGGACGTGCAGCACGGAGGCCACACTGCCCATCGACTGACTTATGGCCCGTCAGTCAGGGTCTCGTAGGTCAGGCCCCTACATTGCTGCCTTATTTTATTCATTTTATTTAATTAGTTAGTTTAGTTAGGAAGTTATTTAGGGATTAGGGTGCTTAATTAAGTTAGTTAAAGTCCCTATAAAAAATACCCTAAGACCAAGACCGCACTTAACTCTCATAATTTCCCAACACCAAATAACTCTTCCTTCTCTCTTCATTTTCTCTCCCAAAGAAACCCCATGGAATACCAACAAAAGGAGGGTTCTAGGTCTTCAAAGGATCAAGTTTCCTCCATCAAATTTCATCAATTAGTGAGGTATGGGATTCTTTAACCTTTAGGATATCTTTCCCCAAAGGGTTCCTCCAAATTGATTCCAAAAGTATGAAATTCAAGTGGGTTTACTTCCAATACAAAATTAATATTATGAATTGCTTTGTTTATAATTACATTTGTTTATTATGAGTATATTAACATGTATTATGATTCAACTACACTACTTTTTAATGAATTGACTTAGTTTGTGGAAGATGATCTTTTCCCCTTAACCCTAGGTTGTGATCTTGAATTGAATTATGTAGTATTGATACAATTGACTTGGTTAATGTGTGAATTACTATTCTATGTTGCTATTATGACAAGTTTTGAGTATATTGTGATATATAGTAATCCAATTATGCTAGTTATTGAGTATTTAACCTAGACTGTGAAGTAGATCATTAATTTGACCTAAGTCTCTAATTCTAGGCTATGAACTAGTAAGGAATGGTAGTGTAGTGATTCAATTGACTTTATTATTATGTTGGTTACTATTGTGTGATGGTATTACACCCATTATTGGTCGAATTGGATGGTCGATGGTAAGACCTTGATGATGGCTTGCGAAGGAGATTGGGTTAAGTCTTGTGATATTACGATTACTTGTGATTAGTGATGATGTTGTATTGAAGTATACCTTATGTGAAGATAGGGTATATATGATGTTGAATTGGAATGTATTGAACTATGTCTTGTGAGATGTTAGCTAGGATGTAAATGTTATAAGGATGGTGATAACTTCCCAATGTACCTTATTATAATGTGACTATGTAAATGTGCTAACCTCACATGTATAAAATTGTAATCAAAGTGCAATACTCATGCAATTCTTATTGAGCTATGATGATGATGATTATATAAGGCATAGAAACTATGACCTACATGAATCTATAATAATTAATAAAGGCATTAAAGATATTTCAAAAGGGACTCTAGCTTAGCACCGAGTGTACTAGTGTGAGGAGTGTCCTTTTCCATATAGGGAAGGTAGGATCACTAATGTACTCATGAGATTGCAGACTATAATGCATGTAGCATAAAGAGGGTCCATTAAATCACCTAGTTCTTGAACTATATTTCCCCCATATAAATAGTATCAAGTGGATCCACATAGAAGCTATGTTCTACCTTGGCAAGTAGTCCGCCTTTTTCACTGTAGGGTTCCATGACACTGGATTCCACATTAAATCATGTGGTCTATGTCGGTTAAGGCAAGATGTTCCCAAAAGGTAAAATGAAGTAATGAATGAACTCTAACTAGGATGAGCTAAAGGGTTTAGCTTAGTCTAGGTAGGGGTATGGGACTCTAACTATACATTGCACTAGTTAGCCTTGAGGGAAGTCGTAGAAAGATGTTCTTATCTATGTATATGCTTATAAGTGTTAATGATATGTATATGATGATCTTACAAGTTGATGACACTATATGATGATGTTTACTCTTAATGATATGCTATGTGAAGTTGGACATTGGTTATGGTTCTTGTTAGGTTTACTTGATTGAGTAAGGTTATGGGGCTTTGCTTAGTCATTGCACTAGTGGACTTAATAAGGTTCATGAGTGATGGTCTTGCTTTGGTTATGAAGTTATGAACTCTTATATATGCTTGTTGATGTTATGACTTGATGAGATAGTTGTATTCATTATGTACTCAATTATGTTGATATGCATTTTGACTTGACTAGACTTAGTATTGTTGGTCTTGTCATGTATATGGTATTGACTTAATGAATATGCATGATTGACTTGTATTGGTTCTTGAATGTGCATAAGTCTTTTCAATGTAAATTGCATACTTTAAGGAAATGTCCCTTTATAGCATGATTTCATGTTGTGTGTGCATATGGTCTCATACATAGTACAAGTGATGTGCTAACCCCATTTTCTCCCTTTATCCCCAACATTTTAGGTTCCGGTCATTTAAGGGTTTGTGACGACATTTGAAGGAAGACTTGGATTCTCATTCTCCAAGTTGGGTAGGTCCTCAGTACTTCGAGAAGAATGCCATTTTCTAGCTTCAAATATTGATTAGTCTTAAAGACAATATGTTCATTTCCTTTCATTTGAGTACTAAAGATTGTATAGCCTATATGTGGCTTTTATTGTATTGGTGTATGGGCTATGCCCAATTGTTATACTCATGCTTAGATGGTTATGAGATGAGACATCTGGTTTTATGACTATGTTATATCTTATGTATATATGTTCAATAAAAGTAGAAGACAATGGAATATTCTTATGCGAAGGGTCTATTGTATACTCGATATGAATATATTATGTGTATGCGAGAGGTCTATGTAAACCTTAATATAGATAGAAGAAAAGTTTTCAGTTTTCCGCATTTTTAACCTATGAATGTAATGATGTAAGCTAAGAGTCTAGTCTTTGTCCTCTTCGGAGAAGACAACACCAATTACGTCTAGGGGGTGCTCCCGGATGTGACAAAGTTGGTATCCGAGCATGAGGTTGAATATCTTTAGAGTCTGTGTCTCTGTAACAACCCGAAAATGACTATGCAAAGTAATGCCTAAACTTACCTAGAATGCCTAGATTAGACCGGGTTCACACGGATTGATGCGCGTAGAACCAGACCTCTGAACCTATGCTCCAGCCAAGCCAACCAACTTGGTGAGTTAGTTGAGCTAGGCAAGGTTGGGTCCAGCCATGAAGGGCACCCGAATATTAGGATTTACCCGAATGAGTCTTAACCGGACTTGAAAGGGGTAATATTAGGTTTGGAATGTCTAGGGCAAAAATGGTCTTTTCCAGGCTAAGGGTAGTATCGGAATTACCCTAAGTATTTAATTAAGTAATTAATTAATGTAATTAGTGGATGGTTT
This sequence comes from Solanum sitiens, assembly GCA_016801875.1. Taxonomy (NCBI): domain Eukaryota; kingdom Viridiplantae; phylum Streptophyta; class Magnoliopsida; order Solanales; family Solanaceae; genus Solanum; species Solanum sitiens. Next base: position 232,003 of record JABWTJ010000681.1, read on the forward strand.
GGGTCGGGTCGACCCGGATTGACCCGTTTTGCGAGGTAGGATTCACCTGGGTTCGATCCTTGGTGGAAGCAATATTAAGTTGAATTAATTGGTATTTGATTATCTGATTTAATTAAGGGAAGGTTAGTCATCTCACTTAAGCCTTAGAAAATCATATTTTTAATTTAAATAACAAGGAGTCCTAGTTTGACTAAGTCTTCACCTAAAACTCCTACTCCTAAACTTACTCTCACATTTCTCCACTCTCTTTCTCACGTTATTTTATCAGTAAAAGAACACAAAATAATAGTTCATCACTCTTGAAGAACCTGAACGCTAAAGCTCAAAAGAAAAAAACTAGTTTAAAAATGAAAGGAAAAAAGCAAATTTCTCGACGGGTTGTGCTTGAGGTTCGATGGTGAGGCATTGATTTCGTGAGAATTGGAAGTGAATTGAATCAGTTTTGAAACAGTGTTGAATAATACAAAAGGTATGGGTTTCTTACTCTTGGTCCCTTTCGCAAGAGACCCCTAGTATTCAGTCGTATCCTAATCCAAAAACTAGAAATGTTTCCCCGTTGGATGTCCCTGTCACTAGCTCCCATCGATTGTTATAGGTTGGGTATGTTTACTAGTAGAATTTAGGGATATAATGCGTTTTCGTGATGATTATGTTCATGTATGTATCTTCGGATTTATCTGGTTATTAATTATGGTTTCCGAAACTATGTGACAAGTATGTGTGCAACTTGTATGCCGTGACTCTTGGTCACGGATTGGAGTGTGAAAATGGCATGTTAAATCCTTGTGTTTTGATATGCAATTACTTGTAGAAATCGTGATGTTCATAAGAGGTGTGATGTTGCTGAATCGAGTGAAAACTATTGACAAAAATGTAACCACGAAAATACACAAATGTGTAAAGGCTAAGCCGTTTGAAGTTTTTTTTGGTTTCAAAATTTTTTCAAAATGTGTCAGGTCATCAGGGATTGAACCTGAGAGCTCACCATAAGCAAGCTACTGAAAATTTAATAATAGATGTGAGGTTAGGGGGAATCGAACTCGGGTCTTAGTCGAGTAAGAGAACCTACAAAATTAATCAAAAGAAATGAGGTACATTGGATTCGAACCTGTGTGTCCTTGGCCGAAATTAAGACCAGTCCATGCGAGAAAAAAATAATTAAAATGGGGTGTGGGGGGATCGAACCCACAACCTCTCGAATAGGTGAGGAAACTAGGCGAACCAATTAAAGAAAAATAAAATGAGGTTGTGGGGGATCGATCCCACATCCTCTCGGTCAAAAAATAGAAAAGTCAAGGAGAGAAAAGAAAGAAAAGAAATGTAGGCGTTGGGATTCGATCTCGGGTCCCCAAGCTGAAATTTTAAATCAAAATTTAATATAAGACTAAGTGTTGCCGAAGGTATTCGAAATCGGGTTCCCTTGACCAATTCTGTATGATGCATAAGTCTTACGTGAATAAATATTTAATGAAAGCTTTCTATAGGAATTGAACTCGAGACCTTGGCATACTTACAAGATGCACAAGTCTTGTATCATATAATCTTGTGTAAGTATAAGTCACTTAGATGAATTATGAACGAGGCCTTATGGCTTGTACGTATGGGTTCATAAGTCCAGCGTACGTTTAAAAGTAAGTGAACCTAAGATATATATGATGAAATGATGTGACCACAGAAGGGTTAAGTAAGAGTGTGAAACACACTAAAAAGCCAAGTGCATTGGCATATGATGAAATGAACATTCACGTAATGGGGTGAGTAATTATGAAGAGCTAAAATGCTAAAGTTAATGAATGTGGTGACAACATGATAAGAGGATAATATGACACACGAGATCAAATCTCAAATGAGCCTAATAAGTGTTACCAAAAACCGTACTCACCTATGAGAGTGTAAAACTAATAAAGAGACCAGTCTCTAAGAAACACTCTAATGAAAGTATTGAGATTAATACACACTTAATACTAATGATGAGATGAGAAATCATCTATTGAGAAATGATGCCCTCATGCTAGAAGCCAGCTTCTATGATGTATGAGATGAATGTAATGGAACTTTATACAGAGCACCGATAGGCTAGCTATCAGTCGCGATTCCTTCTTTTGGAAAGGCAGAGTTTCGTGTAAATCTCATGAGATGAGACTGTCCGTTTAGGCGGGTATGGGTCTCCTTATATCTCCTAGTCTTGTAACCTATGCTGCCAACATAGGATTCTAGCAGGGTTCATTTCCCTATACACGCTAGCATGTTTTGGTTTCACTTTGGCCAGTGATTCCACCTCTTTTCGGTGTGGGGTAGACACTGGATTTCATGAGCTCAAATGATCTATATCGGTTAAAGTTAAAGTTCCCAAAGAAAGAATGAGGCCAGACTCATGTAATGCACATAATGAAATGAATGATACCAAAGGTGTTTGAATAGGATAATGAAGAGGTGAACTAGACTCAAGTAATGACACTAGGTCATTCTTGGTCATCGCACAGTGAACTCGAAGAGAGTCCTAAACAACATCCTAGGTATATAAATGAATGAAAATGAAGTACGTATGAATAAATGAAGCAGACTCTGTGTTTGCTAAAGAAGGCTCCCTAGTTGAGGTCCCATATGTTGAGCCCTCATTTGGGAAGTCCTAATGTTAAGTTTGTGATTCCAAGGTCTCACGGCATATGAACGAATAATATGTAATATATGTATGAGCTACATGGAATATGTCATGTGTTGTGTGCAATATGAAAAGAATGATGATGCATGTTACTCTCATAGCATGACTTTCCTAATCTGATTTGGCAAGTCCAACTGACTTGGCTTTCCATAACTCATATCGTTAGGAGAGAGCTCTTCTTAATCATGCATGTCCTTGGTGTGTACTTGCATGCACCCTTACTTAGTACAAGTGTGTACTAATTGCATATAACCCTCTACTTTTAGGTGCAGGTGCAGGTGGACGCTAGAGCTTAGGAGACTACGTGGAAGCTATCCGGACGTGGAGCATTCATCCGGACTTGGTAGGACCTCATATTTTCGAGGATGCTTATCTTTTATATTCTAGCCTAGAAGTAGACATAAGCTAGTGGAAGGTGTTCCACTAGCGTTTCTTTCATACTTATTTTCAGACGTCGTATTGGTGCCATTTTGGCAACTTTATATTAATGCAGTTATGAACTATTTCCTTCATTTGAATATCTTATTATTAGATGGTTGTTGTGAACTTATGTGATATAATGCAAATCTTATACACATATATTGTTTCTTACTATGAAGTCTATGTATACTTCAAAGCTAACAAAAATTTTAAATTTTCCGCTCAAATTAACCTATGCGATGTAATGATGACGTATGTCGGCTTGTCTTCGACCTCCGACAGGTCAAGGACGCCGGTTTTGGCTAGGGTCTAGACCCTGGTCATGACAGTCTCACTTAACCACGTCTATGTAGATTCTTATTCATAATTGTGAAGCGCTCCACACTTATGAATAGGAAACTATATGATTATTAGGAAACGGAAATCCAATATCGTGCTTCGAGAGTCTTGAATCTATGTGCCATTAGCATCTAATCCTTTTATTGTGATTATAGGCAATGAATACTCGATGAACATCCACTCGAAGACTTGATGAAGAGATTGCCAATGCGGGAGTTCCTCCCCAAGAAAATCAAGTCCCTCCTCTTGAAGAAGTTGTTAATTATGATCAAGCCCCGGTCAATCCTCCACCTTTGACGGATGGGGACATAAGGGCAGCCTTTATACAAATGGACCAAACCATTATTACACAAGTACAAGCCGTCACTACTTAAGCACAAGCTATGACCGCCCCAGCTAACCGGGAGGTTGTACCCCGAGGAAACAAACATGTTGGTACCATATCCTCCCGTTTGAGGGATTTCACGATGATGAATCCCCCTACTTTCTATGGGTCCAAAGTTTAGAGACACCCCCAATAGTTCATTTATGAAACCTACAAGATCCTCTATGATATGGGGTTGACTACTAGTGAGAAGGCCGAGTTAGATACTTATCAACTCAAAGATGTGGCCCAAACTTGGTACATCCAATGGAGAAACAATAGGCCCTTAAGCGGTGGACCAGTGACATGGGAGATTTTCAACAAGGAGTTTTTTTATAGGTTCTTTCCTAGGTAGAAGAGGGAAGCCAAAGTGGAAGAATTCATTCACCTTCATCAAGGAGGTATGAGGATACTTGACAACTCTTTGAAATTCACTAAATAGTCAAAGTATGCTCCTTCTTTTGTTTCCGACCTAGGGATGTAATGAGCCGCTTTGTGATGGGGGTGTCGGATGACTTGAATGAAAAATGGCATTTGGATATGCTACATGATAATATGAATATTTCTCGTCTCAATGGTTCATGCTCAACAAGTGAAAGAAACTATAGTTAAGAGGAAGAGTAAGGATGCCAAGAGGGCAAGATCTTTTGATGGTGGTTCTTCAAAGGGTAGGCTTGACATTCAAGACAATCCTAGGTTCAAGAAGAGGTTTTCTAATCAAGTTCTTACCAAATTTCCCAAGGCTCGGGGTGATAGGGTCTCTAACCCTAAGTCGCAAAAGGGAAGAGGTACTACCTCACCAAACAAGAAGCCAACTTGTGGAAAGTGTGACACGAACCATTATGGGGATTGCCTTTTTGGGACGGACAATTTCTTTGGGTGTGGCAAGAATGGCCACAAGGTTAGGGATTACCCAAATTTGAAGGGGCGAGACAAAAGTAGTGGGCAAGCTCAAGCTAGTGGTTCTAATGTGGATCCTCAAAAGAAGAATCGCTTTTATGCACTTCGCTCTAGGGGTGAACAAGAGAGTTCTCCAGATTTGGTGACCGGTATGTTACAAGTCTTCTCTATTGATGTATATGATTTACGTGATCCGGGTGCTACATTATCTTTTGTTACTCCTTCATAGCTAGTAAGTTTGTTATTTTGCCCGATATTCTAAGTGAACCTTTAATGGTAACTACCCCGGTAGGTGAGTCGGTGGTTGCAAAGAGGGTATATAGAAATTGTCCTATTATGTTGCCCAATAAAGTTACTCATGTTGAACTAGTAGAACTTGATATGGTCGATTTTGATGTCATTTTGGGGATGGATTGGTTGCATGATTGTTTTGCTTCCATTGATTGTAGAACTAGAATTGTCAAGTTCAATTTTCAAAATGAACGCGTTTTAGAGTGGAAGGGGGGAAATTTTATTCCTAAAGGTCGTATCATCTCTTCTGTTAAGGAATGTAAAATGGTCTCAAGAGGGTGTCTATATCACATTGTAAGAGTCAAAGATTTAGACTCCAAAAATCCTCCCATTGAGTTAGTCCCCGTAGTAAGGGAATTTCCAGAGGTCTTTCCTAATGATCTTCCCGGAATCCCTCCCACACGGGAAATTAATTTTGTTATGGACTTGCTATCGGATACCAATCCCAGTTCAATTCCTCCTTACCGAATGGATCTGGACGAATTGAAAGAGTTGAAGGCTCAACTTAATGACGTACTAGACAAAGGCTTCATTAGAAGTAGTATTTCTCCATGGGGTGCTCCGGTTTTGTTTTTGAAGAAGACGGATGGGTCCCTTATAATCTGCATTGATTATCTCCTACTCAATAAAGTCACAATTAATAACATGTATGCTCTCCCTCGGATTGACGACTTGTTTGATCAACTGAAAGGGCAAGCTACTTTTCTAAGATTGACTTGAGATCGGGGTATCACCAACTTAGGGTGAGAGGTAAGGATATACCAAAGACAACATTTCGGACAAGATATAGTCACTATGAAATCTTAGTAATGTCCTTTGGTCTCACTAATGCCTTGGCGGCGTTTATGGATCTCATGAATAGGGTGTTTCAAAGTTATCTAGATTCATTTGTCATTGTTTTGATTGACGACATCATGGCATATTTGAAAAGTGAGGGTGAACACATGCACCATTTGAGGGTGGTATTACAAGTTCCTAAGGAGTACATACTATTTGCCAAGTATAGCAAATGTGAGTTTTGGTTGAGGTCGGTGGCATTTCTTGGTCATATCATCTCTAGTAAGGGAGTTGAGGTTGATCCACGAAAAACCGAGGCTGTGAAAAATTGGCCTAGACCATTGACACCAACTGACATTAGGAGTTTCTTGGGTCTAGCGGGTTATAATAGGAGGTTTGGGATGATTTTGCATCTATTGCATCTCCCTTGACTACTTTGACCCAAAAGAGTATGAAATTTGAGTGGTCGGAGGCATGTGAAAGAAGCTTCAAAATTTTGAAAGATAGGCTTACTTCCGCTCCGATGTTGACTTTACCGGAGGGTACCAAGGGCTTCGTTGTATATTGTGATGCATCCCGAGTGGGATTAGGGTGTGTGCTTATGTAACATGGGAAAGTAGTAGCGTATGCCTCTAGATAACATAAGGTGCATGAGAAGAATTATCCAACTCATGATCTCGAGTTAATATTTGTGGTATTTGCCTTGAAAATATAAAGGCATTACTTGTATGGGGTCCATGTTGATGTGTATACCGACCACAAGAGTATTCAGTATATGTTTACTGAAAATGAGTTGAATCTCCGACAAAGAAAGTGGTTGGAATTGTTGAAGGATTAGGACATAAGTGTTCTCTACCACCATGGCAAGGCAAATGTGGTTGCGGATGCTCTAAGTAATATGATCATGGGTAGTGTGTCTCATGTAGAAGAAGCCAAGAAAGACCTAGTGAAATATGTTCATAGGTTGGCTCGTTTGGGTGTTAGATTGGAAGATACTCCAAATAATGGTTTCATGGTCCATCATAACTCCGAATTGTCTTTGGTGGTTGAGGTGAAGTCCAAACAACAACCTGATCTACCATTGATGGAGTTGAATAAGTCGGTTATGGTAACCTTAATGAGTCATTCTCCTTACTGGAGGATGGTGTCTTGAGGTATCAAGGAAGGTTGTGTGTTCCCAATGTAGATGGCTTGAGGAACCAGATTCTTGAGAAAGCTTATAGGTCCCGTTACTCCATTCATCCGGGATCTACAAAGATGTATCATGACCTTAGAGAAGTGTTTTTGTGGGAAGGATTTAAAAGAGACATAGTCAAATTTGTTGCAAAATGTCAAACTTGCCAACAAGGGAAAGCCGAACACCAAAAGTCGGGTGCTTTACTTCAAGAAATCGAAGTTCCTACTTGGAAGTGGGAAGACATTAATATGGATTTTGTGGTAGGTTTGTCTCGGACACAAAAGCCATATGACCATATGGGTGGTTGTGGATAGGTTGACCAAATCCGCTCATTTTATTCCCGTCAAGTCTACTTACTCGGCGGAGGATTATGCAAGGATCTTCATAGATGAGATTTTGTGTCGCCATGATATTCCGTTATCCATCATATCAGATAGGGGTACACAATTCACATCTAGGTTTTGGAGGTTATTCCAAAAAGTGTTGGGTACCAAAGTGAAGTTAAGCACCAGTTTTCATCCTCAAACGGATGGTCAAGCGGAGCGTACTATTCAAACCCTTGAGGATAAGCTTAGAGCTTGTATAATTTATTTCAAGCAAAATTGTGATAAGCACTTGTCACATCCGGGGAGCACCCCCTAGATGTAACCGGCGTCCTCGTTCTCTTTGAGGACTAAGACTAGACTCTTAGCATTCGTCATAACATTAATAGGTCAAAAATACGGAAAATTTAAAAACTTCTACTACTTCTACATTGAGGTTTACATAGAACTCTACATACACATATATGTAGTCATATCGAGTATACATAGACCCTTCGTATAAGAAGATTACACAGTCTTCTACTTTTATTGCACATACCTTTATATATAAGATAATGAACATAGTCTCAAGATTGTCTCATCTGATAACCATCTAAAACGATCATAGCAATTTGGGCATAGCCCTATATCAATGTAAATAAGCCACATATTGGTTTATACAAATTTGTACTCGAATGAAAATAGAAAGAACATAAGAGTTTTAAAAGTAAAGCAACTCCATAAGCTAGATATTGGCATCGCCCTCGGAAAGTGAGGACCTACCCACTTGGATGGTAGAGCATATCCAAATCTTCTTCAAGTCCTCTCGAATGAGCCTTCAACGACCGGAACCTAAAATGTTTGGGAAAAGGGAGAAAATGGGGTTAGTACGTCACTTGTACTATGCATGAGACCATATGCACATATAAGATCAAAACATGCTAATAAGGGACATTTAGTTAAATCATGTCATTTTACATTTTTAAAGTCTAATGCACAATCAATCAAGAGATATCAACCATTAAGACATGTTCAACAAGTCAAATCAAGTCATATACATATCAACATACTTGAACCCATATTCTAATACAACTCTATCATCAAGTAGTAATGTCACAAGCATAAATAAGAGTTTATCATATCATAATAAAGCAAGACAACCAATCATGAATCCCCATAAAGTCAACAAGTACAATGACCAAGTAAAGCCCCCTAACCTTACTCAATCAAGTAACCAAACAAGAACCATGACTAATAACCCACTCCACATAGCATAACATAATCTTGAATATACATAACTTCATACTTTAACAACAAAGACCAATTACATGTTCATAAGCATTATATTCATCATATAATATCATTTACATGTAAGATCACCACATAATCATCAATAGCATTTATCATCATATACATACATAATATTAACCTCCAAATCATCCATCAACGCAAACTAGTGCAAGGCATAGGTAGAGTTCCATACCCCTACCTAGGCTAAGTCAAACCTCTCAAGTCACCCTAGTTAGTTTATACTTTATTACTTCATTTTAGTTTAGGGAACGCTTTCCTTAACCGACATAGACCACATGAGCTAAGTGTGGAACCCGGTGTTGTAAAACCTTACACCGATGGAAGGTGGTCTACCGGCCAACGTAGAACCTAACATGAACGTAGCATCTAGGTGGATCCACTAGCTAGTATTCCTATGGTGGCAACATAGTTTATGAAACTTGGGGCCATCTTGGAAACATCACTTTACACCCTATTTGGGTCATGAGTCTATCCACCCTGTAAGGACCGTAGTTAACCCTACCTTCCCTATATGGAAAAGTATCACTTCCTCACATACAAGATCACTCAGTGCTAAGCCAGAGTCCCTTTTTGAAATGTCTTTAAGCCTTTATAAATAATCATAGCTTAGTTGAGGCCATACGGTCTAGCACTTTTATAATCATCATCATCATAGCTCAATAATAATTGCATGAGTATAATCCTTTCATCACAATCCATATAAGTGAGGTTAGCACATTTACATATTCATTCATAATAAGGCACATTGGTAGTCATCACCATCCTTATAACATTTACATCTTAATCAACCTCACAACCACAGTCAAGACATTTCAATTCAACATCATACCACCCTATCAATCCTAAACAAGGCATACTCGAACAATAGCATGGCTTAATCACAATTTACCATAGTTTGAAGTAAAGTATAGGGATCACAAGACTTACCAAGCCTCCTTTATAGTTCATCATCAAGGTCTTACCATCAACCCATAAACAACCCAATTTGGGGAATAACATCATCACACAATGACATCCAATAGAATAACAAGGCCGATTGCATCACTATAACACAATTCAACACTAGATCATAACTTAAGAAAAAATACTTATGTCAATTTCACAATATACTTCATAAACTTAATCAACATCTCAAGAACTAGCATGATAGACCTAGAATTCATCTAAATATATTCCTAATTGATACAACAACATCATAGGATAGTAATGTAATTATTAATCAAGTCAATTGAATGAACATTGTACAATACTTGTCTAGATCACAACCTAGGATTAAGGGTTGAGGATCATGTTCTACAATTTAGACCAAACCATAAAGAATTATAATAATCAAGTTAAAATACATGTTAATCTATTCAGTATATCAAAAATAAATCATAAACAACTTAGTTCATTAAATCAATTTCGAGATTAGATGAAACCCACTTGAAAACTCAACTTTTAGAAATACTTTGAAGGAGCCCTTTGAGGAAAGAAATCTCAAAGGTGAATTAGATCCCATACCTCAACGTTTGATGAAGATTTGATGGTAAAATCTCCCCTTTACAGCCCCCAAAACCCTTCCCTAGCTTGGTCTTCAATGGTGTCTTCCAATAGAGAGAGAAAGAAAAGAGAAGGAAGAGGATTTCTTTTGTGAGTTGTGTTAAGTCTAATGGGTTTGGGGCCTTTATATATGGGGTTAATTAACTTAATTAGACTCTATTAAACCATAAATTATGACCTAAACCCTTAACTAATTAAATGAGACTAAGTTAAAACGTGAAGGGAAAGAGGCAGTGTCACAGACGACCCACGATCAACGCAGTCGACGGACCAGCCCTCCTCCATCCTGCACATTCGTTGTTTTTGTCGAAAACCTATGCAGCTGAGGGAATTCCACAAATTGTCTAATTGTTTTTCGACGGTTGGCATCGACGCCCCGTCAATCAACACACGCCCCGTCGTTAGTGTCTCGTGGTTACACACTGCCCAGACAATGTTGCCTCCAACGTGCAAGGGTCCTCCTCAAGGGCTCTTGGTTAGTCCTTGGGGAGTCGTACCCGGATGTTTCGACCATGAATCAACTTTAACACATGTTATACACCTTTCCACTAAATTTCATAAATTTCCAACTCCTAAAAGCTAGTCAAATAGGCTAAGGCACACTAATACCTTTTTGAACTAATTTTTGGACGTCATGGACGTTCTTGGACGTTTTTGTTTTTAAGCTTCTTAAATGACCTATATTCATTAAAATGGACCTTTAAACAGTGTCTATATCTTATGACACTTATGTTAGGCTTTAAGTTACATCTTGGATTTTTGAAGTGTTACATTATCCCTACCTTAGGAACATTCGTCCCCAAATGACACTAAAACTCTAATTGAAGGAAGGAATAGACTCAATACTAGAAGCTAAACCATCAACAATACAAGACAACATAAATCATATCATTTCAACAAGGCAATTCTAAACTTAAATTACCACACATAAGGCCCAAACATTGCATCATGAGGCATTCCCTTCTCACAACACACATGCGCTCAACATCCTTTTCATAATGCCAATTAGGACAAAGTACTTCAACTTATCAACATGATACATAACTTTTCATAATGACTCACCATGTCAAAATGCACAACATAACTCAACAAACAAAATTGCAAAATTTCAAGCTCAAATGCACACTTCACTGTAAGTAACTGTAAAGTTATTCAAAAATGCACATTTTGCAAGACTTCATCAAAAATCAAGAAATTTCAATTTCTAGTCATTATTTTTATTATTAAGAGGACTAAACTTAATTATCAAAAAGATGAGGGTAACGGGACTTCATGTCGGCCTCGGCCTCCCATGTTGCACCCTCAAGTAGGTGATTTTTCTATAACACCTTTACGGAAACCACCTTTTTGTTCCTCAACCTCTTTACTTGCTTACCAAGGATTTAAACAGGAACCTCCTCATAGGAGAGGTTATCCTTCACACCAAGACCCTCAATATGAAGGATGGACTCGGGATCACCGACAGACTTCTTTATCATACAAACATGGAAAACCGGATGACCCGGAGCCAATTCACTAGGCAGCCTCAATTCATAGGCAACCTTACCAACACTTTGCAAAATTTCATAGGGACCCACATAACGAGGACTTAACTTCCATTTCTAGCCGAATCTAACCACCCCCTTCATAGTTGAAATTTTCAAGTACACTTTATCACCCTCTTCAAACTCTAGATCCCTCCTCCTATGATTGGCATAAGACTTTTTCCGAATATAGGCCGTTTGCAAGCTTGGAGGGTCTAGGGGTAAAATGGTCTTTTCCAGGCTAGGGGTAGTATTGTAATTACCCTAAGTATTTAATTAATTAATTAATTAATTTAAGGGTTGGCCGAATTTGACCCTTTTTCGCAAGTTAAGCTTCACCCGGGTTCGATCCTTGGTGGAAGCAATGTTAAATTAATTAATTTATATTAATTATCTGATTTAAGTAACGGCATAATTAGTAATTTCACCTAAGCCTTTAAAAAAAATCAGAATTTAATTAATTAATGAGGAGTCCTAGTTTGACTAATTCCTAAACTAAAACTCCTAATCCTAAGCTACTTATCCACTCTCTTTCTCACGCTTATTTACTCTCATTATAACGTCTCTCCACCAACTCTCTCACGTCTGACTATCAATAAACGAACAGAAAAAAATGAAAGTTCAACTCTTAAAGAACTTACGCACAAAAACTCAAACAAAAAACTAAGCTAAAAACGAAAAGCAAAAAGATTATTCTTGACGGGTTGTGCTTGGAGTTTGGTGGTGAGCTTTGGTGTCGTGGAGTTGGATGCCATTGGTGAAGATTTGGAGGGTGTTGATCGACAAAAGGTATGGGTTTTCTTACTCTTGGTCCTGTTCCCAAGAGACCCCTAGGATTCAGTCCATTCTAATCCGAAAACTAGGATTGTTTCCCCGTTGCATGTCCCTGTCAATAGCTCCTATTGATGGTTGTAGGTTGGTATGTCTGCTGGTATATATTAGGCGTGTAACGTGTTTTCGTGATAATTATGTGTATGTATGTATGTTCGGAATTATATGAGAAATAGAAGATGTTTTTCCGAAAAGAGGTAATCACGGATTGGAGCATGAAATGACATGTTTAATTTCTTGTATTTTACGTGCAATTGCTTGTGTAAATCGTGATGTTCATAAGTGGTGTAATGTTGCTGAATTGAGTGCTAACTCTTAATCAAATGTAACCATGAAAATGCACCTAAAGATGTACTAAATTATCCACGAAATGTCCTAAAAACTAACGTGTAAATGCTGCAAAAAGGGACTAGAAAAACATGATCAAATTTCCTGCATTCCGGAAATTTGGTTCGGCCAAGTTACTCAAAAAAAATTGAGTTTTAATTTTTTTAAAAATGCATGAGGTCATTGGGGATTGAATTCAAGACCTCACCATATACAAGTTATAAAATAAATTCAATAATAAAAATGAGGTAAAGGGGATTCGAAATGGGGTAAGGGTCAAGTGAAGAGAGGAGAAAAATGAAAGAAAAATAAAATGAGGTATGTGGGGATTGAACCCACAACCTCTCGGATAGACAAGGAAGTTAGGGGAAAAATTAAATAAAGGAAAAATGAGGTTATGGGGGATCGATCCCACATCCTCTTGGTCTCAAACGAAAAAGGAGAGAGGAAAGAAAAGAAAGAAAAAGAAATGTAGGCGTTGGGATTCGAACTTGGGTCCCCAAGCTGAAATTTTAAATCAAAATTTAATATAAGACTAAGTGTTGCTCAATGGATTTGAAATTGGGTTCCCTTGCCCAATTTCGTATTGATACATAAGTCTTACGTGATTAAATAATTAATGAATGATGCCTATAGGAATCGAAATTGAGACCTTGGCATACTTACAAGATGCATAAGTCTTGTATCATATAATCTTGGGTAAGGATAAGTCACTTAGACGAATTATGAATGAAGCCTTATGGCTTGTACGAATGGGTTAATAAGTCCAGCGTACGTTTAAAAATAAGTGAACCTAAGATGTATGTGATGAAATGATGTGACCCGGGAGGGTTAAGTAAGAATATGAAACACATTTAAAGGCCAAGTGCATTGGCATATGCCGAAATGAACATTCACGTAATAAGGTGAGTAATTATGTTATACTATGATGCTAATGAAAATAGTGACAACATGATAAGAGGCTAGTGCAAGTGAGACAAGCTGCATCTACGCCTAAAAATCAATGTCAATAAATGAAATTTCTAAGAGAGTATATTTATGATAAACGATGAATAAGCAAAGAAAGAGTGACTACATGACTATAGGTTAGTGCAAGTGAGACAAGCTGCATCTACGCCTAAAAATCAATGTCACTAAATGAAATTTCTAAGAGAGTATATTTATGCTAAACGATAAATAAATCAAGAAAGAGTGGCTACACAAGGATAGGCTAGTAAAAGTGAGACAAGATGTATCTACGCCTAGCATCAATGTCCCTCAATGTAAATTCCAAGAGAGCATATGTATGTTATACGATGAACAAATAATCAAAGGTGAGTAAAGATAAAATGAAAAGATGTTAAGAAAGAATAGGGTGGCATTACAATATGAGGCTAGTGCATGTGAGACAAGTTGTACCTACGCCAATATAAGGTCACCAAAAATACTTACCTAAGAGAGTGTTGAATATTAAGACACAAGTCTCAATCACACTCTATATGTAAGTGTAAGGACAATTCACACTTAATATGTAAATAAGAGATGATAAATCATCTAATGAGCTATGACTACCTCAAGCTAGAAGCAAGCTTCGACGATGTATGAGTTGAATGTAAATAGGAACTTTATACGGAGGATCGATAGGCTAGCTATGAGTGGTGATGCCTTCTTTCGAGAAGGACGGAGGTTCACGTAATTCTCATGAGATGAGGCTGTCCACCAAGGTGTGTATGGGTCTCCCTAAATCTCCTAGTCTTTGAACTATGCTGCCAACATAGGGAACTAGCCAGTGGTTTTCGACCTAAGCGAGCTAGGGATGTTTTGGTTTCACCTTGGCCAGTGACTCCACCTCTTTTCGGTGTGGGGAAGACACCGGATTTCATGATGCTCACATGATCTATGTCGGTTAAAGTTGAAGTTTCTCAAAGTATGAAAGAAAATGAAATGAATGATACCAAAGGTGTTTGGATAGGATAATCAAGAGGTGAACTAGACTGAAGTATTGGCACTAGGTCATTCTTGGTCATTGTACAGTGAACCCGATGAGAGTCTTAAATAACATCCTAGGTATAGCTGGTGTTCACACCAGCCTACGAACGAATGAAAATGAAGTAAGTACAAATGAATGAAGCATACTTTGTGTTTGCTAAAGAAGGCTCCCTAGTCGAGGTCCCATATGTTGAGCCCTCATTTTGGGAAGTCCTAATGTTAAGTCCGTGATTCCAAGGTCTCACGGCATATGAACGAATGATATGTAATATATGTATGTGCTATATGAAATATGTTATGTGTTGTGTGCAATATGAAAAGAATGATGATGGATGTTACTCTCATAGCATGACTTTCCTAATATGATTTGGCAAGTCCAACTGACTTGGCTTTCCATAATTCTTATCGTTAGGAGAGAGCTCTTCTTAATATTGCATGTCCTTGGTGTGTACTTGCATACACCCATACTTAGTACAAGTGTGTACTAATCCCATACATTATACTATTTTAGGTGTAGGTGCAGGAGGGTGTTGAAGACATTCATTGCATCTGTTCGGACATCAGAGCTTTTCATCCGGACTTGGTAGGTTCTGGTGCATTCGAGGATTCCTGCCGTTATGTTTCTAGCTTAGTAATAGGCTTAGGCTAGTGGAGCATGTTCCAGTAGTATTTCTTTACTATTTTGTTCAGACTTATGTAATGGTGGCATTTTGGCAATTGTTACTTATGATATAAGACTATTTATTTCCAGATTGAATGATTATTTATTAGATGGTTGATACACATGAGCAATGAACTTATTTATACGCATATGCATGTTATAACTATGAAGTCTATGTACACTTCAAACAAAACAAAAAGTTTCAAATTTTCGGCTAAAATTAACCTAACAAATGTAATGACGATGTAAGTAGGCTTGTCTGCGACCTCTGAGAGGTCAACAACTCTGGTTTCGGCTAGGGTCTATACCCCGGTCGTGACAAACTTGGTATCATAGCATTAGGTTAAATATCCAAGACATCAAACTCATATTAACCACGTTAAGTAGTTTCTAAGTTATGGTAGTGAGGTGCACCACTATCATGAATTAGAGACTGCATAATGCTTAGGAAAATTCCCTTCTTCTGATCTTATCGTGCCTTCTCTAAAGTCTGATTACTTGGTGTTATGAGCGTATCTAACATCAATTCTTATCTTTCAGAAAATGAACACAAAGAGTAACACTGGTCAGGGAAGAGTAGGAGCAGCTGCTGGGGACAACCAAGTTCCACCCCAGGCTCCAGCTGCTCGAATGGAGATGCCTGTTAACCCAGCTGGGTTGATAGATAGAGAAGTGAGGACAACCCTGGCACAGATGGCCCAAGCCATCACTTTACAAGCTCAGGCTATGACAGCCCAGGCGGATCAACGAGGTGTTCTTATAGAGAACCCACCTGCTAGCACCATGGCTAGCAGGTTAAGGGACTTCACGAGGATGAATCCTCCCGTTTACACTGGATCTAAGACTGCAGAGGATCCCCAGGAGTTTGTGGATAAGATCCACAAGATACTGTGTGCAATGGGTTTGACTAATGTGTAGAAGGCTGAGCTGGCATCCTACTAGCTAAAGGATGTAGCTCAATCCTGGTATAAAATGTGGCAGAATAGCTGGGCCTTAGGAGGAGGTCCTATTACTTGGGATCTTTTCAAGACGACTTTTCTGGAGCGGTTCTTTACCATAGAAATGAAGGAGGCTAAGGTTGAGGAATTTATCAACCTTAAGCAGGGCTCGATGTCAGTCAGGGATTACTCCCTGAAATTCGTAAAACTTTCCAAGTATGCCACTTCTCTTGTGTCTAACAGCAGAGACGAGATTAGTAGATTCTTGACAGGGATTGATGAGGATATCGAGGAGGAATGTAGGGAAACTATGCTGCATGAGAGCATGGACCTTTCCAGGCTTATGGTCCATGTCCAACAAGTGGAGGAAAGCAGGAAGAGGAAGCACACTAGGGCAGGGAACAGGTCAAGGCAAGCTGAGGAGAATTTTTTGAGGAAGAGTAGTACTGAAATCAGGGATAATCCTAGGTTTAAGAAGGGACTCTCCCACCAAAGGGAGTCAAGTTCATCCAAGGGTTGCAATGATAGGGATTCCGAGTCGAGAGTTAAGAGGAACAATGAAGTAGATACACCTGAGAAGAGGCCACCGTGTTGGAAGTGTGGCAAACTGCATGGAGGAGAGTGTATGATGGGCTCTAACGCTTGTTACAGTTGTGGCAAACCGGGTCACATGATGAAGGATTGTCCGAATAGGAGAAGTCAAGAAAAAGGGAAGGAGAGAGTTCATCCGAATGGTCCAAGTGAAGAGGCTCCAAGGACGAAACAATTCTTCGCACTCAAGTCTAGGGGTGCAGGGGAAGACACTCCTGGTGATGTCTCGGGTGCGTAATCTTAATTAGTCTTTCATGTGTTTGACTGTGTATGGTTTTTATGCACTAGTATGAGGTTAATATGTTTGAGTCATCATGTTATTTGCTGATTTGTGTGACTTATGTGTTTACTTATGTTGTATGCTTTGATGAGACTAGTTTAGGAAAGAGTTCCTTAGTCTATTAATGTGAAGCTGCTAGTAGGTTTTAAGGATGTGCACAATCATGCTAATATGTGAATCAGATATTCACCAATGAAAAGTATTGAATTGCTTATGTATGCATAAGTTCTATAGATGACTGGCTTGTTCTTAATAAAGAGTAGTGTCATTCGTGGATGAATGTTTTAAGGGGGGGATAATGTAACAACCCGAAAAAAGATTATGCTAAGTAATGCCTAATAGTACCTAGAATGCCTAGATTAGACCGGGTTCACATGGCTTGTTGCACGTGGAACCAGACCTCAGAACCTATGTAATAGCCTAGCCAACCATCTTGGTGAGTTAGTTGAGCTAGGCAAGGTTGGAACCAACCATGTAGGGCACCCGAATTTAAGAGATTCACCCGGATGAGTTTTTACCGGACTTGAAAGGGGTAATCTTAGGTTTGGAGGGTTTAGGGGTAAAATGGTCTTTTCCATGCTAGGGGTAGTATTGTAATTACCCTAACTATTTAATTAATTAATTTAAAGAGGAGGGCAATTTGGGTAGGGTTGGTCAAATTTGACCCTTTTTCGCAAGTTAAGCTTCACCCGGGTTCGATCCTCGGTGGAAGCAATGTTAAATTAATTAATTTATATTAATTATCTGATTTAAGTAAGGGCATAATTAGTAATTTCACCTAGGCCTTTAAAAAATCAGATTTTAATTAATTAATAAGGAGTCCTAGTTTGACTAATTCCTAAACTAAAACTCCTAATCCTAAGCTACCTATCCACTCTCTTTCTCACGCTTATTTACTCTCATTCTCACGTCTCTCCACCACCTCTCTCACGTCTAACTATCAATAAAAGAACAGAGAAAAACCAAAGTTCAACTCTTGAAGAACTTACACACAAAAACTCAAACGAAAAACTAAGCTTAAAACGAAAAGCAAAAACATTGTTCTTGACGGGTTGTGCTTTGAGTTTTGTGGTGAGGCCTTGGTGTCGTGGAGTTGGCTGCCATTGGTGAAGATTTGGAGGGTGTTGATCGACAAAAGGTATGGGTTTTCTTACTCTTGGTCCCGTTCCAAAGAGACCCCTAGGATTCAGTCGATTCTAATCCGAAAATTAGGATTGTTTCCCCGTTGCATGTCCCTGTCACTAGCTCCTATTGATGGTTGTAAGTTGGTATGTCTGCTGGTAGATATTAGGCGTGTAACGTGTTTTCGTGATAATTATGTGTATGTATGTATGTTCAGAATTATGTGAGAAATGGAAGATGTTTTTCCTAAAATAGGTCGTCACTGATTGGAGCATAGAATGGCATGTTTAATTTCTTGTATTTTATGTGCAATTGCTTGTGTAAATCGTGATGTTCATAAGTGGTGTAATGTTACTGAATTGAGTACTAACTCTTGATCAAATGTAACCATGAAAATTCACCTAAAGATGCACTAAATGATCCACGAAATGTCCTAAGAACTAACGTGTAAATGCTGCAAAAAGGGTCTAGAAAAATGTGATCAAATTTCCAGCATTTTGGAAATTTTGTTCAGCCAAGTTAGTGGAAAACAATTTGAGTTCTAATTTTTTTTTAAATGCATGAGGTCACTGGGGATTGAACCCAAGACCTCACCATATACAAGTTATAAAATAAATTCAATAATAAAAATGAGGTAAGGGGGATTCGAAATTGGGTAAGGCTCAAGTGAAGAAAGAAGAAAAAGAAATGTAGGCGTTGGGATTCGAACTTCGGTCCCCAAGCTGAAATTTTATATCAAAATTTAATATAAGACTAAGTGTTGCTCAAGGGATTTGAAATCGGGTTCCCTTGCCCAATTACGTATTGACACATAAGTCTTACGTGATTAAATAATTAATGAATGCTGCCTATAGGAATCGAAATTGAGACCTTTGCATACTTACAAGATGCATAATTCTTGTACCATATAATCTTGGGTAAGGATAAGTCACTTAGATGAATTATTAATGAAGCCTCATGGCTTGTACGTATGGGTTCATAAGTCCAGCGTACGTTTAAAAATAGGTGAACCTAAGATGTATGTGATGAAATGATGTGACCCCCGGAGGGTTAAGTAAGAATATGAAACACATTAAAAGGCCAAGTGCATTGGCATATGACGAAATGAACATTCACGTAATAAGGCGAGTAATTATGTTATACTATGATGCTAATGAAAATAGTGACAACATGATAAGAGGCTAGTCCAAGTGAGACAAGCTGCATCTACGCCTAAAAATCAATGTCACTAAATAAAATTTCTAAGAGAGTATATTTATGCTAAACGATGAATAAGCAAAGAAAGAGTGACTACATGACTATAGGTTAGTGCAAGTGAGACAAGTTGCATCTACGCCTAAAAATCAATGTCACTAAATGAAATTTCTAAGATAGTATATTTATGCTAAAAGATAAATAAATCAAGAAGAGCGGATACACGAGGATAGACTAGTACAAGTGAGACAAGATGTATCTACGCCTAGAATCAATGTCCCTCAATGTAAATTCCAAAAGAGCATATGTATGTTATACGATGAACAAATAATGAAAGGTGAGTAAAAATGAAATGAAAAGATGTTAAGAAAGAACAGTGTGGCATCACAATATGAGGCTAGTGCAAGTGAGACAAGTTGTACCTACGCCAATATAAGGTCACAAAAAATACTCACCTAAGAGAGTGTTGAATATTAAGAGACAAATCTCAATCACACTATATATGTAAGTGTAAGGACAATTCACACTTAATACATAAATAAGAGATGATAAATCATCTCATGAGCTATGACTACCTCATGTTAGAAGCAAGCTTCGATGATGTATGAGTTGAGTGTAAATAGGAACTTTAAACGGTGCACCGATAGGCTAGCTATGAGTGTTGATTCCTTCTTTCGAGAAGGGCGGAGTTTCACATAATTCTCATGAGATGAGAGTGTCCACCAAGGTGGGTATGGGTCTCTCTAAATCTCCTAGTCTTTGAACTATGCGTCCAACATAGGGAACTATCCAATTGTTTTCCACCTAAATGATCTAGGGATGTTTTGGTTTCAACTTAGCCAGTGACTCCACCTCTTTTCGGTGTGGGAAAGACACCGGATTTCATGATGCTCACATGATCTATGTCATTTAAATTTGAAGTTCCTCAAAGTATGAAAGATAATGAAATGAATGATACCAAAGGTGTTTGGATAAGATAATCAAGAGGTGAATTAGACTCAAGTAATGACACTAGGTCATTCTTGGTCATTGCACAGTGAACCCGATGAGAGTCTTAAACAACATCCTAGGTATAGCTGGTGTTCACACCAGCCTACGAACGAATGAAAATGAAATAAGTATGAATGAATGAAGCAGACTTTGTGTTTGCTAAAGAAGGCTCCCTATTTGAGGTCCCATATGTTGAGCCCTCATTTTGGGAAGTCCTAATGTCAAGTCTGTGATTCCAAGGTCTCACGGCATATGAACGAATGATATGTAATATATGTATGTGCTATATGAAATATTTTATGGGCTGTGTGCAATATGAAAAGATTGATGATGCATGTTACTCTCATAGCATGACTTTTCTAATCTGATTTGGCAAGTCCAACTGACTTGGCTTTCCATTATTCATATCGTTAGGAGAGAGATCTTCTTAATCATGCATGTCCTTGGTGTCTACTTGCATACACCCATACTTAGTACAAGTGTGTACTAATCCCATACATTATACCAGTGGCGGAGGCAGAATTTTCATCGAGGGGGTTCAAAAAGATAAGTAAGCACGATAATAGTATCCATAAAAGTGGGGCGGGTCAAATAAAAATAGGTCAAATCAGATATAAGCAATTAAAAAAATTCAACTCCACCTCAATCCAAAAAATAAAAATCGATTAAGTATATGTTTCACATAACATTAAAATATATGTACGAGAGAATTTTTTTTTAACCTATAATTATGGATTTTATTTGTGTCATTGGTGTACATAAACGTTATTCAATTTTTGAAACTAACAAAGGAATAAATTTGAATCCGATCATGTTGTAGCAATAGAATTTGTGTCGAGAAAATAATTATCAAGATTAATAAATATCGCGACAGCCATATTTATTTATAAATATTAAATAATTACTCTTATTTATTTAATCTTATTTATTAATCAAATATAAATTAAATGTTTGACTTATAACGAGTATGAGAGAATATATTTTTTTTAATTTTAATTATGAAACTTAAAAAACATTGTAAATTTTACTTAATTTTATAAAAATAGAAAAGAAATTTATTTTTAATATCTAATGAAATATTATAAATCCAATAGATTTTCAAACAAAACAAATTTTCATTTATTTAAAAATAAAAATGAAAATCAATTGAAAATAGGGTGAAAAATGTTGTTATGTGGAATCGAATCCGCGACCTAGGACTTGTAGCAAATTCTTGAACCCCTTTACCACTAAGCCAAGCCCTTGACTTATATTTAAGGGGTTCATCACTTAGTATATACATATAATTTGAAAATTTGATCCTATATATATCGTGTAATGTTTTCAACGATGGGGGTTCGGATGAACCCCCTTGGATCCATGTAGATCCGCCCCTGCATTATACTATTTTAGGTGCAGGTTCAGGAGGGTGTTGAAGACATTCATTGCAGCTGTTCGGACATCAGAGCTTTTCATCCGGACTTGGTAGGTTCTCATGCATTCGAGGATGCCTGCCGTTATGTTCTAGCTTAGTAATAGGTTTAGGCTAGTAGAGCATGTTCCACTAGTATTTGTTTCCTATTTTGTTCAGACGTATGTAATGGTGCCATTTTGGCAATTGTTACTTATGCTATAAGACTATTTAATTCCAGATTGAATGATTCTTTATTAGATGGTTGATACACATGAGCAATGAACTTCTTTTTACGCATATGCATGTTATAACTATGAAGTCAATGTATACTTCAAACAAAACAAAAAGTTTCAAATTTTTCGCTAAAATTAACCTAACGAATGTAATGACGACATAAGTAGGCTTGTCTGCGACCTCTGAGAGGTCAACAATGCCGGTTTTGGCTAGGGTCTAGACCCCGGTCGTGACAATATTATTCATAACACAAGCACATATATTCAAAAGTCATAAACACATCAAAGACATGAACTTCACATAAGGATCATCACCTAAGACAACTCCTAAGTCACACTATTGCAATATGTAGGTAACATCCTTTAATGCTACTTCCACCAAGTGTACCTAAGAAGTTACCCTAGACTAGGCATAACATACTCAACAAGTCATAACATATTCAACAGGTCATAACGTATTCAACAAGACATAACATATTCACTTACAACTGGACATAAGGCCACATTCTTCATATCACCATATAAGGATTCATCATACTTCATAACATCATAGAAAGATTCATAATACTTCATACACTTTAGTCATAAACTCATTTAGTTCATACCATAAGTAAACCACCCTCATAACTCCTTCACAAGCCTACTTGTGCAATGTACACATGGAGTCCCATACCCCCACATATACTAAGTAAACTCATTTAGAAGCCACAAGTGTAATTCATATTCATAGTCATAATTCATATATTAACATAACAAGATCACTTAACATGCATTCATACAAGTCATATATATAACATAAGTCTTCACTTCATAAGGGTCTCCAATCCTATCCTTTCTTGAAGTCATCTAGTGCAATGTATAGGTAGGGTCCATAGTCCCATACAATGTACACTCCTCAAGGAATTTAGATTAGAGTTCTTATTCTTATCTTAGTTAATTATTAACCTTCGGGAGATATTGCCATAACCTACATAGACCATGTGAGCTACATGGAATCCGGTGTTCTACTCCCACTCCGAAAAGAGAGGGTTTACACTTGCCTAAGGTGCAACCATTCGTACATAGCTTATCTAGGTGGATCCACTAAGCTAGAGTCCTATGTGGGAACATAGTTAAGGAACAAGGAGATTTCTTCTAGAAATCATGACTAACTAAGCGTAAAGGTTTCCATCTCATGAGACAACATATACCTTGGGAATCCACACTACTAGTCGTGAAGAAACCCACATGGGAGGCCGGAATTACCAACGTGAGACCTCCATCTCATTTACATGCCCTTTCAGTGCTAAGCAATAACTCCCTCTTTAAACATCATTAAGCCTTTATATAATCATTAGTTCATAAAGAATAGGTCTTAGGGACTTACTCCCTCATATATAATATAGCTCAAAGGTATTTAGGGTGAGAATTCTACATTCACCGTAGAACCATCCTTATGTGAGAATGTTCTTTCACATAATCATATCATATTCTTACATACATTTGTGTGTACATATATGTGAGATCTACCTTCACATAAACACATTTAGGAACACATGTTCATAACTTCATAAATTATATACTTTACATGCATAGAAATAGGTAATGATGCATAGGAGAACTATCTTTTCCTTAATCATCATTAATCTACCCCTATTCATAGATATGCATGAAGTGTGTGTGTACATTGGTCAACATGATCACATAACGTCTAACACAGAGTATTAAGGAAGCCACCCTCTAAACACCACGTCACATTTACAGCATACTTCATGTCTCAAGTCATACACATATATAGAGTATCGAGGACTATAGACTACACACACTCACATTGCATCATAGAAGGCAAGTACATATTCAACAATAGAATATAAGACTGCTAGTATACTTTGATCACACATTCATATAGTGTTCATACGGGTAGTGGTCATGCTATAAAGATATTCATTATCATTAGCCAAATAGACCATACCTAACCCTAACATGATCATCACACATACACATATAACATCATCTCCACACCTAGAATAAACAAGTATTGTAGAAGACTATACACATAACATCACATAACATCAATTCACTTGGACATGATATTAGAATCAAAGCTAAATCCTTCAAATTCCTAAACATGCAAATCATCATATTAATTCATCTTGCATCTAATGCCTTCAATTCCATGATCATAACACATAAACATTACAAGAATGTAAACACCGCCACCATAGGTGGACCATAACAATCAACATGATTCAATGTACATTTTAGGATAATTAGAAGAAATAAGTCAACTTACCAAATCTCCAATCTTATGATCATCTTTGATCATTCCTCCATAATTCAGATTCAATTCATATAAAAAGTAGTATCAATAAGAAATTCGATATAATCTAATCACAATTCTATAAACATCAAGCCAATATGACAAGACCCACATTATAGGATAATTTGAGAAATTAGGAGGATCATGGGTTCTTCATAAAATTGGATAGAAATTCATCATAAAATAAGTAGATAAACATATATTCCTCATTAGAATGCTTTGGAAATTAATTTGAGAATGAACGCATGGCTAGATTGAAAGATAGGATTTTTGACTTAGAATTCAAGTTTAGAAAACCTTTGAAAGGACTCCATAGATGAATGTTTATCTATGGATGAAGGATCATCATACCTTATACATTAAAAATCCCATGAAAATCTGAGAAGATAGCTCCAAGAATCCTATTCCATTGCTTGTTCTTGAGCTTGGTTTTCAATGGAGGTTTTTGGGGTTTTTGGAAGAGAAGAGAACTTTGGGAATTTTATTTCTTAATGGGGGGTTTTGGATTGGGAAAGGTTTTAAAAAGTTCCTAAAAACAGTTAATAAAACGTCCCTTAAGTTACCAAAACACCCCAGACAAATTGGGGCTCTTAGACATGTTAAAATTGACTTTAAAACAACGTAGCCGGATCTGGGAGTGGGATGCGCGTTGCGGAGCATCCTCCCCATTTTGCCCCAAATAAAATTCGAGGAAGTGAGGTGCGTGATAGGCGCCGTCGAGAGGGTATGGTCCAAATCTTGCTCCTGCACGCTGCCTTGGGCAGCCTCTTGTCCAAGTTTTGGGTTCTCTTTGGGGGACATTCGGTTGGTCCCCGGGGAGTCGTACCCGGACGTTTGACCCTTAACATGTCTATTAAGGTAGTCAACTACACTGCTTATCAACTCCAAACAACACATAAGATCAAGCCAAACATAGAAGGACTTACTAGCACGTCTAAAGACCATCTTTCGAACGTCTTGGACGTTTGACCTCCAAACCTCTTCAAATCACTTGTACAAGCTATAAAACACATTATTAACATGTTATTAACCTTTTTAGGCACATATGAGGCTCTAGCTACCTTAGTTCATTTTGAGGGCGTGTAAATACTCCCCCACTTAGAACAAAATTCGTCCTCGAATGACACAAACATTTTAAACACTTCCAAGAACTTCAATGACTTTCATAGAAGCTCACAACACTTCAATATTTTATTACATAAAAGTCAATACACAAAACTACAAGGAACACTAACTTCATTCTAGTATGCATTTAAGGCAACATAATCAAGCATGGACTACTTATAATTCACTCCGTGCACACATACTTCTTCATATTCATTGACATTTGGAGAAACTACTTTCTCTAACTTTAGGCATGTTCATTATTTCATCACAAGGTTAAACATACTATAGATTCCAATTTCACACATAAGCATATTCTACACTTCAACTCATGAGAAAATTCAAACATTTGATTTAGTTACACAAGAATCATGAATAATGTAGATCAACAACAACCTTATAGTCTAGACATGATATCACCAAGGTTATATATGACATTACCATTCTTAGCTTTGTTCAAGGAGGGACTACCTTCTCCTAGTCACAACATACACAATGGCATCATAGAGTTAACATAAAATAAATGCATAGAGGTTAATTCATATTAAGGAGGATTTCATTATTCTACAGCACATTATGCTCATACTTGCTTGCATATGAAATCAACATGATAGGTCACACCAAGCACATCACAATATAAGGAAGTAAATTTAAAACTTTCTATTTCTAGCACATCACTATCTTTCATAAATATGCATCATTTAGGGAAATTTATTACAATTCATAGGCACACCAAAATACATAGGCTAGACCAACCATCACTTCTTCAAGAGTGAGCCTATAGTAAAACTTCCCGAATCTTAAAAGTCACACATTTTTCAGAGAGACTCATCTTATCTTATTTAAAGGAGACTCAACTTCTCATTATGAGGCTAAGGCACCACATATTAAAGTTACATAAAGCATGATCACTAAGCCATCTCATGAGATCAAATTGCACATTTATCATATAAGGATGCACAACAACATGAGAAACATGCAAACTTATTAAAATTTCCTTTTTCATGCAATACTGACCTTTCCTAATATCCATACATAGTGTCGTTTAAGACATGCATATCATATGGAGAACATGCAACTTATCATCTTATGTAAGACTCCTAACATGAACAAGCTACTTAGGAACTCCTTGGTTTAAATCTTGAGTAAGAATAGAAGGAAAAATAGGGATATCTAAAACCTTACTACTCGAATCATTCTCCCTCACTTAGGATAAACTCATTTAAGAGAAACTCATCTCAACACTAGGGGAATCTTAGCTTACCAACCTTATTAACTAAGCACATTATCCCTCTCTTGGGATCTAAGATTATGAACACCCTTCTTACCATCACTACAAAGTGATTTTCAACCTAGAGAAGTTCAAGGGAACTCAACATAGGGACATCAATGGCTCTAAAAATCTAACAATCGATGTACATTATCCCTAACTTGGGGTAAGCGTAATCATATAATGTCTTCAAACATCAAGGTCAAGGCAAGTCAAAACCAACCTACAAGGGTCATCACTTTTGGGTGGAACTTTCCAACCAACCATGCCTAGGTACTATCTAAGCACTTCCTCCATTAAACATATTTAAATTCAAGCTTAAAAGACAACTAACCACTTCAAAGTAGGTCAACCTCAATTCTCTCCTTATCTTCAAGAGATAAGGGGTACTTACCATACATCCCCCTAAGTCACCTTAGGGTAATCATATTTCCACTTATGGAATAAAGCTCATCTTTCCCCTTTTTACCACTCTTATAATAGGTTCATAAAGGGAACTATTTACTAGTCATAAGGGTTCTCCCATTAATTAGCATACCTTATAATCACATTACAAGGCTCAACACACTACCTCTCCTTCTTAAGAGCAAGCCTATACAAAATATTCCAATCCATACAAGGACAACTATGAAGCATTTCGCATATATCAAGGCAACATTCATCCTTCTCACTATATACCACATTCTCTAAGACTTTTCAAGCCTATATCATAACATCATACTACCAATGCACATAATCATAAGGCAATCTATCATTCAAAGGGAAACTCCATTCAACTATAACAACTACTAACAAGCTATAACCATGCCTTATCATGAATCTTCTCAACATAACATCTCATTACTCATAAACCATCTATAGCCATAAATGGCACCACATCCACATATACTAAGTTCACCTTCACATATATTCATCAACCATAAACCAAGGTAGGTATCATATCTAAAAGACTACCGGACAAAGAAACATAAGAGAGATTTAATAGAGTTAAGTTATATGGCACGATATGAGAATAGTGAAGAAGGGAACCACTATCGTCCTATAGCCTCCCATATCATTTTATGTGTAGCGACTCACCACCAATGATACGAGACTATAATAGACGTGGCAACACGAGACTTTGAAACCTAAAGACAAAACACAAAACCTTATGCTCTGATACCAAGTTTGTTATGACCCGGGGGTATACCCTAGAAGTTATGGTATTCTCGAATCTTAACACGGCGTCGTCGACCTCTTGGAGGTCTAAGACAAGCCTATTAGCGTACCTTCATTGCATAATCATAAAAATAGTGGAAAATTTAAAACTTTTCGTAGCACATCATATGCTAGAACATTACTTCATATATATAAAATATCATAATACATAGTTAGACTCTAATGTCTCTTTGTCATCTTATGACACAACTCAATAGAATAGAATAGGGACACGAACCTTAACAAAATAAAATAATATATAAGCTATTAAATAATTGAATAGGAACTTGAAATAGGGAAATCCTTGAATCATAAGGATCCCTCTTCTTGAACTTGGAAGATCTATCCAAGATCTTCACTTAGGAGACATCCTTTAGCTATCACCACCTACACTTGGTGTAAAAAGATGATGAAGAATGGTATTAGTACAAGAATGCACTAAGTATGGCAACCATGCAAAAACATGCATTTAGAGAGGACCTTTCATTTGAAATCATGCAACATGTCTTTTTAGTGAACTTCATGAACATAGGCAAATATAAGCTCAATATAGTTCAGATACATATTATAGATATGGATAATACTCGTCATAGCACATAAAGCCATTTATCATACTTACAAGCATATTCAATACACATAATACATTACCTATCTTTTATTTTTCTTCTTTACTTAAGTAACCCTCAAGTGTATCTCGTGCAATGTATCCCCTTGAGGTCACCTTACAATAGTCTTTCATAATATTATTCATAACACAAGCACATATATTCATAAGTCATAAACACATCAAAGATATCAATTTCACATATGGACCATCACGTAAGACAACTCCTATGTCACACTAGTGCAATGTGTAGGTAACATCCCATAATACTACTTCCACCAAGCGTACCTAAGAAGTCACCCTAGACTAGGAATAACATACTCAACAAGTCATAACATATTCAACAAGTCATAACATATTCACTTACAACTACACATAAAGCCACGTACTTCATATCATCATATAAGGATTCATCATACTTCATGACATCACAGAAAGACTCATAATACTTCCTACACTTTAGTCATAAACTCATTTAGTTCATATCATAAGTAAATCACCCTCATAACGCCTTCACAAACCTACTTGTGCAATGTACACATGGAGTCCCATACCCCCACATATACTTAGTAAACTTATTTAGAAGCCACAAGTGTAATTCAAATGTATAGTCATAATTAATATATTAACATAACAAGATCACTTAACATGCATTCATACAAGTCATATATATATAACATAAGTCTTTACTTCATAAGGGTCTCCAATCCTATTCTTTCTTGAATTCATCTAGTGGAATGTATATGTAGGGTCCATCCTCCCATACCAAGTACACTCCTCAAGGAATTTAGATTAGAGTTCTTATTCTTATCTTAGTTAATTATTAACTTTCGGGAGACATAGCCATAACCGACATAGACCATATGAGATACATAGAATCCGGTGTTCTACTCCCACACCGAAAAGAGAGGGTTTACTCTTTCCTAAGGTGAAACCATTCGTACATAGCTTATCTAGGTGGATACACTACGCTAGAGTCCTATGTGGGCACATAGTTAAGGAACAAGGAGATTTCTTCTAGAAACCTTGACTAACTAAGCGTGAGGTTTCCATCTCATGAGACAACATATACCTTGGGAATCCACACTACTAGTCATAAAGAAACCCATGTGGGAGGCCAGACTTACTAACGTGAGACCTCCATCTCATTTACAAGCCCTTTCAGTGCTAAGCAATAACTCACTTTTTAAACATCATTAAGCCTTTATATAATCATTAGTTCATAAAGAATAGGTCTTAGGGACTTACTCCCTCATATATAATATAGCTCAAAGGTATTTAGGGTGAGAATTCTACATTCACCATAGAACCATCCTTATGTGAGAATGTTCTTTCACATAATCATATCATATTCTTACATACATGTGTGTGTACATATATGTGAGATCTACCTTCACATAAACACATTTAGGAACACATGTTCATAACTTCATAAATTATATACTTTACATGCATAGAAATAGGTAATGATGCATAGGAGCACTATCCTTTCCTTAATCATCATGAATTAACCCTATTCATTTATATGCATGAAGTGTGTGTATACATTGGTCAACATGATCACATAATGACTATCACATAGTATTGAGGAAGCCACCCTCTAAAGACCACAACACATGTACAACATTCTTCAAAGTCATACACATATATAGAGTATTGAGGACTATAGACTACACACACTAACATTACATCATATAAGGCAAGTACATATTCAACAATAGAATATAAGACTCATAGTATAGTTTGATCAGATATTCATATAGGGTTCATATGGGTAGGGGTCATGCTATAAAGATATTCATTATCATTAGCCATATAGACCATACCTAACCCTAACATGATCATCACACCTACACATATAACATCATCTCCACACCTAGAATAAACAAGTATTGTAGAAGACTATACACATAACATCACATAACATCAATTCCCTTAGACATGATATTAGAATCAAGGATAAATCCTTCAACTTCCTAAACATGCAAATCATCATATCAATTCATATTGCATCTAATGCCTTCAAGGACAATATCATAACACATAAACAGGTACAAGAATGTAAACACCGCCACCATAGGTGGACCATACCAATCAACATGATTCAATGTACATTCTAGGCTAATTAGAAGAAATAAGTCAACTTACCAAATCTCCAAGCTTATGATCATCTTTGATCATTCCTCAATAATTCATATTCAATAGATATAGAAATTAATAGCTATAAGAAATTCAATACAATATAATCACAATTCTATAAACATCAAGTCAATATCACAAGACCCACATTATAGGCTAATTTGAGAAATTAGGAGGATCATGGGTTCTTCATAAAATTGGATAGAAATTCATCATAAAATTCAGTCGATAAACATATATTCACCATTAGAATGCTTTTGAAATCAATTTGAGAATGAACCCATGGCTAGATTGAAAGATAGGATATTTAACTTAGAATTCATGTTTAGAAAACCTTTGAAAGGACTACATAGATGAATGGTTATATATGTATGAAGGATCACCATACCTTATACATTAAAAAGCCCATGAAAATCTGAAAAGAAAGCTCCAAGAATCCAATTCCATAGCTTGTTCTTGAGCTTGGTCTTCAACAGTTTTTTTTTTTTTTTTTGGGGGGGGGGGGGGGATTTGGAAGAGAAGAGTGGGAATTTGATTTCTTAATGGGTGTTGGGGTTTTGCCTTGGGAAAAGGTTTAAGAAGGTCCTAAAAACAGTTAATAAAACGTCCCCTAAGTTACCAAAAAAAAACCACACGAATTGGGGATTTTAGACATGTCAAAATTGACTTTAAAACGACACAACCGGATCTGGGAGTGGGCTGCGCATCGCGAAGCAGCCTTCCCATTCTGCACCAAATAAAATTTGAGGCAGTGAAGTGCGTGATAGGCGCCAGTCACGAGGGCAAGGTCCAAATCTTGCTCCTGCACGCTGCCTTGGGCAGCCTCTTGTCCAAGGTTTGGTACTCCTTGGGGGACTTCGGGTGGTCCCCAGGAAGTCGTACCCGGATGTTTTGACCCTTAAAATGTCTTAACACCAACTTTCAAACGTCTTGGACGTTCTTGGACGTTTGACCTTCAAACCTCTTCAAATCACGTATACAAGCTATAAAACACATTATTAACATGTTATTAACCTGTTTAGGCACATGTGAGGATCTACCTACCTTAGTTCATTTTGAGGGCGTGTCATCAAGCTGCCTTAAAAGCCTTCAAAATGGTTCTAGAAATATTGGAGGGAAGAAGAGAAGGGGAGATTTAGCTACTAGTGTATCAATGTCTTGGACTAGGTCCATGATAATCCTTGCAACACTACTTTCCTTCCAAAACTCCACAATATCATGTCCCATACTCTCCATATCCCTTTTTAGTGCACAAACAATTGTCCATCCTTCTTATCCGCAATGGCCTGCACCACTTCCTCAAAAACATACAGCACCGCACACAAATTCACCAAAATATCGTCAGAACTCATTTTTGCCCTAGAAAAGAATGCAAGAGGCGAAATGAAGTTAAGGAGGAGTTCACCCCTATTGGATATCCATATGCTAGCTTGTTTCAAAAATTAAGGATGATGAATGTTTTGAGTCCTATTAAAAGAAATATGTTGAATCCTCCCCCGAGAAATCTAGATTATTCCCAACACTGCGCCTATTGTTCTAATGCCCCATGGCACAACATAGAGAGGTGTTGGTACTTGAAAAATGAAATTCAAGATTTGATTGATACTCATCAAATTATAGCTAAAAGTCCAAATGGACAAAACATCAATCAAAATCCATTAGCGAGGCATACTGAACAAATATGTTAGAAATGATGAATCATTGCGAAGAAGTTCCAATCCCAAACAATCAAATTGTTAAGAATTGAGCTGGACTGGAAAATTCAGCAAATGTTGTTGACTTGACCAAAATGGTGGATTCGGAGGCGGAAAGGATGGAAAAAAGGTTGATCCCGTCAACCACACCCATCGTAATAGTAAAAAGAGCACTTGAAGATGTTTGGGAAAGTAAGAAAGAGGCAAGATTGGTTGTTTCAAGAGGGTCAAACAAGCCTATCTTGATCGTGAAAGGAACGTATATTTCGCCTGTAATCATCAGGTCAGTGTCCCAACTTCCAATTACTAACCCCAAAGTTTTTCCTTGGAATAATGAGTCTAATGTCTTGAAATACAAGGGTAAAGAAGTCGATGAAGAGATAGATTAAGTAGGAGGAATAACTCATTCACGAAGATGTTATGTCGCAATGGAATTAAAGAAAAATAAAAATGACCAAATGTAAGTCAAGAGTGCAGTCACTAAAGAAGAGGCAGAAGAGTTCTTAAGAAAGATGAAATTATCAGATTACTCCATTGTGGAACAGTAAAGGAAAATGCCTGCCCAAATCTCTTTGTTGTCTTTGTTAATACATTCAGATGAAAAACGTAAAGTTGTAATGAAGATTCTGAATGAAGCACATGTACCTAATTAAGTTACAGTGAGTCAACTAGAGAAATTTGCTCTGAGAATCCTTGAAGTAAATCGTATCACCTTTTCAAGTGATAAACTACTAGTGGAAGGTACAAGACAAAACCAAGACCTCCATATCACTGTAAAGTGTGAGATTTTATATATCACTCGAGTTCTAATTGACGCAGGATCTAGGGAAAATATTTGTCCCTTATTAACTTTACAAAAATTGAATGTTAGTGCTGAAAGGGTCCGACCTAACAATGTATGTGTTAGAGCTTTTGATAGGTCAAAAACATATGTCATTGGTGAGATAGAGCTAGTACTAACAATACGGCCTGTCGATTCACTGTGAATTTTCAAATGCTGGATATAAATGCATCCTACAATCTATTGTTTGAGAGACCATGGGTGCATAGGGTTGGGGCAGTCCCATCCACATTACATCAAATGGTTAAGTTTGAATACAACCAACAAAAAGTGATTGTTCATAGTGAAGGGGACCTGTCAGTTTACAAATACTATTTCCTTTCTTTTGTTAAGCCAAATAATGAGAATGAGACACTAGTTTATCAAGATTTTGAGGTAGTGGTTGTTTAGCATATCCTCGAGGGGAATCTCATTTCAAAACCACAATTGCCCATGGAGTCTGTGATGATGGTAAATGAAATGTTGAAGCACGGGTTTGAACTAGGTAAAGGCTTGAGGATCTTCTTGCAAGGGACAACTTATCCGGTCAGTCCACGAAAGAGCACTGGTACTTTTGGCTTAGGTTACCAGCCCAAAGTACCAAATGAAGGCAAAGAAGCAAAAGAGAGATGTATGGTCCCTTTCCAAGCCTATACCACCAATATATAGATCCTTCATCAAAGCCCGTGCAATAGAATCTTCTGAATCACCTTTCCCAGAGATAATGCTGAAAGTTAATGAAGAGCTGATCAACTGTTTTCAAGATTTATTTGTTGAGGCTGATATGGTGGAACTCGAAGAAGGCACTAGAAAAATAGATGTGCCATTCGTTCGTTCTCATGTGCAGCTGAACAATTGGGAGGTCATTCCTCTCCCCGTTAAGAATGAGTCTTGGTAGTCTATCTTGTTTTTCTTTCCATAGTCCGATTTATTCAAGGATTTTAATTCGGATTTTATCTTGTTTTTTTATTTCAAAAAATTTATTTCCCTTTTTAATAGAATGTAATTGTGTTTTTATTTCAGTCTAATATATTTGTTTGTTTTCTTTTATACAGTTCTTTCTATGTCGATTCTAGTGATATGACATGCATGTAGAATTTTTTACCAGATCTTAAAATCAAATCTAATATTTGACCTAATCTTGAAAGAATAAGTCAATAAATTGAATATGATGAATATAAAGTATTTGAAGAAGTAAGCAGGGATTTCAATCATTTTGAAAATAAGTCAAATCAAAACATGAGTGAAACGGAGACGATAAATTTAGGGGATCATGAAAATATTAAGGAGACTAACATAAGCGTACATGTTCCACATCAAAAGGATGATATAATCCAGGCTCTGTTTGATTACAAAGTTGATTTTGCGTCATCTTATGATGACATGCCTGGATTAAGCACTGACATGGTTTTTCACAAGTTCTCGATTGATCCTAACTTTCCTCCAATAAAGCAAAAGTTGAGAAAGCTCAAAATCAACTTGAGTTTAATAATTAAAGAGGATATCACAAAAAAACTTTAGGCCAAAGTCATTCGAGTCGCTCAATATCCTTCTTGGTTAGCCAACATTGTACTCGTCCCTAAGAAAGACGGCAAAGTTTGAATGTGTGTTGGTTATCGTGATTTGAACAAAGCAATTCCAAAAGATGATTTTCCTTTGCTCAACATCCATATTTTATTATATAATTGTGCTAAACATGAGGTTGAATCTTTTGTGGATTGCTATGCGGGTTACCATCAGATCATTATGGATGATGAAGATGCAGAAAAAATATCTTTTATCACTCCATGGGGTACGTATTGTAATCGGGTTATGCCTTTTGGGTTAAAAAAAGCATGGGCAACATATATGAGAGAAATGACAACCATGTTTCATGATATGATACATAAAGAAATCAAAGTTTATGTGGATGATGTTATTATTAAATCAAAAAGCAGTCAAATCATGTGAAAGACTTAAGAAGATTCTTTGAGAGGCTTCGCAGGTATAATCTAAAACTTAATCCTTTAAAATGTGTATTTAGAGTACCATCAGGGAAGCTTTTCAGGTTTATAGTTATAACGCCCCAAAATGAACTAAGGTGAACTAGAGCCTCATGGTTGTTTATTGAGTTAATTTTAAGTTGAACGGAGTTAGTTTGGTGTCCTTAGACAGTGTGCAAAGTTTGGTTAAGTTTGGAGTTCAATCGACCAAAAACGTCCATGACGTTCGGATGGTAAGCCTTAGAATGTACTTGTATGTCTTGGCGAGTTTGGATGAGTTTTAGGTGTTCATTTTACTTGAAACATGCGTCGGATGTTCCTTAGACCTAGATGACTTAGTTTAGGGGTTTGACGTCTGGGCACGACCTCACCTAGGACCCCAAGGACTCTAGATGAAGGGCCCCAGGACTTGGGCAAGTCTGCCCATCAGTAGCTCACGACGGCCATGGCGACGGTCCATCGTACTCAGGACGGTCCGTCAAGCCAGGGCGTCACGGGTGACAGAGAGTGAAATTGGGACAGGCTCCATTTAGAAGCCAAGTGTTCCTTGACGGAACCCCGTGACGGTCCGTGGTGGACGTGACGGTCCGTCGAGGAGGTCTCGTCGACGAAGCCTGCCAGTGCACGATTTAAAGGCTGCCAGCTTAGGGTGTTTTATGAAAAATACACCCCAAGCCTTATAAGACTCTCTTACACCCTAAACCTAGAGAAGAGCCCCCTTTTCTCTTCAAGATCCAACTCTCTCAACTCTCTTGGAAGCTAGAAGTCAAGGAAGGATAGGAGGACGGATTGGGAATTGTTTCTTCCTCAAATTCGTGGGTTTCTTTCTCATAAAGGTATGGTATCCATTCTTGAATACCTTTCCATTCAAGAAGCCAACTTCCAAAATGGTTTTTCAAAAAAAAGGGTTTTAAACTCAACTTCTTCTAAACTATGATTTCTATTATGGGTCTTCTTGTAACTAAGTTCTAATGGTTTAAATGTATTTATCTTGGTTTGAATAGATTATTTTGATGTTAAAACTCCATGAAACTCTTGTTTATGCATACTTCAATTTTTGACTTGAAAATGGGTTATGTGAGCATGATTTGAGTAGGGTATGAACTTGGGTCTTCTTGTATTTGTCGTGTTGGTGTAGCTACTGCCCTAAGGGCCTTAATATGGTGAAATATTGATAAATTTCTTATGGGTAATGATGGTTTGATTTGTTGATGAGTTGCTCTCATTGTATAATTCTTATTATGAATTGCTATTTAAGTGGTATGGTTCACCTTATGGGTGGCGGTGCTAATTGATGAACTTGATGTTACTTAGTATGGTTTGAGTATGTGATCTTGAAGGTCTAATATGGGAAATGAAGATATATATTGGAAATGGGTCTTGTGTTGTGTTTGATGTAGCTTGAATTGCATGTTTGACCTAGTTTATGCCTAAATGAAGTATATGATTATGAGAAGTATGTAGAGTGTGTAGCTTGATGAATCAAGGTTAAAGTATGAGTAGAACTTGATGATAATGAAATGATGCTTATATGCAAGGTGTGCACATGTACACACACACTCCTTTAAGATTTGTATTATGTCAAGTTGAGCAAAAAGGGGAATCTTGAGGTGGACACACTTCGTGAGTTGAGATGTAGTGTCTAGCAACAACCTCTCCATTTCCTAGTGAGCTTTCTAAGATAGACTATTATGTTGAGAAATCCGTGTGGAGTTATGCCTAGCACCGAGAGGATATGAAGGGGAGGTGGATTGCACTTCGTTAGTTGAGATGTTGTAATCCAAAGTACCTCTTGAGATGAGTACTCCTCGTTAGTAGAGAGTGAGTTACTTAGTAACAATCTCCTTATCCCTTAACTATGTGCCCGCATAGGTGTAGCTATTGGAAAAGCCATGTAAACGCTAAGAAGCATGACCTTACACTAGGCAAGTAAGGATCCCTCATCCGATAGGGGTTAATAACGGGATTCCATGTCTAGCTCTCATGATCTTTGTCGGTTAAGCTAACTCCCACAAAAGAATTGATTTAAAACTAGTTAACTTGTCTATTGTTGATATTGTGTATGTATGTCGTGAAGTGCTCCATCCACATTAGTTACCGAGTAGGAGCACTAAGTGGGAGTAGTAGTATGGGATGCTATTCTCACATTGCACTTGGTATAACCTATACCTACTATGGGAGAAGAGTATCTTCATGAAATCCGTGTGAATGAGTACTATGGTGTAGTGTTATGGATGATTATTGTGGAGTACTTGAGTAAATAGAAATCCATTAGGAGCATTAAGTGGGAGTGGTAGTATGGGATGCTACTCTCACATTGCACTTGGTGTGACCTATATTTTCCATGAGTGTTTTGCATATGTTAGTCAAGGGCGTGGATTTGATTTCTAACGAAGTAAGCCTAAGATTTGGTAGTTTTAAGGGTCGCTTTGGTGTGCTTTGAAGGGAGGTGTAATGAGAGTCCCTTCTTGGCTCACCTTAGGGAGTCTTAGGATAACCTTGGGTTAGGGCAACTTCAAAGAAAAAGAGTTCATATGACTTGGACCGTGCCATTCACTGTAAGGTCTTCATTATAAGAATTCAAAATGTTCACTATGATGCTTTATTCAATTTTTATTGTAAGTTTAGTAAAGTTCAATGAAATGTTCCTCTTGTATACTCTAAGTTTGGTAAGATTGCCATAAAGTGTTGATTGTCGATTCTTATGTTGGTTTGTTTCTAGATTCATGAATGTTACACTCGAATTGCATGAAAAGCTATCTTTACTAAAATTTCCCTTTTTGTATGTTTTGCATATGCCATACTTAGTACATTGTTGTACTAACCCCATACTTATTATACCTTATGAGTATAGGTTGGAAGCCTTTTGGGAGGATCGGAGTCGAAGCTTGGGAACTTTATCTCTCAAGAATTTGGTATGTCCTCATATATTCGAGGACATAGTTTTATGTTTCTTAGTTTCTTTAATTAAGACTTAAAAATGTATTTACTTTTATTGTAAAGGGCCGAGTCCCTAAGATTCCAAGTTGTGTCTTTAAGTTGGCTTGTGACGATAAGATTTCTTAGTATTTATGAAAAGACTCCTTTTATTATTATTATCGTGAAAAGTTTTAATTCCGCACTACTTTTCATGCTTTATGTTATGAATGCTAGTTAGAGGGCTTGTACGAGACCCCAAAGGGGTCAAGTACGCCCGGTCATGATTTGAAGGTTTTCCCTAACTTCAAGGGGGTGCTTTCGGGTCGTGACAAGACTTGGTATCCAGAGCATAAGATTTTGGGAAATAGTTTAAGGTCTAAAGTCTCACAAGCCACATCTAGTAGTATCGTGCCTTAGAGTTGAGTATATAAGGTGTCTATTCTCAACCTCTTCTTTTTGTGTTTTTAGGACATGAATATGAGGAGATCGACCGCTAGAAGGGAGGAAGGAGGTGTACCAAATGAGAGAGTCCTTCCCCGTGTTGACCAAGGTCCTAATGTTGGCTTAGGGGAGGAAAATGAGGAGGTTCCTCTTCATGGACCTCAAGTGCCTCCGGAACCTCCAGGACCTCAAGTGCCTCCTATGCCTCAAGCTCCTTTTGTTGAAGGCGATATGACTAATACGGAGTTGAGGGCTGCCCTAATGAACTTGACCCAACTCATGACGGTTCAAGCTCAAGTTGTCAACGATCACTTTGTGGGCCAAGCTAACCTAGGAGATAGGCCCCAACCAAATGCTAGTACTCCCGCTTTTAGGATTCCGGATTTTATGAGGATGAACCCTCCTACTTTTCATGGCACTAAGGTGGATGAAGATCCACAAGGCTTCAAAGATGAGGTTTTCAAGGTGGTAGATGCTATGGGTGTGACCCCTAGGGAGAAAGCGGAATTGGCCGCTTACCAACTTAAGGATGTTGCTCAAGTGTGGTATGAGTAATGGAGGGGTGAGAGACCCTTAGAAAGAGGACCGTTTGATTGGGAGGAATTCAAAGAGGCTTTCCTAGATAGATTCTTTCCTTTAGAGTGGAGGGAGAAGAAGATGGTTGAATTCATGAACCTCCGTCAAGGGGGAATGAGTGTGCAAGAGTACTCTCTCAAATTCACCCAACTCTCTAAGTATGCCCCAACCATGGTAGCCAACCCTAGGGCTAGGATGAACAAGTTTGTGATGGGCGTGTCTAGCTTGGTGGAAAAAGAGTGTCGTACGGCTATGCTTCTTAATGACATGGATATCTCTAGGCTCATGGTTTATGCGCAACAAATTGAGGAGTCCAAAATTAGGGAGATAAGGCAAGAGGGTAAGAGACCTAGGTCGGATGATTCTAGTCACCAAAGTCCTAAGAAGAGGTTTTATCCCCAAGATTCTTCTATGGGAAACAAGGATAGGGCTCCAAATCAATCTTCTCAAGGTGGTGGTCATTCCTATGAAAGGGCTAGGTGCCCTACTTGTGGCAAGCAACATGGGGGTAAGTGTCTTGCCGGAACGGATGGTTGTTTTGCATGTGGTAATAGAGGCCACAAGATGAGGGACTGCCCAAACCTTAAATCAAGGGGGAGAGATGTCAATCAAGCTTCCCTAGATCCTAATGCTCCCAAGAAGAACCCTTCCTATGGGATGGGGGCTAGAAAGGATAATTAATCCGGATTGATGGTTTTGGTAAGTCTCAAGTCTTGGTTATTGTTGCTTTTATGTTATGAAATGAGTATATATGGTTTTATAGTTCATATGATCATGTCATCTTGATAAATTGCTCAAAGAGTTGAATTTTGAAAGTTTTGTGTATTTGACAATGTTACAGTGAGTATTCACTGTGAAAAATTTGCAACTTGAGAAAAAATTTGCCTTGCCTTAATTTAAGTTTAATTATGTGCAAAAATTGTTGTATATGAGCATGTTTAATGTTGGAGAAGGTAGTTCCTCCATAAAAGAAGTTTAAGGTTGAGTTTTGACTTTGTGAAGTTTGGCAAAAGTAGTATGTGTTGATAAGTGTTGAAAGTGTGAAATGATGCTCCTTGCTAATGGATGCTTTGATTGTTGATGTTTTGATCATGATCTAAATGTATTGTATGATGCTAAGTGAAGTCCTTGCTGTTCTTAAAATTTAAGTGTCATTCGAGGACAAATATTATTCCAAGTGGGGGAGAATATAACGCCCCAAAATGAACTAAGGTGAACTAGAGCCTCATGGTTGTTTCTTGAGTTAATTTTAAGTTAAACGGAGTTAGTTTGGTGTCCTTAGGCAGTGTGCAAGGTTTGGTTAAGTTTGGAGTTCAATCGACCAAAAACGTCCATGACGTTCGGATGATATGCCTTAGAATGTACGTGTATGTCTTGGCGAGTTTGGATGAGTATTATGTGTTCGTTTTACTTGAAACATGCGTGGATGTTCCTTAGACCTAGTCGAATTAGTTTAGGGGGTTGACGTCTGGGCACGACCTCACCTAGGACCCCAAGGACTCTAGATGAAGGGCCCTAGGACTTGGAGAAGTCTGCCCATCAGTAGCTCACGACGGCCATGGCGACGGTCCGTCGTACTCAGGACGGTCCGTCGAGCCAGGGCGTCGTGGGTGACAGAGAGTGAAATTGGGACAGGCTCCATTTAGAAGCCAAGTGTTCCTCGACGGAACCCCGTGATGGTCCGTGGTGGACGTGACGGTCCGTCGAGGAGGTCTCGTCGACGAAGCCTGCCAGTGCATGATTTAAAGGCTGCCAGCTTAGGGTGTTTTATGTAAATACACCCCAAGCCTTATAAGACTCTCTTACACCCTAAACCTAGAGAAGAGCCCCCTTTTCTCTTCAAGATCCAACTCTCTCTTTCTCTCAAGAAAACTCTCTCAACTCTCTTGGAAGCTAGAAGTCAAGGAAGGATAGGAGGACGGATTGGGAATTGTTTTTTCATCAAATTCGTGGGTTTCTTTCTCATAAAGGTATGGTATCCATTCTTGAATACCTTTCCATTCAAGAAGCCAACTTCCAAAAATGGTTTTCAAAAGGGGTTTTAAACTCAACTTCTTCTAAACTTTGATTTCTATTATGGGTCTTCTTGTAACTAAGTTCTAATGGTTTAAATGTATTTATCTTGGTTTGAATAGATGGTTTTGATGTTAAAACTCCATGAAACTCTTGTTTATGCATACTTCAATTTTTGACTTGAAAATGGGTTATGTGAGCATGATTTGAGTAGGGTATGAACTTGGTTCTTCTTGTATTTGTCATGTTGGTGTAGCTACTGCCCTAAGGGCCTTAATATGGTGAAATATTGATAAATTGCTTATGGGTAATGATGGTTTGATTTGTTGATGAGTTGCTCTCATTGTATAATTCTTATTATGAATTGCTATTTGAGTGGTATGGTTCACCTTATGGGTGGCGGTGCTAATTGATGAACTTGATGTTACTTAGTATGGTTTGAGTATGTGATCTTGAAGGTCTAATATGGGAAATGAAGATATATATTGGAAATGGGTCTTGTGTTGTGTTTGATGTAGCTTGAATTGCATGTTTGACCTAGTTTATGCCTAAATGAAGTATATGATTATGAGAAGTATGTAGAGTGTGTAGCTTGATGAATCAAGGTTAAAGTATGAGTAGAACTTGATGATAATGAAATGATGCTTATATGCAAGGTGTGCACATGTACACACACACTCCGTTAAGATTTGTATTATGTCAAGTTGAGCAAAAAGGGGAATCTTGAGGTGGACACACTTCGTGAGTTGAGATGTAGTGTCTAGCAACAACCTCTCCATTTCCTAATGAGCTTTCTAAGATAGACTATTATGTTTAGAAATCCGTGCGGAGTTATGCCTAGCACCGAGAGGATATGAAGGGGAGGTGGATTGCACTTCGTTAGTTGAGATGTTGTAATCCAAAGTACCTTTTGAGATGAGTACTCCTCGTTAGTAGAGAGTGAGTTACTTAGTAACAATCTCCTTATCCCTTAACTATGTGCCCGCATAGGTGTAGCTATTGGAAAAGCCATGTAAACGCTAAGAAGCATGACCTTACACTAGGCAAGTAAGGATCCATCATCCGATAGGGGTTAATATCGGGATTCCATGTCTAGCTCTCATGGTCTTTGTCGGTTAAGCTAACTCCCACAAAAGAATTGATTTGAAACTAATTATCTTGTGTATTGTTGAAATTGTGTATGTATGTCATGAAGTGCTCAATCCACATTAGTTACCAAGTAGGAGCATTGAGTGGGAGTAGTAGTATGGGATGCTATTCTCACATTGCACTTGGTTTGACCTATACCTACTATGGGAGAAGAGTACCTTCGTGAAATCCGTGTGAATGAGTACTATGGTGTAGTGTTATGGAGGATTATTGTGGAGTACTTGAGTAAATGGAATCCATTAGGAGTACTAAGTGGGAGTGGTAGTATGGGATGCTACTCTCACATTGCACTTGGTATGACCTATATTTCCATGAGTGTTTTGCATATGTTAGCCAAGGGCGTGGATTTGATTTCTAACGAAGTAAGCCTAAGATTACGTAGTTTTAAGGATCGCTTTGGTGTGCTTTGAAGGGAGGTGTAATGAGAGTCCCTTCTTGGCTCACCTTAGGGAGTCTTAGGATAACCCTGGGTTAGGGCAACTTCAAAGGAAAAGGGTTCATATGACTTGGACCGTGCCATTCACTGTAAGGTCTTCATTGTAAGAATTCAAAATGTTCACTATGATGCTTTATTCAATTTTATTGCAAGTTTAGCAAAGTTAATTGGAATGTTCCTTTGATTACTTTAAGTTTGGTAAGATAGCCATAAAGTGTTAATTGTTGATTCTTATGTGGGTTTGCTTCTAGATTCATGAAGGTTATATTTGAATTGCATAAAAAGCTATCTTTACTAAAATGTCCCTTTTTGCATGTTTTTGCATATGCCATACTTAGTACATTGTTGTACTAACCCCATACTTTTATATACCTTATGAGTATAGGTTGGAAGCCCTTTTTGGAGGATCGGAGTTGAAGCTTGGGAATTCTATCTCTCAAGGATTGGGTATGTCCTCATATATTCGAGGACATAGTTTTATGTTTCTTAGTTTCTTTATTAAGACTTAAAAATGTATTTACTTTATTGTAAAGGGCCGTGTCCCTAAGATTCTAAGTCGTGTCTTTAAGTTGGCTTGTGACGATGAGATTTCTTAGTATTTATGAAAAGACTCCTTTTATTATTATTATCGTGAAAAGTTTTAAATTCCGCACTACTTTTCATGTTTTATGTTATGAATGCTAGTTAGAGGGCTTGTACGAGACCCCAAAGGGGTCAAGTACGCCCGGTCACGATTCGAAAGTTTTCCCTAACTTCTAGGGGGTGCTTTTGGGTCGTGACAATAGTCAGTCGACGAGGTATCGAGTTGGATCCTTCAAAAAATGAAAGCCATTAAGGAATTGCCACCTCCGAAGAACAAAAGTGAGGTTATGAGCCTTCTAGGAAGGTTAAAATACATCAGCAGATTCATTGCTCAACTCACAACAACTTGTGATCCCATCTTTAAGTTGTTAAAAAAGAATTCCACAGTCTAGTGGACAACAGAATGTGAAGAGGCTTTTGAATGAATAAATCCCCCTGTGTTGGTTCCACCCGAGCCGGGAAGACCTCTAATATTATATATGTCAGTATTGGATAATTCTTTTGGTTATGTATTTGGTCAGCATGATTACACTGGGAAGAAAGAGCATGTCATTTATAACCTAAGCAAGAAGTTTACCATTTAAGAAGCGATCTAAACCCTTCTTGAAAGAACGTGTTGTGCCCTAACTTGGGTAGCATAGAATTTGAAGCATTATCTTTCATCTTATACTACTTATCTCATTTCTCGTATGGATCCATTGAAATATATTTTTCAAAAGCCCATGCCCACGGGCAAGCTTGCAAAATGGAAAATATTGCTCATAGAGTTTGACATTATCTATATGACGTGGACCGCAATGAAAGCTCAAGCATTTGCGGATCATTTAGCAGAGAACCCTATTGATGAAGAATATGAACCACTTAAGACCTATTTTCCTGATGAAGAGATATCCTGTATCGATGAAGTTATTCACAATAACAGTAAAGGATGGAGGTTGTTCTTTGACGGTGCCTCTAACAAGAAGGGAGTTGGAATAGGAGCTGTTCTTATGTCGAAATTATTGGAATATTACCCTATAAGATCCCAACTTAGATTCTACTACACTAATAATATGTATAAGTATGAAGCTTCTCTTTTGGGTTTGAGGTTAGCTACTGACATGGGTATCCAAAAACTGTTAGTGTTAAGAGATTTAGACTTGCTAGTTCATCAAATTCAAGGAGAATGTGAAACTCGTGAACCAAAGTTCATACAATATCCATAGTATTTACAAAATCTTTGTCAACGATTCGTGTTGATAATGTTCAGACACATTCCGAGAGTTTACAGTGAGATTGTAGATGCATTGGCCACTTTATCTTCTACGCTCCAACATTCTGATGGCGCTCATATAGATCCTTTATACATACAAATTCATGATCAACATGCTTATTGCAACATGGTTGAAGAGGAATTTGATTGTAAACCTTGGTTCCATGATATTAAAACATATCTTAAGTCTAAAGAATGTCTGTCAAATATAACAAGTAATAAAAAAAGAATTATTTGACGACTAGGAAATGGATTTTTCTTAAGCGTGGCATACTATATAAGAAGACACCTGATTTGGGACTTCTAAGATGTGTAAATGCTCAAGAGGCTTCAACAATAA
Source organism: Solanum sitiens (assembly GCA_016801875.1). Taxonomy (NCBI): domain Eukaryota; kingdom Viridiplantae; phylum Streptophyta; class Magnoliopsida; order Solanales; family Solanaceae; genus Solanum; species Solanum sitiens. The sequence goes on from JABWTJ010000681.1 coordinate 276,956, forward strand.
TTATTGAAGTACACTCAGGTGTTTGTGGACCTCACATGAATGAATATGTTTTAGCAAAGAAGATACTTCGAGCAGGTTATTATTGGCTCACCATAGAGCGGGATTCCATACGATTTGTTCGTAAATGTCATAAATGTAAAATACCTGATAATTTGATATATTCTCCTCCCTCTGAGTTGCACGCAATGTCTACTCCATGGACTTTCGTGGCATGGGGAATGGATGTGATTGGACTAATAGAACCAAAAACATTGAATGGTCATCGGTTCATCTTGGTGGTCATTGATTATTTTACAAAGTGGGTGGAAGCAGTAACTTTCAATTCAGTTACCAAGAAGGTTGCGGTGGACTTCATTCATTTCAACATTATCTGTCGGTTTGGTATTCCTAAGGTGATTGTTACCGATAATGCTGCAAATCTCAACAGTCGCTTAATGCAAGAGGTATGCCATCAACTTAATATTGAGCATCGAATTTCAACTATATATCGCCCAAAGTCAAATGGGGCTGTAAAAGATTCTAACAAAAATATAAAAAAGATACTTCGTAAAACGGTACAAAGTTCTCGACAATGGCATGAAAAGTTACCTTTTGCTTTGTTGGGTTATCACACTATAGTTCGTACGTCAGTGGGCGCCAGCCCACATTCACTGGTATATGGGACTGAGGCGGTTATACCTGCAGAGGTTTAGATCCCATCTTTACGAATTGTTGTGGAGGCTGAAATTGACGATGATGAGTGGAACAAAACACCCTTGGAGCAATTAAGTTTGATTGATGAGAAACGGCTTACTTAGTATGTCATAGACTATTCTACCAGACAAAAATGTCATGAGCATACAACAAAAATGTGTGTCCCAAACATTTTGAGAAGGGCCAATTAGTGTTGACACGCATTCTGCCGCATCATGCCAAAGTCAAAGGCAATTTTTTTCCAAATTGGAAAGGACCATTCATTGTAAAAAGGGTATTATCAAATGGTGCTATTTACTTAGAAGATATAGAAGGTAAAATGATAGAAATGGTCGTCAATGTTGAGGCCATGAAAAGATATTATATATGATTTTATTTTTTGCATTAGAAACCCTTATGTTTGGGCTTGACATTTCAAATGGTGATTAAATGGAACTTGGTCCTATGGCTTCCCTGGATTTTCCCAAAAAAAAAGAAAAAAAATTGTCTAAGCTAGTTTGACCTGATTCGTGTTTCGGCAAGATACATAGGTAGCCCTAGTGTTGGTTCGGTCCAACCAAATAAGAATCCAAAATTTTCATATTGTAGTAAAATGGGGCAAAAGTTGTTTATTTATTCATTTTTTTTATCCCAAACCTCAAAATCAACCCCATAATTCAAATTCAATCAAAGAAAGTCCTTTGCATCAACCTTTGAAATGTCAAGAGTAAGTATGATACAGGTACGAGCGATGGCACCATGTTCCTTTTTAAAAAAAAACAAAAAATAAAATAAAAATGAGAGTCTTATTGCTGAAAACCCTAACCGGGCATCATAAGGCGAATGTGGATTGAGAGAAATAAAAATGAGAGAGTTTTATTGGTAAAAACCCTAGGCGAATGTGAGCTGGAGGAATTAACATGATAGATTTTTAGTGGCAAAAACCCTTGTGAACATCATAAGGTGAATAAGTGTTTGAAATTATTTGACTTCGTCGAATGTTGGGACTCCACATCAAGATTGAAAGATCAATAATGGTTGATGAATAGATTGGATGGAAAAGTCTTGTAATCAATTCAAATTGCATGTCGTGATCAGTAGAGTTGACTGCCACATTAAGATAAGTTTTTATTTCTTCCTCTTTCTAAAAGAGAGTTTTCATCGAATCATTTTCTGTTATTCTCGTGTAGTATGTAGTTTTCTTTCACTTTTCATCACTTTGTTTCATATGTATTGGAGTCCAGTCTGTGTTAACAAATTAGGAAAGGATTTCAAGACTTGTTACCAACTCTGGAGGGTACAAGGCGAGACATCAGGTCAATGAGTTATCATCTATCGGCAAGTAATGAATTCAGAAGAAGTCCCTGATTTAATGAAGGCTAAACAATCGGCAAGTAATGAATTCATAAGAAATCCCTGATTTAATGAAGGATAAACAATGAATGTCGTGAAGTAATGGTAGATATTGGATTTGAGTTCCTCAAAATAAGCAAATTTGGGTGAAAATACAGTCAATCAATAGTGAATATTGGCCGTTTGGAAATAAGTAACACATGACAAATACTTGAGCAACCATCGCTAAAATGTCGAGAAATAATGGTATATTATATATTTTTGGTTAGTGTTATTTAATTCAATCTCTATGGTAATTTCTATTATGATATATATATATATATATATATATATATATATATATATATATATTATGGTCAATATTAGGGAAAATGTTTTGTTTGTATTATTATTCCATAGTATAACAAGAACCTCCTGAATAATAGAACGTAGTATAGCAAGGACCCTCCTGAACAATCATACTTAGTGTAGCAAGGACCCTCCTGAACAATGGGACATAGTGTAGCAAGGACCCTCCTGAATAATGGGACGTATTATAGCAAGGACCTTCTTGAACAATGGGACGTATTATAGCAAGGACCCTCTTGAACAATGAGATGTAGTGTAGCAAGGACCCTTTTGAACAATAGGACGTAGTGTTGCAAGGACCCTCCTGAACAATGGGACATAGTATAGCTAGGACCCTTCTGAACAATGGGACGTAGTGTAGCAAGGAACCTCCTGAATAATGGGACGTAGTATAGCAAGGACCCTCCTGAACAATGGGACATAGTGTAGCAAGTACCCTCCTGAACAATGGGACGTAGTGTAGCAAGCGAGCATTTTAAATTTCCCATTTAGCAAAAAATCTCACTAGCAAAACTCGATGCTACTTTAACACAAGGGCCGGTGTCCATCATTGAAAGTGGCATCTTTGTATGCGCACATTGGAGAAAGTGCTCTGCCTTGGATGATCCACATCTCAGGGTCAGTCGCCGATGAGCACATTGAACTATCCATGAGGCTAAGAGCCCTCACAGCCCAGGCACAACGACGCCTTCGGGAGAAGGGGTGCCTCCTCACAAAGGGAGTCGTAGTGACCAGTCCCGGGCGACTGTTTACCAAAAACACAGTTCTCTGCAAATTCGTAAGACCATGTATGGGGGATGACGCCTGCCCAGTGCCGAAAGGTCAAGGAAGTTGGTGACCTGATGACAGGGGAGCCGGCGACCGAAGCTGATCTAAGTGTTGGCTAGGTAAGCGTCCTATAGTAAGAGGAGTAGTTATGAACCCTGTAGACCATACCCATGGGGCAGTCGGCTGGAAAGTGGATGCAGAATTACCGGTCTTAGTCTTCAACTTTTAGCTTTAAAAAGGAAAAAAATTGCAGTTGAGTCAAAAAGCTGTTAGCGCAGGTTGGATCCTAGCCTAAATTCGTTTGTTCCCTGTTGAATGATCGAGTCGCTTTGACTTCACCTTTAATTGAGATTTCAAAAGAGGTCTGCGTACCCCATATATAATAGAAAAAGAAAAGAATCTGATTAGCCCTGTCTTTGTTTATGTCTTGGGTTGGAACAAATTACTATAATGTGCCCCCTCCTACGGATTAGTCGACATTTTTCACAAATTTTACGAACTGAAGCTCTTATTTTCATATTTATCATTCCTTACCTTAATTCTGAATCTATTTCTTGGAAGAAAATAAGTTTCTTGAAATTCTTCATCTCGAATTGTATTCCCATTTCCCTATACGAAAGCGGAAACAGTAAGAAGACAGACAGAATGGAATAGGATTTTGAATCGGTGAAGGCAAGCGCTGACCTCGAGGCAGAGGAATTCTTCCCGTAGCTGAGGAGGGAATGATGCCCAAAGAAAGGAATAAACTGCCTTGGAGCCTTCCTGAACGGTGCCATCTACTTCAGGAATGGCTTGAATAGACTGATCTACGACCCATTAGCGGGCGAAATTACGTGAGAGAAAGAACCTCTTTGTCGAGTCCAGTCCCCCGGAGGACAGAATAGCACTTCTTAGTGACTAGGAGCGGAGAGCCCATTGCACCTTGTTTTTCTAGCATATCTTCTTTCTATAAGCATGCTCTGCGCCTTAAACCTCTCTCTTGAAAAAGAGCATTTTTTAGTGGAGCCTTAGCACGTGAAACCATAGGAACATTGCCCTTCTTCTTTGCAAAAAAACTTCTGAATTATCATCACATCAGTAGGCGCAGAAAGAAAATCTTGGCATTGACTTATTGAAAATCTCTTTGAGATTGCTTAGACCATTTCTCCTTTTTCGAGGAGAATTAAAAGGGAATGTGATCCCCCCTATTGTAAATAATTGAAGTTCATTTATTATTTTCAGGAGAGCTTTTGCAAAAAACCCCTTTGCCTCATCTAAGGCCTAGAAGAGATAAGGCATTAGGCAATCTTTTCTGTCATCGATTGGCTCCTATTCCCACTTCTTGGGAGTGAAAGCCACTTGACTATAAGGAGAGGAGCAGCTATGAAACGGCGAAGGGTAACCAAGAGGGCGATTGTGGTTGCAGTCTGGTTAACTGCTTCCCCAAACACCCAGCCTGCTGATAGGTATTATGTAATAGAAGAATCAGGATCTGCGAGATATGGATATGAAACTGGATATGCTCGAACTGCTACTCAGGGATCAAAAAAAGAAAGCAGGTGCCTCGTCAGAAAGACTTGGTTTGTAGAGTAGAGGCCTTTCCCCAAGATATTGCTTTTCAGAGAGGGAACTGACATCCAACTTGGGAAGCTCGGTACCACTAGTAAGAGGAGTGGCCAAAGGATGAGAATCAAGCATGTCTGCACGACCGGTTCGAACAGGAGGAGTATGCCATGCTAATGTGCCTTGGATGATCTACATCTCAGGGTCAGGCGCCGATGAGCACATTGAATTATCCATGTGGCTGAGAGCCCTCACCGCCCAGGCACAACGACGCAATTATCAGGGGCGTGCTTATCTTTTTCAAATACAATAATTCAGTATCTTTCGCCGAATTAGTGAACTAGACAGGATTCCTTTATCCAGAATAAGAAGTGGTGGGTCAATTTTCATAAGGCTTGGGTCTTTCATTCGGGCCCTATTGGGCCACCCTGTGGGACAATGCGTATAATCTTGGGCTTTCTTAACGTGGCTCATTTGACGACTCAAACATGGATGTCACTCATTTCTGCTTCAGCGGAATATTCTGATTCGACTTTAGCTGCTTCGTCATAAAAGCCCAGCCCACATAGTATGAACTAAAAACTATAGAACTAATAACCAACCCATCACTTCGCATTATCTGGATCTAAGAACCAGTCAATTATGATATATAGGTCATATCTTTGTAGCAACTGAAATCTTTTGCATAAATAAAAAAATCTGATCCTGAACAATGGGACGTAGTGTAGCAAGGACCCTCCTGAAAAATGCGACGTAGTATAGCAAGGACACTCATGAACAATGGGATGTAGTATAGCAAGTGCCCTCCTGCACAATGCGAAGTAGTATAGCACGGACCCTCCTGAATAATGGGACGTAATGTAGCAAGGATCCTCCTGAACAATGGGGCGTAGTATAACAAGGACCCTCCTGAACAATGGGACGTAGTATAGGAAGGACCCTCCTGAATAATGGAACGTAGTATTAGCAGGACCATCCTGAACAATGAGACGTAGTATAAAAAGGACCCTCATGAATAATGGGACGTAGTATAAGCTGGACCCTCCTGAACAATGAGATTAGTAGGACCTTCCTACATAATGAGAATTATTTACTTTTTCCTAGGACAAACACTTCTTAGTTTGAGATGCTATTTTTTTTCTCCTAGGATAAACACTTCCTATCCTGAGTTTATTTGTTTATTTATTTGCTGATAACTCACAAAAATTTTCTAGTAAAAACTCGGGAAAATTTTGTTTATTTCTTTGGTTTATGATAGTTGTCTGGTGTTTCAAGAGAAACATGGATTTGAAATTCAAGAACAAAGTTTCAACTCTTTTCAGAATGATCACTCCATGATAGCGAGAATCAAGTTCTCCAATGCATGTAGCAGCCTAACTTCGTGACGTCTATTCCTATTCAGCTACTGGTTGAGAAAACATGCAGTCAAGCAAGAAGATATTCAAATTTGACATTTTGAAGAGTGTAAAAAACTCACTCTAAGTGGAAAGTTAAGCATCAAATCTGTTCAAGATCAAGATACTCGCTAAAATCAAGGTGATATCTGAAAGTCAAGACTCAAGCGAAGACTCAAGAGAAATGCATCGATAGAAGCTTGTAATTTTATTTTTCTTTTGACTATTGGCTTTGATCTTTTTTATAAGGATAAGAACCACAACTTGGAGCCTCGATGGAACCTCACTCAACCTCAAACTCATCACCTTATCTCCTTGAAGTACACGTGACCTGATTCCCTTATAACCCGGGATATGTAGGTTATTCAAAACCCGACTCGGTCGCATATTTTTCTGTTTGAATAAGAGTCCGGTCAAAACTTATCACGTTGTCTACTTATTTGTTTGAAAACTCTTCGTGTTTCCAGTCAAAGAGGGACAAAATATAGACACATAATTTTTGACCGAACATAAGTTTAAAAAAGGATTTGAAAATACTAAAACAGAAAAGGTACTTTCAATATAACTTTTGGACATTAAAACGTGTTGGACAATTTATTTTATTTATTTATTTGCTTATTTATTTTCTTTTTTCTTTCCTTTCTTTTAAAGATATTTTACATTATTAATAATTCTAATTAAAACGAAGTACCACGTAATTTTGCTTTGCTTTAATATCATAAAAGATGCATGAATGAGTCAAAGATTGTTAAAATAAATATATAAATATATATAAAAATCAATCTCTATTTTTGTGCATAAGATTTATATGAAGCGATACAATTTTCAATTTGTTGTTAGTTTAATATTTTGTCCCGATATAAAATATAATTTTTTGCCTTTAATTAGTTGATAGTTTATTTATTTATATATATATATATATATATATATATATATATATATATAGTTAGTTAGTTAGTTAGTTAGTTAGTTAGTTAGTTATTTAGTTAGTTAGTTAATTAGTTAGTTAGTTAAGTTATTATTTTTTTAAAATAAAGATAAATCAAAAGTAAAATAAAAAAGTAAAATAAAAAAAGAAGCCTAAATAATCTAACAAAAAACCATCCACAATAACAATCCCCTACGTTTTCCTCAACACTCCCCACCCCACACGATACAACCCCACTACCCCACTATCCCATACACCACACTCGCACAAAAAAAAACTATCCTATATATAACACACGCACACCATTAGAAAAGAGCAGAAAAAATTTCAGCGCACCATTAGAAAAGTTTCAGCAATATACTTTCGTCTGCAAGCACACACAATATACTATTTGTCCTTTTACTATATATATTCCTTTTACTCACAAAATAGGGTTGAATTTGAAGTCGGCTATGGTGGTTTCAAGTTCGTGGTTTTTTATTAGAATCATTTTTTTTTCATAAGTTTGATTTTCGCGAGAGGTACTATTTAACACTCATTTTATAATTTGATTTTCATGATTTTATAGAATTTAATTCCAATGTAATGAATTGGCTCAAATTCTAGGTTTATTCAACCCTTTAGTTATAATATTGAAATATGGCAAATATGTGTATATTTTTAAATTTAGAATAAATTAAGTATAGTATTGTATTGTGTTCTGATCTTTATGTCTAGTATTCGTTATATCGTTCTTGCTCCTATTTTTGCCACATAAATTCATATGTTGTTCCTTTTTACTTATTTCTAAATATTAATTATTTGTGAAATTGAAGAATGAACAAAGTTATTTAAATAATTCCATGTATTAGGTAGTCCCTAAAGTTGATTCCGAAAGTAGGCCTTACTTTTCTCTCCTTATTATTTGTAGTATTGTTACTTTATTGTAAATATGCATTTAATTGTTAAAAACATTATATTTTTCTCTATTAGCCTAAATACGCTAAATTAGTAAAATAGTTTATGATAATATTGAAAGAGAAATTCGTGAGGAAGAATTGGTTTATAGTTTGTTTAATGCTAGTGTTCATTATCATCTAAACTAGGCTATTGAATATTGTTTTGAGAAAATAACTTTTGAATGAATTATTTTTATTTTTTTTCCTTTCTTCTTTTTTTCAAATAACAAGAAATAAAAATAAAACAAAAACATTATAAAATAAGAAAAAAGAAAAGGAACAAAAAAACGTAACAAAAAAAAGAACAAGGAAACTGAAACAAAATTGGAAAGAAAAGAATATGTATATAAAGAAACAGAAAAAATACAAATCATAACCAAAACAGAAAAGAATATTTTTTTTCAAGAAAAGGTTAGAAAAGGGAAGGCAACAATACAACACAATCTACACTGAAAAGAAAAAGAAAACTACGGAAAAAACATATAACACACATGTACATAAAGAAAATCAACAAGTAAAAAATCAGCTAGCAAATTTAAGAAAAAGAAAATTACCCTTGCATTATTTTATTTATTTATTTATATTTATCTATTTATTTACTTATTATTTTTAGTTTTTTCTTTTCTCCATTCACAAATAAATTTTGAATTTAAGGCTTACTTTTTTTGTTTCGAATTCGTAGTTTCTTGTTAGGATTATTCTGTTTCTATGAATAATTTTAATAAGGGGAAACACTTAATTTAATTTAATTTTTGTGTAATTTTATTTCATGATTATATAAGACATGATTCCAATGTTATGAAATTGCTCGAACTTTAGGTGTGTTTGATTTTGCTATTGTAATATTGAAATGTAACTATTTGGATGTTGTATATATCTAAACAATGAAGATCTTGAAGCTAGTTATTTTAATATTTAAGGAAATTCTTTTAACGTAGTATATTGGCCACTATTATAAAAATAACTCATTACGTTTTAGAAAAATTATTTTTCTTATTTTTGTTTAGGTCATATAAAAAGCCAATTATAAATAACTTTCGCTTTAATTAAGAATGTGGTTTTACATCTTTTTAAGATACTTAAGAAACTCAAGGATGTGGTTAAATATCTGGAAAAATTCAAGGATTCGGTTACGCACCTTAGCCAAATTCAAGGATGCGGTTACACACCTTGACCAAATAATTTAATAATTAACTTTCACTAATTTCGGTCAAGATATATAAATAGAAATTATTAGGCGTGAGGTACTCGAGAGGGGAAGACAATTATGTCTCGAAATGTCAAGATCGCGAATGCAGTTATGCATCCGATATAAGACTAGTTAAAATTCCACAATTAAAAAAGCAAACCATGGCATGTAGACATTATAGATCCCAAAAATAGTAAAAATAAATAAAATTCAATAAAAGAGACCGTGCTAGAACCACGAGACTGGAGGGATGCCTAATACCTTTCCCCCGGTCAATAGAATTCCTTACCCAAATTTCTGGTTCGTATACCAAAACTAAAGAGTCATTTCCTTTTGATTAGGGATTAAAAATAAAGGTGACTTAGAACACAATAACTCAATTCCAAGTGACGACTATGAAGAAAAAAATCAAAATATCACTTAAATTGAAAAAACACTCGCCGTTGTGCGCAAAAAGGATGTGACACTAGGCGTCCACGAAGAGACCCCACATTTTGCCAAGCAAGCTGCCCAAGGCAGCAACCAATTGGCCTTAGATGAAATAGGTATGCGTCGCGGACATGCTCCACCAAGATCCAAAATCTTGGTCTGCGACGCGGACACATAGCTGACTCTTCTGGTTCAAAAATTAATTTAGAAAAACTTATGGTAACATCTCCGCGACGCGGACTTGTTCCCCGACGAAAATCTGAAATTTTGAATTCAAGTTTGACTTTATTTAAAGGTCAACTTAAGTGAATGGTCTTTTGGTTATTTCATGGGAGGCCTATATATTTATTTTCAATCAGTTTTCCCTCACATTTACTCATTCAAATAAAATCCCCAAATCAAAACCCAAAAGCTCTCAGCTCTCTCTACATACTTTCTCTATTCATCCTCCATTGGAGAACAAGGAAGCTTGAAGAAGGAGACAAAGTCTCCAAGGTTTTCACTCAATTTTTATGGATAAAGCTTCATTGAGGTATGGGTTCTTCACTCTTGGGTTTCCTTTTCCCAAGATGTCCTTTCAAAGTGGATTTCTAAATCACCCAATTCTTAGGGTTTTCCTCTACAAATGGGTTTTCATCGACATTTGAAATTGGTGAATGATTGTGATGAATTGTGATTACCTATGACTAATTAAGTATAGATTGTTCAGTATTTGACGTTCAGTGTGGTATTTTCGTATGGATCAAGTCCTCTTCCCCAAATCTCCCCAATTATTGGATCTTGCCCATGAATTGAAGGGAATTGATCAATGTATTGATTGTTAGACTTGTTTTATCTATTCTAATTCATTGATAGACTGCCTAGGGTCAAGTATTGTAGTGATTGGATCTAATTCTTGAAGAATTTATGATGAACCGTTTTCCCCTAACACTAGGTTATCAATTGAAGTTAATTTGGATAGTGATGATACAATTGACTTAGTTCTTGTATTAGTTACTATTCTCTGATGTTATTAAGCCTATTGATGGGTAAATATGGTTTGTTGATGGTAAGACGATGGAAGAAGGCTTATGAAGGTGAATGTGGTGAAAAACTGATATAAAATCTATATATAATCCTCCCCTAAAATACCCAAAAGACCCCTCACTTAAATTGACCTTTTAGTGAAGTCTTACTTGAATGTTTAATTTCAAATTTCCGTCGGGAAATAAGTCCGCATAGCGGAGCTGTTCCTGCATGATTTCTGAATTTAATTTTTGACCCAAAAGAGTCCACAACGTGTCCACATCGCAGACAAAGATTTTCGGCTCTTTGTGGACCATGTCCGCGATGCGAACCTATTTTTTCTAAGGCCAATTAGTGCTTGGACAAAGGTGGGGTCCGCACGATCCTTGGGGGGTCTGACCTGTATGTTTCGAACCTGTATACCTCATTTTACCTATTTGAAGTCTTTTTAAAAGTTTTAGACTTTATATCACACTTCTAAATCTTCACACGACCTAAGAATGTTTACTAGCTGAACTTGCACTAGTTCCCGGATATCATGGTCGTCCCCTAATGACACCTTAGACTTTTATAAGAATAAGAGACTCAAGACTAGCTGCACAACCAACAAACAATATATCAAATGAGTCACATCTCATTGGAGGGATTCTCCATTCATTTCAGAATATAACCATAGCATTAACACATAGGAACTTAATGCACAACATACCACATATATAAGCTCAAATTTTCATAGTATATAAGGAGGAACTACCTTCTCCATTTCGAAATGAGCTCAGTATGAACATCAAGAGTTGTCATGCTGATTATCAAAACAACGTCAAACATGCTCAAAACAATTTCCATGAATATTTATAGCACACCACATACTCAAGTGAAAGCTGATCATAAGAAACATACTTCATGGAAAAAGAAAACTCAACTTAAACATGAATTTCTATTACAATATGCACACATTAAAAGGACATGATAAGTTCAACATTATTCATAATAATCATATAAGGAACTACTAACCTCATCCTTGGCTAGGAGTTAGAGGAAAAAGGTGAGGGTAGCGGGACTTCATGTCAGCCTCGGCCTCCCATGTTGCTCCCTCAACTAGATGGTTTCTCCATAAGAATTTTATGGGGAAACCTTCTTATTCTTCAATTTATTAACTTGACGATCCAAGATCTTTACCGGGACCTCTTCATAAGAAAAGTCCTCTTTTACCCCTAAACTTTCTAGAGGGAGAATGGAAACCGGGTCGCCTATACACTTCTTAAGCATAGAAACATGGAACACCAGGTGAATCATGGCCAACTCAATGAGAAATTTCTACTCATAGGCAACACTCCTGACTCGCTTCAAAATTTCATACGGGCCCATATAACGGGGACTAAGTTTACCCTTCTTTCCAAACCTCATCACCTCTTTCAAGGATGAAATTTTCAAATAGACCCAATCTCCTACTTCGAATTCAAGGTCCCTCTTTCTATTATCAACATAAGATTTTTGCCGACTATGAGTTGTTTTTAGCCTATCCCTTATAAACCAAACCTTTTCGAGGGCTTCATAAACTAAATCAGGACAAAGTAAATCAAACTTACCTACCTCATACCACCCAACCGGGATCTACACCTCCTCTCATAGTGTGCCTCGAATGGTGCCATGGAGGTACTCGAATAGTAGCTATTGTTATAGGAGAATTCTATCAAAGGTAGGTGTTCATCCCAATTATCTCTGAAGTCAATGACACATGCCCTCAACATATCTTATAGGGTTTTAATAGTGTGTTCCGCTTGACCATCCATCTTGGGATGAAAAGCGGTACTAAGTTTCACATTCGTACCAATCCCACTTTGGAAAGCCCTCCAAAAATGGGAGGTGAATTGAGTACCTCTATCCGAAACAATGGACAAATGGTATCCATGTAACTTCACTATCTCTTTGAGGTACAATGTGGCATAGTCTTCCGCTGAATAAGTGACTTTGATGGGAAGAAAATGTGCCGACTTGGTTAAGCTATCCACAATGACCCATATAGAGTAATGTTGCCTTCACTACGAGGCAACCCTACAATGATGTCCGTGTTAATATCCTCTCACTTCCATGTGGGAATATCTATATTTGAGTTAAGCCACCCGGCCTTTGATGCTTCGCTTTATCTTGTTTGCAATTTGGGAACTTAGCAACAAAATACACTATGCCCTTTTTCATACCATTCCATTAATAAGTTTCTTGTAAGTTTCGGTACATATTTGTGGCACCCAGATGAATTGAATATCGGGAGCCATGAGCCTCTTCCATGATCATTCCCCTTAAGCCATCCACATTCGTTACGCACAATATTACTTGGTACCTAAGCCCCCCAGCCTCTCCTTGAGAGAAAGGCTCATTAGATTTACTAAGAACCGCTTCCTTCAACTCCATCAATAAAGAATCAAGGTGTTGCTTGGATTTCACAACAACAACTAAAGATGACTCAGAGTTGTGGCGAACCATGAAACCACCCTTCAGAGAGTCTTTTAGTTGAACCCCCAAACGATCCAGCCTATGAAAATCTTTCACTAACTACTATTATCATCAACCACATAAGCCACACAAATATGGACACTCGGCTTAGCGCATCCGCAACTACATTAGCTTTCCCTGGATGGTAAAGGACACTCATGTCATAATCCATTAACAGTTCTAACCATCTTCTTTGGCATAGATTGAAGTCTTTTTGAGTGAATACATATTGTAGACTCTTGTGATCGGTGAACACATTAACATGTACCCCATAGAGATTGTGTCTCCATATTTTCAAGGCAAAAACTACGGACGCAAGCTTTAGGTCATGAGTTGGGTAATTTTTCTCATGTGGCTTGAGTTGCCTAGAGGCATACGCTATGACTTTGCCATGCTGCATGAGCACACATCCTAGACCCACTCGGGAGGCATCACAATAAACCACAAACCGTTCGGTACCCTCCGGTAAGGTCAACACCGAAGCGGAGATGAGTCTATTCTTCAATAATTGGAAGCTCTTTTTACAAGATCCTGACCATTTGAACTTGGACTTCCTTTGGATTAAGACCGTTAATGGAGATGCGATAACAAACCTCCTATAGTAACTGGCCAACCCCAGAAAACTTTGGATATAGATAAGACTCAAAGGTCTAGGCCAACTTTTGAATACTTCCATCTTCCTTGGATCAACCTCTACCCCTTCACTAGAGACAATGTGAGCAATAAACGCAGCCGATCTCAACCGAAATTCACATTTACTAAACCTAGCAAAAAGTTGGTTATCCTTGAGAACTTGCAAAACTATCCTCAAGTGGCTCATATGATCGTTCTCACTCGTAGAGTATATCAAAATGTCATCAATGAAGAAAATCACAAACAAATCAAGGTACTTTCTAAAAACTCAATTCATAAGGTCCTAGAAAGCCGCTGGGGCATTTGTTAGACCAAATGACATAACTAGGAATTCAAAGTAACCATATCTTGTTCAGAATGCCATTTTCAGAATATCAACCTCCCTCACTCTAAGTTGGTGATAAACCTATATCAAGTGAATCATTTAAGAGTAACTCGCTCTTTGGAGTTGATAAAACAAGTCATCAATCCTAGGGAGCGGGTAATTATTCTTTATGGTGACTTTGTTCAATTGAAGATAGTCGATACACATTCTCAAAGACCCATATTTCTTCTTCACAAACAATACCGGGGCACCCCATGGAGATATGCTTGGTTGAATAAAATCTTTATCTAGCAAATACTTGAGTTGAGCCATTATTTTTTTCAACTTGGCCGAGGCCATCCGATAAGAAGGGATTGAAATAGGCTGTGTATCTAGCAATAAATCTATACCAAAGTCAATATCCTGTTTGGGAGGAACTCCGGGAAGGTAATCGGGAAATACCACCAAAAATTCCTTCACTACGGGTACCGATTCTATTGGAGGGACCTCAAATTCAAGATCCCTAACTCTAAATAAGTGGTAGAGACAACCCTTTGAAATAAACTTGTATGCGTTTAGACATGAAATGATCTTACCCCTAGGATTTGAGTTTCCTCCTCTCCACTCATAAATGGATTCATTTGGAAATTGAGATTTGACTACCCTTGTCCTACAATCAATAGAGTCAAAGAAAACATGCAACAAATACATTCCCAATATGACATCAAAATCTAGCATATCAAGTTATATTAAGTCAACTAATGTAACTCTATCGGACAAGGAAATAGGAAAACCTTTAGAGACTCTTTTAGCCACCACCAGAATCACCCACCGGGGTAAAAACTTAAAAGGGTTCATCTAATATGTCGGGTAGTATATCATACTTCATGGCTACAAGAGGGGTCACAAATGACAATGTAGCTCCGGGATCCAATAAATCATATACATTAAAGGAAAATAATTGTAACATACCGGTAACCACATTTGGTGATCTCTTTTGATCAACTCGGGATTGGAGAGCATAAATGTGATTCTTTTTTGGAGCATCCGAATTTGGGGCATATGCTTGAGCTTGAGAATTTTGCCTTCCTTGAGATTTAATCATAGGGAAATTTCTCTTCATGTGACAACTCTTTCCACAACCATAGCAATTAACCACGCCAACTAGGCACTTACCATCATGTTTCTACCATATTTTGAACAAAGAGGCTTCTCAACATAAGAACCACTACCTTTACCCTCTTGGGGCTTGGGAGTAGACACCTTACTCTTGTTGATCCTTGGAGCATTAGGAGGGACTTGATTGGAAACCTCTTCTTGAACCTTGGTTTGTCTTGAAACGCAAATCTAGTCTTAGAAGAATTTCCATATTCGGTTCTTGTGTTCTTCAACTCCCTACCAACTTGCTTAAGCTTTGGCTCCTCAATATCTTCGGCATTAACCATTACACCAGAAATGTCCATGTTATGAATCAACATAGTTGACCTACATTCATCAACCACTGGTCGAATATCCCCAAAAAGAATTTGTTTATCTTAGCCCTAGAATCCGCAACCATAGTAGGAGCATTCTTTGATAGTTGAGTGAACTTGAGGCTATACTTCTTCATGCTCATACCCTCTTGACGAAGGTTGATGAATTCTTGCATTTTACTCTCCCTTTGCTCAAAGTGAAAGAACCTATCCAGGAAGGCCATCTTGAAAGCTCCCCAAGTAATCCGGCCTTCTCTAATCGGCCTCTCATCCTTCCATTGTTCATACCCTACTTATGCCACATCTTTGAGTTGGTAGTCAACTACTTCTGCCTTTTCTTGAGAAGACACACGCATAACATCAAGAATTTTGAACAATTTATCAATGAACCCTTGTGATTCCTCCTCAACCTTAGAACCATAGAAAGTAGGGTGATTCATCCTTGTGAAATCCCTTATCCTTGAGGAGGTAGTGCTAGAATTGTGGTTCACTTGCACTCTAGTATCCCTAGCAACTTAAGTATGTAATACTTGGGTCAAGCTATGAATGGCCTCCCTTATCTCAATGTTATACATAACCCCTTCTTCAATAGGAACTTGAGGGTTTTGAGGAGCTTTAGGGGGAACCACCTCATTCAAATTCTTCTCCTCGGCCCTTCGAGCATTGTTCATCCTTGTATTCATTGCCTGTAAGCACAATAAAAGGATTAGAAGAAAGGAGTAGATAGAGTTCAGACTCTTAGGAACGACTATGGAATAACAAGAGAGTGAAAGTTCCTAAGCATCACATAGTCTCTCATTCATAAGTGTGACACGCTTCACAATTATGAATAATACCCTACATAGACGTGGTTTAGTGAGACATAAATTCTAAGATTACTCAACCTCATCCTCTAATACAAAGTTTGTTACGACCCAAAGTACCCCTTAGGCCAAACCGGCATCCTTGTCCTCGAAGAGGACTTAGAAAAGCACTTAGCATACATCATAGCATGCCATAGGTCAAAAATGCAGAAAAATTTAAAACTTTACGTAGTGAAGAGTACTTAGACTTCTCGCTTATTAAATATGGAGTTTAGATAGACTCCTCCCATACAAAGTTTATGTAGACTTCTCATTTAGCATAAAAAATCATATAAGAGTCTAAAGTCTATTCTCAAATATAAACCATCTACAAGAGTACAAACGTTTTGACATAGCCAATACAAGAACAATACGCCATTATAGGCTTACATCAATTTTCTCAATGATAAAATATAGAATAACGTTTCTAAATATAAATAACATCATAGCTAGAGTGGAACATAACAACATCCCCGAACATGAGGACTCACCAATGACTTGGGAAAAGATCCAAGTCTTCCTTTCAAATCGGCCATAAACTCTTCAACGTCCGGAACCTTAATTGTTTGGGGAAAATGGAGAAATATTGGTTAGTACATCACACGTACTAAGTATGACTTTTATGCACAAAAATCATACATGAGAAAATGACATTTTAGTCAAAATCATGTTTTCTATCAACTTAACTCAACATGCACATATAATAAGCATAGTAAGTCAATTCAACATAATATCAACCCAACATAGAGACCACCTAAGTAATACTTGTGCAATGCCAAAGATAGATCCCCATAACCCTATCTAAAACTAAGTATCACATTAAGCAACCCACTTCATACTTACAACATATTCTTATAATTCATCATGACATGCTTAATACATCAATACTACTCATAGCTTATCTACAAAATCATAATCATAATCATAGTCATAATAATAAAAGAACTGTACTAGAACCATTCCTTAGGATCCCACATGTGCAATGTGTAAGGGAAGTCCCATATCCTCCCTCACACTATGTAGTAGCCTTTAAGACAACCCTAATATGAGTTCACATACTTAACTTGTTCATTTACTTTTTACATTAGGGAAAGAAGTGCAATAACCAATTTGAGAGAATGTGATCTACATGGAATCTAGTGTTCTACTCCCACACCAAAAATAGAGGGTTAACACTTGCCTAAGGTGTAACCTTTCATACATAGCTATCTAGGTGGATCCACTAAGCTAGAGTCCTATGTGGGCACATAGTTAAGGGTCAAGAAGATTGTTACTAGGAACCCTAACTTACTAGAGTGGGAGTTCCCATCTTATGAGACAACACATAACTTGGGAATCCCGACTTACTAATGTGAGGAAACCCATGTGGGAGGCCAGACTTACTAAACGTGAGACCTCCATCTCATTTACATGCCCTTTCGGTGCTAAGCATCTATTCCCTTTAGTAATCATATTATTTCATCATACAAGTTCACATTGGTCCCTTCTAGACCCATATGTAAACATCGTATTATATTAGCTCATAGTTCATCACAAGTGAGAACAAACCTTTCACTTTAGGCACGACTTCACAAGTGAGTAAACCTTTCACTTAAAACTTCATTATAATTAGGAGAAAACTAATTTCAATCATATAATATTTGTATCATAACATGCATACATAATTCATTTCTAATTAACTTTCTTAGGGTTAAGGATGAGGAATACCTAGCATCAATATCACAACCACACATTAGATAGAGAAGCATTACTGTCTAAGTAACTGATAATTCACAATTGAATCCAAGAAGAACCAATAAATGTACCTTCTTTGCCCCTTTCAAGAACATTCATACTTCCATGACCAAGAATACATAACCAATTACATAAAAAAGGTAAATTCAAGAAGCAATTACATAATTAATAACAATGTAGTCAATCTACATTTTTATAATCTCCACAATTCACCATATCAATTCAAGGTTTTCATGAAATTGAGGGGAAAGACATGGGTCAAGGGAAAAATCATAGGAAATCATCAATTAACCATCAATACATACTTAAATAACAATAACTCATCATATTTCAACACAATTGATTCAAAATTTTGTTTTTCAAAGAAGACACATGTGAGGAGAAGAACCCTAGTTTTGGGGGATTTAGAAATCATCTTTTGGAGGTACCTCTTGGAGAAAGAATCCCAAGAGTAAAAGAAACAATACCTTAAAGATTAATAACCACGAAATTTTAGTAGAATCTTGTAGGATTTGGTCTTCTTCTTCAACCTTCAAATCTTCTTCACTGGAGGGTGAATAGTGAAATAATGTAGAGAGAAGGGAGAGAATTGGGAATTTTGTTTTTGTAGCAAATTGTGGTGAAAAACTTAATTAAAATCAATATATAACCTTCCCCTAAAATACCCAAAATACAACTCACTTAAATTGACCTTTTAATGAAGTCAAACTTGAATTCTAGATTTTAGATTTTCGTTGGGAAACATATCCGCGTCGTGGAGCTTTTCCCGCATGATTTCCGAATTTAATTTTTTGAACCAGAAGAGTCCACTAAGTGTACGCGTCACAGACCAAGATTTTTTGCTCTTGGTGGACCATGTCTGCGACGCGGACCTATTTTCTCTAAGGCCAATTGGCTGCAACCTTGGGCAGCTTGCTTGGCCAAAGGTGGGGTTCCTTCGTGGACCCCTAGGGCGATCCTTGAGGGGTCGGACCTGGAAGTTTCGACCCTATATACCTAAGTTTACCTATTTAAAGTCTTTTTACAAGCTTAAGACTTCATAGAAAACTTCTAAACCTTCACATGACCTAAGGATGTTTACTAGCTCAACTTGAACTAGTTCCCGGACGTCATGGTCGTTTCTTAGTATTTTTGTTCTAATACTTCTCAAACAAGTTATTTACACTTATTTAGGTATAGAATAATCATTATTCATTTTGTGAGGATCTAGTCTAGATCATAGAATTTTCGGGTGTGTGAGTTAGTCTCCTATTGACTATACTAAGGTATGATGATTAATAAAGGCTTAAAGACATTTCAAAAAGGGACTTTAGATTAGCACTGACTGAACTAGATGTGATATGTGTCCCTTCCCAATGTGGGAAGGTAGGTTCACTATCGTACTATGAGATAGAGACTACAATGCAATGTGAATAAAGAGGGTCTCAAGTATATCTCCTAGTTCTTGAACTATGTTTCCCTAATAGGAATATTAGCTAGTGGATCCACCTAGATGCTATGTTCATGTTTTGGTTCTACCTTGGCAAGTAGACCACCTTATTTAGGTGTAAGGTTTCATGACACTGGATTACACATTTAGCTCATGTGGTCTATGTCGGTTAAGGCAATTGTTCTCGAAAGTAAAATGAAGTAATAAAGTGAACACTAACTCGGGTGACTTAAGGGGTTTGACTTAGTGTAGGTAGGGGTATGGGACTTTACCTATGCATTGCACTAGTTGGCCTTGAGGAAAGTCCTAGGAGGTTGTTCTTATGTATTATGATATCATGAAATGTATATATGTTGTTCTTACATGATGTTGCTCTTATATGTTGTTGATTACGTTGATGAACATAGTATTGGTCTAAATTGCTATATATGGTGATGACTACCTATGATGATATGCATTATTAAGCAAGGCATTACTTATGATATCCTATCTTGTTTACTTGATTGTGTGGGGTTATGGGACTTTGCATGAGGAATGTAATTGTAGGCTTGGGATGCGATTGTTGGTAAGGGTCCTGTATGATAATGATTTGAACTAATGAACTTGATATGTTAAGATGACTTTATGATGGTGTTGTCATATTTATGAACATGTCTTATATTGTTTTGATTCCTTGGCTTGTCTATGCTTTCTTGTGTGTGCATAAGGGTTTTCAAATGACTTAGCATGTTTCTAAAGAAATGTTCATTTTTATGCATGTGTTCAATTGGTTTTATGTGCATATACCCATATTTAGTACAAGTGGTGTACTAACCCATATTTCTATGTTTACTACAATTATATCGGTTCCTACCGTTGAGTTCCTAGATGGCCAATTGAAGAAGACTTGGACTTTATTTCCCCAAGTGTTTGGTAGGTCCTCACCATACGGGGATGATGCCACTATCTAGCTACTTGTTGTTGTTATAGTCTAAAGACATTTAGTTTCATTCTCTTTCATATGAAGATTATTATTGTATAAGACTATATGTGGCTGTTGTTGTAATTAAATATGAGCTATGCCTGAATATTCTACTCATTCTAGATGGTTTAAATGTGAGAGGATATGTTAGACTAAATTATTATATGTTATGTATATTGTCTAAGCGAGAAGTCTATGTACGCTTCATATGTGAGGATTCTAAGTAAACTCCCTATGTAGTATGCGAGAGGTCTATGTAAACCTCAATATATATATATATATATATATATATATGAAAAGTTTTATTTTTTCACACTTTTTAACCTATAAAATATAATGACGAATGCTAAGAGGCTAGTCTTAGTCCTCTCCGAGGACGACGACGCCGGTTACGTCTAGGGGGTGCTTCCCGATCATGACATCGTGCCCAGACATTTCAACCCTAAAAACATTCATCTAGATGTTAGGAACCTCTCCTATTAATTTGGACTCCAAACAACACATAAACATGCAAAGGCACACTAGAACACACTAGCACGTCTAAATGCTAACTTTTAAACATCATGGACGTTCTTGGACTTTTTGACTTCCAAACTCTTCCAAACTTTAGACACTGACTTCTAGCACTCGTATTAATCATTTTATGACCTTATTAACATATAACACAAATTATAGGCTATAGTTTAACCTAGTTCATATTAGGGTCGTTACGTTCTCCCCCACTTGGACAACATTTTTCCTCGAGTGACACTTGCTACCCTTTAAATACTTTCAAGAGAAGATACTCAAGACTAGCAGCTAATAACCATAACAAACCATATACAATAAACACATCTAAGAGGATCATCAACTCCACAAAATCAAGAGCCTCAAAACACAACTAGAAGGTAGGAACTACATCTACAACTTATCATGCAATAAGACTCACATTTTTAATTTCACATAGGAGGAACTTACTTCTCCACCTATTCTCATGCTCATATACATAATTATAAGCACATTATAGCCATTTCTCATCAATACACAATTTTGCAACAATTTCAAATACCTTACAGTAAAGCATGCTCAGTAGTTCACTAATGCAATATTTAAGCAATTTACTAGAAAGGCATGACAATATGAGAGAAAAGATCATATAAACTCATTTTTACCACATAAACATAACCTCATGAAAGGCTTCACAATGCTAGGAGATCAATGAAATTCATTTCCACTAAGACTCCTAAACACATGCAATATGGTACTATCAAGTTCTAACTCTCAAGCTTGAATAGAATAGAAGAGAAGAGACAAAACTCCAAAATCCAACTATTCACCATACTCCCCAACATAGAAAGAACCCATAACAACTCAAGACAGAAAGCTACAACTTACCGGTTCTATCATCCGGATTTGCTCCCTTGTTAGCTTGGAGAACATAGAAATGATTCCTCTTTGGTGCACCAACATCCGGAGCATTAGGAGGAACTTGCTTGGCCTCTCTTCCTCTAGCCGCAATAGTAGGAAAATCTATCACCTTGTGATCATCCTTTCCACAACCAAAGGACCCATTAGTACTGGCTAAACACTTCTCATAATGTTGCTTCTTACAATTGGAACAAGTAGGAATAACACCTTGAGAACCACCTCCTCTCTCATAGTTGGTATTAGGTGCACTAGAACCATCTTGATTTAGAGCCCTATTCTTAAACTTAGGTTGAACTTGATCATCGGTTCTTTCCCTCTTAACATTTGTACTTCTCCTCCCATGTTTAGACTCTTCAATGGATTGAGCATACACCATAAGCCTAGATAGGGTCATGTCACCATGGAACATAGCCGTACGCCACTCTTCCTTTACAATATTTGAAACACAAGTTAAGAACCTACTCATCTCATCCCTAGGGTTAGACAACAAGGATGGAGCATACTTAGAGAATGGGATAAACTTCAGTGAATACTCCTCAACACTCATGTTACCTTGCCTAAGGTGTATAAACTCCTCAACATTAACCTCCCTCTTTTCATGGGGAATGTATCTTCCTAAGAATGCTTACTTAAACTCTTCCCATTCTAAATGACCCGATTCAACCGGCCTATTATTTTTCGATTGAGTGAACCACACTTGAGCAACATCTTTCAATTGGTATGAAGCTAACTCCGCTTTCTCCTTAGAAGTCACTCCCATAGCATGCACTATCTTATACACCTCATCTAAGAAAGCTTGGGGATCCTATCCCACCTTAGAACAAAAAAAAGTATGAGGATTCATCCTCACAAAGTCCTTCAATCTAGAGGTCATGGTACTCTCAAGAGCATTCATCCTATGCCAACACACCTCATCCAAAAAAGCTTGGGGATCCTATCCCACCTTAGAACAAAAAAAAGTATGAGGATTCATCCTCACAAAGTCCTTAAATCTAGAGGTCATGGTACTCTCAAGAGCATTCATCCTATCCCAACCTCTGTATTTTCTTGAGCGGTCATGGCTCAGGCTAGGGTAACAAGAGCCGCTCTAGCATCCTCATTAGTCAATTCCAGGGGAACCACCAAAACTTCATTCCCTTGATCAACTACATGGACTTGTTCACAATGAGGAACTTGATATCCTTGGGGAGTTTGTCCACCTTGGGAAACTTGTCCAACTCGGGGAGGAACTCCCTCAATCACAACTTCCTCATCAACTCTCCTTGCCGATGTCCTCCTCGTATTCATCTCCTACAAACACAAGAGAAAGGATTAAAAAATAACACTTATAACTTTCAACTCTACGACATGACACAAGAGTAATTAATAAGGGAAACTCTATTTCCCTATAGCCTCTTGCTCATAGATGTGTTGCAACTCACACCGATGAACAGGAATCTACTAGACGTGGCTTTTATGATACTTTGAATTTTAAAGACTACTCCCATAACCTTATGCTCTGATACCAAGTTTGAAACAACCCGAGGGTATTACCTAGAAGAAATGGCATCCTCAAGTCACCACACGGCGTACTCAACCTCTCGGAGGTCTTATACAAGCTCTTAGACATCATTCGTCTCATATATATATATATGAAAAGTAGTGTGAAATTAAAACTTTTTAACACAATAGTTCAAATCTCTTTTATTAAAAAATATAAGAAATGCTAAGTCTCTTTGTAGCCATCTTAGACACATGAACATCTTAAGGTCACAACCCATACATTAATAAAAGTGAATACTAAGGTCTAGTACAACGTCTTTTGAAAAGAAAACTAAAACATAACTACTTCCTCAAATCATGTGAGGACATAACAAGATTTGCTTGAAAGAATGCTTTTCTCAAGCTTTGCTTCTAATAGACTCTTCACTTGCAACCTACACCTTTAGAGAGAAAACAACATATGGAATTAGATCCATGAATGTACTAAGTAGGTGACATGCAATAAATCCATGCTAAAATGGACATTTACTTTATAACATGTGTTTTATGCTCTTTTGATGTAAATTTCATAAAACAAGTATAATATCCATTTTCAAGACAGCTTACACATATAAGACATATTCAAGTACTTCATAATAGACAACCATATTCATTTAGTATACATATAAACATTTATACCTCCTAACAAAGTTTATCAAAAGGCTCACTTAACTAAGAAAAGAAGAGACCGCCCATACACCCTCTTAAAGTACACCTGAGTAATCCTTAAGACTACTAAAAGTAAGATTATTCATACATTACATTAATACATAGTTTAATATTCATTAGGTAACCCCTTTTTATCATTTAGACTCTCCACCTAGAGCAACTCCAAGATTCACCTAAGTAACACATGAAGATACCTCCCATACACCCTTTTCAAGCCTAGCCAAGAAACCCTCAAAGATACCCTAGGTAAGATCATTTTCTAGTCAACATACTTCATTCAAAGAACCATATTCATTCAAAACCAGTTTGAGAGACAAGTAGTCACACAAAGGACTTCATATAATGGTCTTGGAAAAGACCTAGGGAACTCACCTTACATCTTCAAAGCCTACTCGTGCAATGTATAGATAGCGTCCCATTCCACTACCCACACGTTGTACAACTCATCTAATAACTAGATTTACATCCCATATGATTAGAATATGTATTAACCGACATAGACCATACTAGTTTGGTATGGAATGTGGTGTCATAAGACCCCACACCGTGGAAGGTGTTCTACTTTCCAAAGGTAGAACTAAGACTCATCCCATGTTGGCACATGGTTCTAGGATATCAAGGGCTTCTTT
The DNA here is from genome assembly GCA_016801875.1 of Solanum sitiens. NCBI lineage: Eukaryota > Viridiplantae > Streptophyta > Magnoliopsida > Solanales > Solanaceae > Solanum > Solanum sitiens. The sequence continues at coordinate 301,616 of JABWTJ010000681.1, forward strand.
GTACTATAGTCTCATTCTCAAGTACAGCTACTACCACAAGAATAGCCACTCGGTGCTTTGCCTTTATTCTCACGGAGTAATCATTCACTAGGGTATTAGAGAAGGTATCATTCTTAGTCCTACCAACTCATAATACTTTTCATGTTTAGCTCATTCTTTAACCTTCTTTATAATATTCAAGGTTCTTCATATAAATCATTCATAGAAGGGAAACTCCTTTAGGTCTACCGATCCTAGACTTCATTCATACATGTACATGTCAAGGGTTCCTAAGACTACCAAGCCAAGAGATAACTTCACATAAGTTTCATGCATCAAGAAGAGGGACAACTAGTTCACCAATCAAGACACAACCTTATCATATCACGTATTCAAAAACATTTAAGCACCATGTAGGGAAAATCAAGTTTACCTAACAAGATGTCCTATCAATACACATGTAGAGACTCATAATAGTCTACAATATTCACATACAAACATTTAGAGGGAATCATACTTTCACCTCACACATACACATGCACCATGAAATCCTTCACATAGTTTATCTACACAAGCTATAATATAATAGTACCATAATGCACATGATAATGCCGACTAGGCCATGTTTGTCACAATTATAACACATAAACACCGCCATCATAAGTGGACCATACAAATAAATACAATTCAATATCAATTCTACACAATATAGAGGAATTAGGTTAACTTACCACCTTTCCATCATCAACATCACCATTCCTTAGCCTTTTCAACTAATTCACTTTACAAAGGCTCTTACCAATAGCCATATACACAATACTAAGCACACAATCAATCCATATCAATGATCCAACAATATACAATATATACATCATCAAATACATCATCAATATAAGGCAGTATATATATAATTGTATGTATACATAAATTCAATACCCCAATACAATCTACACATGAATTCACTAGGATCAAGACATAATCAATTCACCCACTTTAGAGCCAAAAATAGGAATTCATGATAAGCATCGGTTCATGGAGTTTTTGTCCTTAAATCATTCAATTAACATCAATTATAACATAAATCTTTGATTCAAATGATGTTTTGAAACATCTTTGAAAACCATGTGAATTTGGCTCCTTGAATATAATAGGATTCAAGGATGAAACATCATACCTCAATTGAATATAATTCACGAAATGATGAAGAATCAATGGAGAAATCAGGCTCCTAGCTTCAACCTTGCTTCAAGATTCAATGAGGTTCTATTTTGGTTCTTGGCTTTTGATTTTTAATAATGAATTCTAATCTAGGTTTTAGGCTTATATATTAACTTAAAATACCTAAAAACACTTAAAATAACCACCCAATACTTTATTTTGATGATAGACGAATTTCCCTAAATGCCCAAGCTTTAGCCGAGATACCTGCAGAAAATTACAGGTGTCAATCGACGAAAGGCACCTACTGTCCGTCGTTTGGAAAATGAGCCGTGCCGGTGAGGCTCCTTTTTGGTTAGAGACGGATTCTTGGTGGCTTAATATCCCTCTCATAATTGTGGGGCAATGACCCCCATCGACGGGGCGTGCCTTGGATGACAGTCCGTCGTTTACACTCGACGAATGGGACTGCATTTTGGTAGTTTCAAGACAAAGTTTGGGTCCTCCTCAAGGACCATTAGTCTGATCCTTGGTAATTTGTGCCAAGATTTTTCAACCTTAAACACGTTCATCTAGAGGTTAGGAACCTCTCCTATCAATTTGAACTCCTAACAACACATAAAATGCAAAGGCACACTAGAACACACTAGCACGTCTAAAGGATAACTTTGGAACGTCATGGACGTTAGACCTCAAACTCATCCAAAATTTATACACTGAATTCTAACACTCATTGAATTATTTTAGGACCTTATTAACTCATGACACACATGATAGGATCTAGTTTAACCTAGTTCATTTTTAGGATCGTTACACTATGGCTCCATTTGATCACCCTTTGATCCAACTGACGACTTGAAAGGAAGGTCCGTTAATGGAACGACAGGAAAGGAAGGTCCGTTAATGGTCCGTTAATGAGGGTGCCAATGGGTGCCTGTGAACTGGTGCACTACACGGCCAAGCCAAGGTTGGTTTGGTAAATTCCACCCTTGGATAATTAAATGCGGGGTCGGTCTAAATTAGTTATTTTATATATTTTAAGGGATTTTAACTCATTAAACAAGTCTTCTCACTTAAAAAATACCTAAACCCCAAAGACTCACTTCTCTCTAGTTTCTCTCTCCCAAACTCAAACCTCCATTGAAGGAACTCTAGAGCTTCAAGAAGAAGACAAATTGTAAGGTCCCTCAAATTGAATTAAGGTATGTATAGCCTCACATGTATCTAAAAATGTTAATGATAGGTTAATTAAGTGTTTTACAGTATGTATACTTGATTTGAAGTGATTTCGAGGTCAAACGGCCAAGAACGTCCAAGAGGTTCGAAAGTTATCCCTTGGATGTGGTTGAATGTTATAGAGTGCCTTGGTATGTTTTATCTGTTTTTTGATCTCAAATTGATAAGAAAGGACCTTAACATGTTTATGATCATAATTAGGTTCGAAACGTCCAGGGAAGACTCCCCAAGGATGTCACAGCCCAAAAGTACACCCTAGAAGTTAGGGTGCAATCTTGGATTGCGACCAGCGTATTCGACCTCTCGGAGGTCTCATACAAGCCTATCGTATCGTTCATCGCATAATAACACACTAAAAATGCGTAAAAACTTTCTTTCCATAAACAATATAATTGGAAGACTTCATTTAAAACCTTAAAACCTTTACAACCTTTGAACCATCTAAACTTAAGAGTATACAAGACTTGGGACTAATCCCATACACGACATAAACATAAAGACTTAAACATTAAGACATAACCGAACGTGTGGATATTATCCTCGAATCGCTGAGGACTCACCAATACTTCATGTTCAACTCTTAGAAACCTATTCGTCATCCATGGTACATCGATACATCCAATTCCCTACACTTTAGTCAAAAAGGTAAAGAAGGGGTTAGCACATTAGATGTACTAAGTATGGAAGCCATGCAAAAATTATGAGAAAGGGACATTTAGTTAATAACATGCTTTTCATGAATTTCGGTTTAAACATCATAATATAATAATAAGAACAACATTATCACATTAGAAGTACATAAAAAAATCATTTAAGCAATTATCATAATTTTAAAACACATTACAGTAAGTACTTCACTGTTACAGTGAAGTCCCCTTCACTGTACAGTGAAATTCCCTAGCTTCACATACGACATCCTTTGGCATGTCGTCTCATCACTAAAGCTATCCTAAGATTCACTTAAGTCACACAAAGAGAGACCGCCCATACAACCTCTCTAGATGTGCCTAAACGATCCTTAAGATTACTCATAATGAAACACATACACACCTACAATACATCAACATACAAAACATAAGATCCTCCTACCAAAGGTGATTCCAAGGTTCACTTGGGTGAGTGTGGAGCGACCGCCCATACAATCCCTATCACACACAAACAAGGGATCCTATAGACTACCTAGGATAGAATCATTCTTACTTAATACGATAGTATACACCAAATATGACATTCTTCTTTCAAAGGTTATCGAAAAACCTACTCAAGTAACTCAAGAAGATAACGTCCACGATTGACCTCTTCAAGGTTACCAAAATAGTCCTTAAGACTTACCTAAGTTAGGATCATGTCCACATAGTCAAACATATTCACTAACTAGAATCTTTATTAAGACTCATCTAAGTAAGAAATGAAGTGACCATTCCCTTGCCCCCTTCACACCTTAACTAGACGACCCTTAACTACTCTAGAAAGGATCTTATACACTTAACATGATTTTCTACCTTAAATGATTACATTACTAAGTTCATTTAAGAGACATTCATCACCTAAGGACATTCACATAATGGTCTTAAAGAAGACCTAGGGACTCTCACTAACATCTTCAAAGCCTATTGTGCAATGTCTAAGTAGCGTCCCATACCACGACCTAAACTTCAGAGAACTTCTCTAATGCTAGTGAGTATCCCATATGATGAGAATAGGCAATAACCGACATAGACCATGGTTGCAAAGCATGGAATCTGGAGTTCTATCCTACTCCGATGAGGTGTTCTACTTGCCAATGGTAGAACATGGATATCCCATGTAGGCACATGGTTAAGGAATATGAACGGCATACTTTGTATTCTAGTCTCACAATTAACTAGAACTACTTTCCCTTACCATATTCACTCGGTGCTAGCCTTAGTTCTCATAGATCAATTCACATTAAGGTTCATACAAAGGGGTCTCATATCATGATCATGACCCAATTACATTTACCCTACCAAAGCAAGGTCCATTAGGGATATCTTACTATGGCGACTGGAAGTTCATCGCGACTTTCCTAAGGTATGATATGACGCCGTTCCAGCCAATAAACCTTAAGTCCAACACTTATTACATGAAGGATACCATTACGGCTAACTACTTCACAATTCATAACCTTACCACTTGGTTCAAGGTTCCACATAAATGACCTTCTTATCATCATTCAAGGTCTCACCTATGTTCATTTATTCAAGACTAAGACCCCTTTAGGTTCCTAAGTCAAGATATCACATATTCATATAAGCATCAAGTAAGGGACACAAGTCTACCTAAACAAGACACAACGCACTTCCATTTTACTCATATAGCCTATCTTTCTTTAGGCTCTTAGGATTGACCATTAACATTATTTAGTAAGCCTATTCATTACCTTAACATCATCAACATAATCACTACAGACTCCTATAGTCAAGTTAGGAACAACCTCACATCAACTCTAAGACTACACACTTAACATATAGCCCTTAGTCTAATATGATCACCTAAATGACACCAATAGAAGAACACATATTTTCACATTACTTCTCATATAGGTAGATATAGTCGTAATTCATATAATGAACTATACTAATCAACATATTACTTCAAGTAGTGCCAACAAGGCCATGATCATCAATATACTTAAAGTAACGCCGACAAGGCCACATCAATTCACATAACACCGCCACCATAAGTGGACCATACGAATCACATAAAATCCAAAAGCTAAATTACATTAACTATACACAATAATATAAGAATTAGGGCAGAATACCACCCACTTGATCTCATCACTTCAATCCAAAGCCAAATCATTCAATATAATACCATAAGGCCCTTACCCATGGCCATGAACATCAATTCAAAACATAAATCATAATAATCAATGAATCTAAGTCAATTCAATCTACAATTATCAATCTAAGACCAATTAGATATCAATTGAATACAATTCTTACATCAATAGAAAGCCCATAAGAAACTACACTAGAATCTATAAGCGTTAAGTTCATATAAATTCAATAAGCCTAATAGTCAAAATATCTAATAGTATTCATTACTCAGTTAATAAAATTGAAGCAGCCTATACATCATTCATACATAATCTATACATCATTCAAAAGCTCATAGCAATCTACACATGAAATCATCAATCTCAAAACATAGTCAATTCACCCATATTTTAGTGAAAATTAGAGAATTTAGAAGATCATGGGTTCATGGAGAATTTCATTGGAAAACATCAATTTAACATTAATAACATCATATCTTAACGTTTGAAAACCTTTCATGCAATAACTCATGATTTAGAGTAGAAATTGGACTTTTTATCTTTTTGAAATCACTTTAAAAACATCTTTGAAATTGGCTCTAAGGTGATAGCAAACCTTAGATGAAGAACTCCCATACTTTATTTAGCGGAAGACTTCATTTAAAACCTTAAGACCTTTACAACCTTTGAACCATCTTAACTTAGAGTAATACAAGACTTGGGACTAATCCCATACAAGACATAAACATAAAGACTTAAACATTAAGACATAACCAAACGTGTGGATATTGTCCTCGAATCGATGAGGACTCACCAATACTTCATCTTCCACTCTTAGAAACCTATCCGTCATGCATTGTACATCGATACATCCAATTCCCTACACTTTAGTCAAAAAGGTAAAGAAGGGGTTAGCACATTAGATGTACTAAGTATGAAAAAAACCATGAAAAAGGGACATTTAGTTAATAACATGCTTTTCATGAATTTCGGTTTAAACATCATATTATAATCATAGAACAACATTATCACATTAGAAATACATAAGAAAATCATTTAAGCAATTATCATAATTTTTAGAACACATTACAGTAAGTACTTCACTGTTACAGTGAAGTCCCCTTCACTGTACAGTGAAATTCCCTAGCTTCACATATGACATCCTTTGGCATGTCGTCTCCTCACTAAACTTCACTGTACAGTGAAATTCCCTAGCTTCACATATAACATCCTTTGGCATGTCGTCTCCTCACTAAAGCTATCCTAAGATTCACTTAAATCTCACAAAGAGAGACCGCCATACACCCTCTCTAGATGTTCCTAAACGATCCTTAAGATTACTCATAATGAGACACATACACACCTACAATACATCAACATACAAAACATAAGATCCTCCTACCAAAGGTAATTCCAAGGTTCACTTGGGTGAGTGTGGAGCGACCGTCCATACTATACCTACCACACACAAACAAGGGATCCTATAGACTACCTAGGATAGAATCATTCTTACTTAATACGATAATATACACCAAACATGACATTCTCTTTTCAAAGGTTATCCAAAAACCTACCCATGTAACTCAAGAAGATAACGTCCATGATTGACCTCTTCAAGGTTACCTAAATAGTCCTTAAGACTTACCTAACTTAGGATCATGTCCACATAGTCAAACATATTCACTAACTAGAATCTTTATTAAGACTCATCTAAGTAAGAAATGAAGTGACCATTACCTTGCCCCATTCACACCTTAACTAGACGACACTTAATTACTCTAGAAAGCAACTTATACACTTAACATGCTTTCCTACCTTAAATCATTACATTACTAAGTTCATTTAAGAGACATTCATCACCTAAGGACATTCACATAATGGACTTAAAGAAGACCTAGGGACTTTCACTAACATCTTCAAAGCCTATTGTGCAATGTCTAAGTAGCGTCTCATACCACCACCTAAACTTCATAGAACTCCTCTAATGCTAGTGAGTATCCCATATGATGAGAATAGGAAATAACCGACATAGACCATGGTAGCAAAGCATGGAATCCGGAGTTCTATCCTACTCCGATGAGGTGTTCTACTTTCCAATGGTAGAACATGGACATCCCATGTAGGCACATGGTGAAGGAATATGAAGGGCATACTTTGTATTCTAGTCTCATACTTAACTAGAACTACTTTTCCTTACCATATTCACTCGGTGCTAGACTTAGTTCTCATTTATCAATTCACATTAAGGTTCATACAAAGGGGTCCCATATCAAGTTTGTGACCCAATTACATTTACCCTACCAAAGCAAGGTCCATGAGGGCTATCTTACTATGGAGACAAGAAGCTCATCGCAACTTTCCTAAGGTATGATATGATGCCTTTCCAGCCAATAAACCTTAAGTCCATCACTCATTACATGAAGGATACCATTACGGCTAACTACTTAACGATTCATAACCTTACCACTTGGTTCAAGGTTCCACATAAATGACCTTCTAATCATCATTCAAGGTCTCACCTATGTTCATTTATTCAAGACTAAGAACCTTTTAGGTTCCTAAGTCAAGATATCACATATTCATATAAGCATCAAGTAAGGGACACAAGTCTACCTAAACAAGACACAACGCATTTCCATTTTACTCATATAGCCTATCTTTCTTTAGACTCTTAGGAATGACCATTAACATTATTTAGTCAGCCTATTCATTACCTTAACATCATCAACATAATCACTACAGACTCCTATAGTCAAGTTAGGAACTACCTCACATCAACTCTAAGACTACACATTTAACATATAGCCCTTAGTCTAATATGATCACCTAAATGACACCAATAGAAGAACAAATATTTTCACATTACTTCAGATATAGATAGATATAGTGATAATTCACATAATCAACTATACTAATCAACATATTACTTCAGGTAGTGCCGACAAGTCCATGATCATCAATATACTCAAAATTACACCGACAAGGCCACATCAATTCACATAACACCGCCACCATAAGTGGACCATACCAATCACATAAAATCCAAAAGCTAAATTACATTAACTATACACAATAATAAAAGAATTAGGGCAGCATACCACCCACTTGATCTCAGCACTTCAATCCAAAGTCAAACCATTCAATTCAATACCATAAGGCCCTTACCCATGGCCATGAAAATCAATTCAAAACGTAAATCATAATAATCAATGAATCTAAGTCAATTCAATCTAGAATTATCAATCTAAGACCAAATATATATCAATTGAATACAATTCTTACATCAATAGAAAGCCCATAAGAAACTACACTAGAATCTATAAGCGTTTTACAGTGCATACAGTTCATTATTACCTCAAAGGAAGAGGCTAGTAGCGTCGTTTAAAGTAGTTGACTACGTAGTTGTCAGAGGAAGGAAAGTAGCTTGTGATAGTGAGGTTATCAACATTGTCTTAGGCATGTCTACTAAGATTGAGGATCACTGAAAGCACTTGATCAGAACAAAGAAGCTAGATGAGATGAAAAAGTTGTTAGCCTTGCTAATCTCAGATGATGATGCTCCGAAGTGGTGAGAAGAAAAAGCGTCAATTGAAAATAAAGATCTGAACAAAGCTGCAAGATACTAGTTTGGGTTCATCTGCAGCACAAATATGCCATCCCAAAATGAATCAATTCTTTCCCTTGCTAAGGTAGCTTGTTTGGGGTGCATTATGAAGAAAACAAGGATAAATATGGGGACGATCATTGCTTCAGAGGTCCATATACGTGCAAAGCCGAGCCAGACCTTTCTCCCATTCCCGTTGTTGATCATTGCGCTGTGCAAAAGAGCTGGGGTACCTAGAGATGCAAAGAAGAATGTGGAAGTAACTCCCAAATCTTCCACTTATATCAAATGAATCGCAGTTGAGTACCTTAAGGATCAAGCAGAGAGGAAGAAAGAGGAAACCACGGTGGCCACAGATCCCCTACCTGCAGAGGCATCTTTGCCTACTTCGGCCCTTATGCCTTCAGGTATATCTAGTGCCACTACTACTCTTGTTGACATTCCAAGTTCATCTATTGCTGCTGTTGTATCCCGTGATCAAATCACTCAGGAAAAAGGGAAAGAAAACTGTTAATTTAAGGGGTGGGGGGTTTTAAAACGTTTAAAACTTTTGAACTTCATTAGCCGGGTCGGGTCGGGTAGCCGGGTGATAATGTGACAAAACGTCGATGATGGTCCGTCGCAGTTGTGACGGTCCGTCATACGGTCCATCGCAAGTGCCCTAATTCTTAAAAAAATACTAGAGAGCGTACCTGGCACGACGGAGTCATGTGACGGTCCGTCACAGGCGTGACTGTCCATCGATGAATCCGTCAGTGAATGAGGCAGAGTAATTTTTATGCAGACTTCCTATAGATGTGCTACCTGAAAATTTATAACCCATTAATAGAAAAAATGCTACCACTACTGGAAAGAAAAACTATAAAGTGGTTAGATGATAAATATTGGGTTGCCTCCCAACCAGCGCCTGATTTAACGTCGCGGCACGACTGAGGACATTCGATTACTCAAACTTCATCAAGATGATATGCCTCAATCACCTCATTCGCTGATTCCGCATGACCTATATACATTTTTATACGTTGCCCGTTCACCTTAAACCTCACACCTTCCTTGTTTTCCAACTCAACCGCTCCATGAGGGAATAATTGGGTGATCGAATAAGGGCCAGTGCATTTAGACTTGAGCTTGCCCGGAAACAAGCGCAATCTAGAGTCTAATAAAAGCACCGAATCCCCAATCATAAACTCTCGTTTCTCGATCTTTAGGTCATGGTACTTCTTCATCTTTTCATTGTAGAGGGCTGAGCTTTCATAAGCCTTTAGGCGAAATTCATCAAGTTCATTTAACCCATTTAACCGTTGTTCTGCAGCTTCGTTCCAGTCCATTTTTAGCTTCTTCATAGCCCACATGGCTTTATGCTCTAATTCAACCGGAAGATGACATGCTTTCCCATATACTAGTTGGTATGGAGACATACCTATGGGAGTCTTATACGCTGTCCGGTAAGCCCAAAGTGCATCATCAAGCCTCCTTGACCAATCTGTTCTACTAGCGTTCACTGTTTTTGACAAAATCTGTTTGATTTCCCTATGTGATACTTCAACTTGCCCACTAGTTTGAGGATGGTAAGGAGTGGCCACATTATGGCCAACCCCATATTTCTCCAATAATCCCTTGAACAATTTGTTGCAAAAGTGGGATCCCCCATCACTAATAATCGCCCGTGGGGTACCAAATCGAGAGAATATATTCTTCTTCAAGAATGCAGTGACACTCTTCCCCTCATTGTTAGCGAGGGCGATGGCTTCCACCCACTTGGATACATAATCAACTGCTACTAAAATATATTTCATTCCATGAGAACTCACAAACGGACCCATAAAGTCAATACCCCAAACATCAAATAGCTCAATTACAAGAATGGGGTTTAGAGGGAGCTCTTGCTTTCTTGAAATGCCGCCATCTCTTTGGCATCTATCACATGCTTTGGCGAACTCATGAGCATCTTGATGAATAGTTGGACAATAGTAACCACTTTGTAAGATCTTATGAGCAGCCCGGACACCACTCTGATGTCCACCAAAGGGTCAGGAATGGCATGCCTCTAAAATACTCAGCATCTCAACTTCTGGCACACAACGCCGAATAAGCCCATCAGCACAGCTCCTGTATAAGTATGGTTCATCCCAAAAGAACTTCTTCACATCGTACATGAACTTTTTCCTTTGATGAAAAGACAGGTCCGATGGAACAATAGCACTAGCTAAGTAATTCGCAATATCAGCGAACCACGGAATCAGGTCCTCTGAGGAAGCCAATACATGCTCATCGGGGAACGTGTCATCAATATCAGTCTTATCCCCCAACTCTCTCATAGCTTCATCTTCTAAACGGGACAAGTGATCAGCAACTTGATTTTCGGTCCCTTTCCTATCCCTTACCTCAAAGTCAAATTCTTGCAGTAGTAATACCCAACGAATTAACCTCGGTTTCGCATCCTTCTTCGCCATCAAATATCTCAGGGCTGAATGGTCAGTATGCGCTATAACTCTAGTACCTAGCAAATAGGAGCGAAATTTTTCAAAAGAAAATACTACGGCAAGGAGCTCTTGTTCAGTTACTGTATAGTTCTTCTGAGCTTCATTGAGGGCTTTACTAGCATAGTAAATGGGATGAAGGATTTTGTCCCTTCTTTGTCCCAATACCACACCAAGGGCAACCCCACTCGCATCACACATCACCTCAAATGGACTGCTCCAATCCGGAGAAATAATGATAGGTGCAGATACCAGTTTTTCTTTGAGATCGCCGAATGCTTTAAGACAGGATTCATCAAAAGAAAATTTACAATCTTTCTCCAACAGTTTGCACAATGGATATGCAATTTTAGAGAAATCTTTAATGAATCTCCTGTAAAAACCTGCATGCCCAAGAAAGCTTCTCACACCTTTTACAGAGATAGGTGGAGGAAGTCTCTCTATCACCTCGACTTTGGCTCGATCAACTTCTATGCCTTTTTTTGAAATACGATGGCCCAAAACAATACCTTCTTTAACCATAAAGTGGCATTTTTCCCAATTGAGAACTAAATTGCAGTCTTCACATCTCATAAGAACTTCAGATAAATGGCTCTAACATTTCTCGAATGATTCACCAACCACTGAAAAATCATCCATAAAAACCTCAATAGTATCTTCGACCATGTCGGAGAATATTGACATCATACATCTCTGAAATGTGGCGGGTGCATTGCGTAGCCCAAACGAGATTCTATTGAACGCAAAGGTCCCATATGGACAAGTGAAAGTGGTCTTCTCTTGATCTTCTGGTGCAATAGAAATCTGATTATACCCTGAATAACCATCAAGAAAATAGTACCACCCTTTTCCAGCGAGTCTATCCAACATCTGATCCATGAAGGGCATGGGAAAATGGTCCTTTTCGGTCCATGCATTTAATTTTTGGTAATCCATACATACCCTCCATCCAGTCACCGGTCTCATTGGAACAAGTTCATTCTTTTCATTGGGGACCAGAGTCATTCCCCCTTTCTTAGGTACACACTGAACAGGGCATACCCAACTACTATCGGCGATCAGATATATTACTCTAGCATCCAACCATTTTATGATTTCCTTCTTCACGACCTCTTGCATAGGTGGATTTAAGCGTCTTTGGTACTCAATACTTGGCTTATGATCGGGCATGAGTTGGATTTTATGAGAACAAATACCAGGAGGGATCCCAATAATGTCCGCAATGGTCCACCCAACTTAACATAAAATATAAGTACGATCACATTCAACCAAGACGATAAACTGATTCACAACGCTTCTCAAACGATCCCTAACTTCAAGTTGAATATAAAAGCCCAACAAATCGTAACTTGGAAGCATAAAGATAAAATTGCACTTAAAAGCATTGGTAGTATTAAGCTATGTTCCAGAAACAGTCAAATAATAGCACTGTAAGTAAAAGTTCCAAATCTTTTATATTGTCCTGCTTCATAGGCCTGCCCAAATAGGAGTCTCTAGAGCACTACACATTCTGAAAAGAATAATGAAACCAGTAACACTGGAATGTGAAGTAGCAATAGAAGTACTAGAGAGTTAAAGTTGACCAAGGTTACCTAAGATAATCATTGGCGAAAAACACAAAAGGTACTGTGATACCTTCACCACTATCATAGGCAAAGTAATGTGACTCATCTCTTTCACCTCTTCAATAAACACTTCCCCGCTCACCGCCACATCTTCTTTCTCCAAATTAACCAGCGGCTCTTCCTCTGCCACAATACTTGTCTTTACTATTCTCTCTTTCTTCATAAAATAGTCAGGCACATATGAAATTCACACCATCATAATGTCAATGAATGGAAGATGGGAAAATATCTAAGATACTGCTCAATATAAAAATAGCTTCTTCATGCACACCTTGAGGGAGACGTCAAAACTCTACAGCAGAGACAAGCAACCACTTCAGATGCAGTAAGCAAAATTAACATAATACATCCATGAAAGAATAGAGGGCTCTGCATAAATTTCCAACAGAATTCACATTAAACAGCAAAATGCCAAAGAGAAAAACACTGAACTTTCTAAAAATTCAAAATTATTAAATATCTTATCAAAATTAGTTGCAAAAACATTGACCAGCCTGTATTAATCTTACATAATTTCTTATAATTTCCTCTGAGCAATTAATCTAACATCTTTTCCCAATTTGTTTTTTTGAATATTATTACTTATTATTCTCTCCCAACACCCAAAACAACGACTACAATCAAGAACCAAAAACAACGAGTGCAAATATTCATCATAGCATTTTTAAGCAATAAACTCATCATAATGTGATAAGCATACAATGCATGTATGTAACAATGGAGTTAACTTATTCAATACGTGATTCTACAACAATTTAGTCCCCTTACAAATAATTAGTCAGGATACTAATGGAGATGTACGAAAAAAAGTGTGTAAATTATCTTAATGATACGAGAAAAAACTCAGTATATAATTATAAAAAACATAAGATAAAAGGCTGAGATACGTTTAAGCCTACACCTACCCTTACCAACATTAGTGAGCGTACAACATTTTTCAGGAACGAACTGGAGTGAGAAAACTAACCTGGTGATTCACCATAGCAGGCTCAATCTTTCCGGTTAGAACAGAACTTGAGAACCAAGTGAATTTGTAGGTACTGCTTGCTGAGTATCCTTCACATAAAGTGGTATTCTTACCCCAAATTCCTCTAATCGGTTCACTAACTCGTAAATAAATTCGAAGGTGAGTTTTTATTATTCGTTCAAATCCTCTCGCACAATTGGCTGGATCCTAAACCACTCTCCCAACAACTTGTGTACATGAGAACAGATGATTCTCCAAACCACTGGATATCACTCACAAAACCTCAAAGATTCTATCAGTAACTCAGCGTGATCTAGCTTATCGTCTTCTTTCATTACTGCAACACCCAATCCCCATTCAACACTTCAATATCCAGCAAAGGCGGTTGGATTCTCAAGAAGAGGATCTGCTGAAAGTACCCTATGTACTTTCATTGATGTGTACATCAATGAAAGTAACTGTGTACATCATTGATGTGTTGACAAAGAAAATGGAAAGAAATCTCTTAGTTATCAACCAACGGTGCCACTGTAAGTTTGGGCTCACCTAGCTTCTTCTAATGAGACCACACTCTCTGTATCCGCAAGTCCCCTTTCAATAACCATTTGGACGATTCAGATCCAAACCCCCTTCAATGGGAAATGGGGTTTAGGGTATGCGAATTTTATTTTATTTGGGGAAAAACAATTTTATTTTGGCAAAAAAAAAAGTATCTCCTGTTTTGATTTTGATAAAGAGCAGCTCCTATGTTAATTTGGGACAAAATGTTTTTTAAAGAATATTTCTTTGGATAGAATTTCTCTTGTATGAGTTTCTTTATTGAAAAATTAGAAATTTGGGGGAAATTTAAATATATTGGAGGGAATATAATGTTTAGTGAATATTTTGGGGAAATTATAATGCTACACTTGTAAAGTGTTATTTTTAAAATTATAAAAATAGTACACTTTAAAAGTGTAGTCATATATGTAAGTAGGCGTTGTCAATTATATCATAATTTGGCAACGTTTATTAAGTGTAGCCTATACTACTAAAGAGCACGTTTTATAAGTGTTAATAATATTATTGTTGCCAAAAGCTAAAAACCAACTTTTCTAGCATGCACCATAAGCCAACATATATTCATATTATCATGAAGCATGGCCGAATGACATTCTTCTTGTAGATCATCCGATACTCCCGTCACAAAGCGGCTCATCTCATCCCTAGGATCCGAAACCAAGGAAGGAGCATATTTTGACAAGTTAGTAAACTTCATACAATACTCAAGAACACTCATACCTCCTTAACGAAGGTTGATGAATTCCACTACTTTGGCCTCCCTGATCTCTCTAGGGAAGAATTGATTAAGAAATGCCTTTTTGAATATCTCCCATGTTACCGGTCCACCACGAAGAGGTCGAGTATCCCTCCATTAAACATACCAAGTTTGAGCCACATCTTTGAGTTGATATGTGTCTAACTCGACCTTCTCACTTGAACTCAACCCCATAGAAAAAAGAACCATATACACCTCATCGATGAACTCTTGGGGGACCTCATCAACCCTAGAACCATAGAAGGTAGGCGGATTCATGCGAGTGAAGTCCCTCAAACGAGATGACATAGTAGAGAGTTGCAAGTTGGCTCGAGGTGCAACCTCTCTGTTGGCTTGGGCCGTCATAGATTGAGCTTGGAGAGTGGCGGCTAGAACTTGAGAAGTAGTGGCTTGGGCCATTTGAAGAAGGCAGCCCTTATCTCTCCATCCTTCAAGGGTGGAGGGTTGGTAGGAACTTGCTCAACATTAACCCCCTCTTTAAGTGGAGGATATTCTTCAACACGGGGAGGAGCAACCTCCTCCTCAAGCCTCCTATCCGCATTCCTTCGAGTATTCATTGCCTATAACCAAAAATACAAGGTTAAGACAAAAGCACATAATAGTTACTGTAGAGGCACGACATTGGATTTCTAAGAAAAGAGAGATTCCTAAGCATCATATAGATTCCTATTTATAAGTGTGACGTGCTTCACAATTATGAGTACGAATCTACATAGACGTGGTTGAGAGAGACATAATTATCAAGGATATTTAACCTCATGCTCTGATACCAAGTTTGTCACATCCGGGGAGCACCCCCTAGACGTAACCGGCGTCGGCGTCCTCTTTGAGGACTAAGACTAGCCTCTTAGCATTCATCATAACATTCATTGGCTAAAATATGCAGAAAAAATAAAGTTTTTAATTTATATCTAATCGGAGGTTTACATAGACCTCTACATACACATAATAGTATAATATCGAGTATACATAGACCCGTTCATATAAAAAGATTACTTAGTCTTCTACTTTTATTTTATACACATATATAAGCTAGAATTAGAGTCATAAAATCTGTCTCATCTCATAAACCATCTAAAACGACAATACAACATGGGCATAGCCCTACAACAATAAAAGTAAGCCACATATAGGCTTTATACAACTTTGTCTTCAAATGAAAGATAGAGTCAATATAAGTGTCATAATAGCTAAACAATCCATAGGTAGAATATCGGCATCATCCTCGGGGAAATGAGGACCTATCACTTGGATGATAAGAGTATCCAAGCTTTCTTGTCAATCCCCTTGAACCAAACCTCAACGACCGGAACCTAAAGTGTTTGGGAAAAAGGAAGAAAATGGGGTTAAGACGCCACATGTACTAAGTATGAGACCATATGCACATATAACAATCAAACATGCTAAAAAGGGACATTTAGTTAAAATCATGCCACTTAAGTTTATGCACAATCCACAACTAGACCAACCAACTAAACATGCTTAACCAAGTCAAAGCAACAATATGCATATCACATAATTGAACCCATAATCTCACATAACCCTAACACCAAGTAATCATATTACGAGTACAAATAAGAGTTAATCATGTGAACTAGTAAAGCAAGACAACCATACATAACCTTACAAAGCCACAAGTGCAATGACCAAGTAAAGCCCAATAACCCTACTTAATCAAGTAACCAAACAAGAATCACAAATAGTAACTTACTTCACATAACATAACCTTCAACATACATAAGTTCATACTTTAATCAACAAGAACCAATTTCATATTCATAAGCATCAAAATAATCATATAAAGTCATTTACCTTTCATAATCATTTACATACATAATATTGACCTCCTAAGGTTTCTATCAAGGCAAACTAGTGCAGGACATAGGTAGAGTCCATACCCCTACCTAAGCTAAGTCTAACCTTTCAAGTCACCTTAGTTAGCCTATAAATCATTACTTCATTTTATTTTAGGGAACACTTGCCTTAACCGACATAGACCACATGAGCTAATGTGGAATCCTGTTTCATAACCTTACACCGATGGAAGGTGGTCTACCGGCCAAGGTAATACCCAACGTAAACGTAGCTTTCTAGGTGGATCCACTAGCTAGTATTACTATGGTGGCAACATAGTTATGGAACTTTGGGGCATCATAGGAAATATCACTCTACACCCTATTTGGGTCTTGAGGCTATCCAACCCGTGAGAACCGTAGTGAACCCTACCTTCCCTATGTGGAAAAGTGTCACCCTCTCACATACAAGATCACTCGGTGCTAAGCTAGTCCCTTATTGAAATGTCTTTAATATTTATTTATCAATCATAACTTAGTTTAGGTCATAGGGTCTAGCCCTTGTATAATCATCATCATAATAGCTCAATAGGAATGGCATGAGTAAAAGCCTTTCATCACAACTCTCATAAGTAAGGTTAACACTTTATAGTCTTTCAATAATAAAGAACATTTGGCAATCATCATCACCCTTATTACTTTACATCTTAATCAACCTCACAACCATACAAAGACATTTCAATTCAACATCATACCAACCTATAAATCCTATACAAACATGCTCCAATACAATCATCATGACTTAACCACAATTTACCATAATTGAAACAAAGAATAAGGTCACAAGACTTACCAAGTCTTCTTCACAAATTTAACCATCATCAAGGTCTTACCATCAGCCCTTACTTCAACCCAATTAGGTCATCAAATCACCATAATCCAATAACCAATGAAATCACAGGTATAGAAGAATCACTACTTCACAATTCAATAGTAGATTTGCTTAGGATTTAGTTAATTCATCATACCCTAGATCATCTATCAAGAACTATCATGAAAGACTAATTATCATCCTAATTGGTTCATAAACAGCATATCAACATCATATACAAGTGATTCAATCCATAAACAAGTCAATTGAATGAACAATTTACAATCTAAGTCAAGAACACAACCTAGGGTTAAGGACTTGGAAACATATTCTTAAATTTAGGCAAGACCATCATCAAGTACTTCAATTAAGTTAGAATACATGTTAATCAACTCATATTATCCTAAAATAAACATCAACAACTCAATTCATAACATCAAATTCAGAATTGGATGAAACCCATTAGAAATCACTAACTTATGAAATCAATTTGGATGAACCCTTTGAGGAAAGAGGTCTCAAAGGTGAACAGATCCCATACCTTATTGTCTTGATGAGAAATTGAAGATGAATCCACCCTTTTCCAGCCCCCAATCACCTCCTATACTTAGCTTTAATGGAGTCTTCCAATAGAGAGAGAAAGTAGAGAGAAGGTAGACAGATTTGTTTTAAAGTTGGGTTAGATTAATGAGGGTTGGGAGTATTTATATTGGTCTTAAATCAACTTAATTAAACTCCCTTAACCCCTAATTAAAACACCTAACCCTCTTACTAATTAAATGAAACCATCTTAAATTAGACAGCAAACTCGACCATCACAGACGAGACCCCGAACGACGGGCCGTCTGTGAGTCGACGGGCTCTACCCCTCTCGTCCTGCACTCCGTCGTTGAGTTCAGAGACTGTACAGGCAAGGGGATTCCTCAACATGGACAAGTATGGGACAACGGAGGCATCGACGCCCCGTTTGTCCATACATGGCCCGTCTCCTTTGCCGTCGATTGCACACTGTAAGGCAGTTTTGCTTCTAACACTAGGGTCCTCCTCAAGGGCCCTTGGTTGGTCCTTGGGGAGTTGTACCCAGATGTTTCAACCTTGAAACATCCCTAACATGTGTTACACATACTTTTATCAGATTTTGTTAAATTCCGACTCTTAAAAACTAGTCAAATAGGCCAAGGCACACAAGCACCTCTATGGACCAACTTTCAGACGTCTTGGACGTTCCTAAACATTTTGGCTCCAAAACTTCCTAAGTGACCTATTTTCATGAACTAACCTTAAAAACAGTATCTGGACTTCCCGACATCTATGTTAGTCTTAACGACACATCTTACGTTTTCGAAATGTTACACTAAGCATACATCTCATAGGGGTCATATAATAGGTAGCTTCAAGTCATACTTGTGTCATGTTTAGATGGCATCCCATACTACCATCAATACTAAGAACTGCTCTAGACTAACCTAATCCATGCTAACTTATCTTGTACTCTAGTCTATTAAGCTCAACATACTATCATAATAGACATATTACCATGGAAAGCATCTCATCATACTAACCAAGCTAACTAAGGATGGATACAACCTTTCTAACAACCATGCAACCAATCATGTAGATGCAGGATAATCCATAGGGAGCATGTATCCTCAACCCGAAGCTACCATGAGAAACCAATCTCAAGCTATTCCATGAAATGCACCTTGCATGCAAATCACTACACCATTTTAGGCTTTAAACCACACTTGTAAAGTGTGGCCTAAACTAGCAAAAAGTGTGATCTTAAATGAAAGGCAACAATTTTTTTCCTTTAGGAAACTCTTTTTTGGGGGTGGCCAAAAGAGGCATAACCTTTGACCTTAGGCTACACTTTTCAAGTGTTACCATAGCAGCTACGCTTAAAAAGCGTGGCCAATGAGGTACATAGGCTACACTTTGTAGCATCTAATTGGCAACACTTTTATTTGATTAAACTACACTTTCTAATGTTGCCTTTGCTTCATTACACTTTAAAAGTGTAGCTTTTTATTACTCTTCAACAAAACACTTATGAAGTGTAGCCTTTTCAAATTTACATTTTTATAATAAATAATCCACACAATTGGCATCCCTCTACTTTCAAAGTATGGCAACGTTGTCTAGAATTTTTATAGCCACAATTTCTAATTAAATAATAATAATTTTGGCTTGGATAGATTCCCTAATAACATAATTGTATAATATAAATTATCTAAAGCGTCAAATTAGTTATTAAATAGTTCAATATATTGATTTACAATAAACTTCAAAAAACATGTCTTGTACTACATGCTTAGAAAGGAATATAATTTCACATTGTATTCAACTTAGCTGGCATTCAAAGGTTCCAGACTTGGCTCCACCTTTTTTTATGATCCTGTTTTGTTCCCATCAACCAACCAGTGCATAGCACCGTTTTAACCTTTTTGCACTTTCTCACCATCATTTAATTCTAGGTGAAGTAGCAGGTCCGGGCTGTGAAGTTTTTATGCACCCCCACCCCACCCCCGTGTTTCATGGTCAAATTTTTGTGAAGCAAGGTAAGTTAAAGTCGTGACAACATTTGCTATGACAGGACGCATGTAGGTTGCTCCTGAACACAAATTGTTGCGACTTCTAGAGCTTGGGACATGCCCCTTACCAGATAATGGCCTTGTAGCATTGGATCAGCCATATATGAGAACTATCTCCAATCATTGAACATGGTCTTTGTCCATATAACCAGATTTAAATCTCTCAAGTTTTTGAACTTTCAATTGCTTTCCTGCCTCTAATAATCTCCAGGAGGACTACCCTAAAGCTGTAAACATATGACTTCAAAGTCATTGTATCGTCATGGCATACTCTGGTGCACAGTACCCACAAGTACCCATAACTCTTGTAGATATATGGTTGCTTTGTACAGCTGATTAGCTTTTTTATGATGAACTGATCTACACGAATAACCATGACCAAGTGAACATCAAGAACATGGAAGTATGCTTGAAGCTAAAACATACGTTGCTCAAACACTTGAAAAGAAGAAACGCAGAACTGATGTCAAATTTATTGGGGTCACCGAGGAATTCAGCTTGAGCCACAGGTTGAAAAAATGAATATTTTGCATACCCATTCAATGCACCAGCCAAGAGAAGATGCGTTAAAGATTTCATTAGCGGCTAGTTCTTATCCATCATTAATCAAACTAAGGCTGTCAATAACAGATTATCCTCGATACAGCTTCCCAGCAGAGAGAATACACCATTATAAAGTTACTTGAAGATATTCTCGAGTAATCAAAGATTGTAAAAGTAGTAAAAAAATTTAGAATGTTTAATAAGTAGAAATTATTTCCTACCTCGAGGTACATTTTAGTCCAGCATCTAAAGCAAATCATAAATATCAGTTACATATAGACTGTTAGAATATTTGAAAAACTCTGAAAGATTAAAAGTGAAAAGAAGCTGAGAGTCGAAGGTATCCACAAATTACCACATCAATAGTACTGAACTAACAACAAGTTCTATACACCAACTAGTTTACATCATAAGGTACAGTAGAAGATAATCCATGTTGAACTCACACCAAAGGTTGTTATAGAGACTCACCTTTCTCAAATCACATAAATTTTTTTTTCATTGTAGAGGAAGTTATTCAGCTAAAGTTCTTCCTCATTCCGCGGAGAACAAAAAAAGAATCCCATGACACCAACAGTCTCTGCAGCTGAAAGAACTATCATAGCAGCGAGAGCAATTTTTTCCACTTGTGACCTCCAATATTTAAGATCAATTGAAATCTGTGTACTTTTTGCAGCACCGAAAGAATAAGGTACATGGTAGTGCAGTAGTGATTGTAAAGTATACGCACAGAACGGATGTTTACAGTATCAGATTTGGAAACAGGCGGAGAGCAGAATGATTAGATCAAATGCTCACCATTCCAAGCAAACCATTACAGCAAGTTGGATGGCAAAGCGGAAGAAGTCCCCCATAGTCAGGAAAACACCTACAGAAGAAAGCTCGAGTCTATTCACAAACCAATGAGTACTTAACATAAAGTATAAGTAAGATCACATTCAACCAAGACGATAAACTGATTCACAACGCTTCTCAAGCGATCCCTAACTTCAAGTTAAATATAAAAGCCCAACAAATCGTAACTTGGAAGCATAAAGATAAAATTGCACTTAAAAGCATTGGTAGTATTAAACTATGTTCCAGAAACAGTCAAATAATAGCACTGTAAGTAAAAGTTCCAAATCTTTTATATTGTCCTGCTTCATAGGCCTGCCCACATAGAGTCTCTAGATCACTACACATTCCAAAAAGAACAATGTAACCAGTAACACTGGAATGTGAAGTAGCAATAGAAGCACTAGAGAGTTAAAGTTGAGCAAGGTTACCTAACATAATCATTGGCGAAACACACAAAAGGTACTGTGATACCTTCACCACTATCATAGGCAAAGTAATGTGACTCATCTCTTTCACCTCTTAAATAAACACTTCCCCGCTCACCGCCACATCTTCTTTCTCCAAATTAACCAGCGGCTCTTCCTCCGCCAAAATACTTTTCTTTACTATTCTCTCTTTTTTCATAAAATAGTCAGGCACATATGAAATTCACACCATCATAATGTCATTGAATGGAAGATGGGAAAATATCTAAGATACTGCTCAATATAAAAATAGCTTCTTCATGCACACCATGAGGGAGATGTCAAAACTCTACAGCAGAGACAAGCAACCACTTCAGATGCAGTAAGCAAAATTAACATAATACATCCACGGAAGAACAGAGGGCTCTGCATAAATTTCCAACAGAATTCACATTAAACAGCAAAATGCCAAAGAGAAAAACACTGATCTTTCTACAAATTCAAAATTATTAAATATCTTATCAAAGTTAGTTGCAAAAACATTGACCAACGTATATTAATCTTACATATTTTCTTATAATTTCCTCTGAGCAATTAATCTAACATCTTTTCCCAATTTTTTTTTTTGAATATTATTACTTATTATTCTCTCCCAACACCCAAAACAACGACTACAATCAAGAACCAAAAACAACGACTGCAAATATTCATCATAGCATTTTTAAGCAATAAACTCATCATAATGTAATAAGCATACAATGCATGTATGTAACAATGGAGTTAACTACTTCAATACGTGATTCTACACAATTTAGTCCCCTTACAAATAATTAGTCAGGATACAAATGGAGATGTACGAAAAAAAGTGTGTAAATTATCTTAATGATAGGAGAAAAAACTCAGTATATAATTATAAAAAACATGAGATAAAAGGCTGAGATACGTTTAACCCTACACCTACCCTTACCAACATTAGTGAGCGTACAACATTTTTCAGGAACGAACTGGAGTGAGAAAACTAACCTGGTGATTTACCATAGCAGGCTCGATCTTTCAAGTCAGAACAGAACTTGAGAACAAAGTGAATTAACAGGTACTGCCTTCTGAGTATCCTTCACATAAAGTGGTATTCTCACCCCAAATTCCTTTAATCGGTTCACTAACTCATAAAGAAATTCGAAGGTGAGTTTTTATTGTTTGTTCAAATCCTCTCGCACAATTGGCGGGATCCTAAACCACTCTCCCAACAACTTGTGTACATGAGAACATATGATTCTCCAAACCACTAGATATCACTCACAAAACCTCAAATATTCTATCAGTAACTCAGCCTGATCTAGCTTATCGTCTTCCTTCATTACTGCAACACCCAATCCCCATTCAACACTTCAATATCCAGCAAAGGCGATTGGATTCTCAAGAAGAGGATCTGTTGTAAGTACCCTATTAACACGAGTTTCTTCCAAGAAACTGTGTACATCATTGATGTGTTGATAAAGAAAACGGAAAGAAATCTCTGAGTCATCAACCAACGGTGCCACTATAAGTTTGGGCTCACCTATCTTCTTCTAATCAGACCACACTCTCTGTATCCACAAGTCCCCTTTCAATAACCATTTGGACGATTCAGATCCAAACCCCCTTCAATGGGAAATAGGGTTTAGGGTATGAGAATTTTATTTTATTTGGGGAAAAACGATTTTATTTTGGCAAAAAAAAAATCTCCTGTTTTGATTTTGATAAAGAGCAGCTCCTATGTTAATTTGGGAAAAATGTTTTTTAAAGAATATTTCTTTTGATAGAATTTCTCTTGTATGAGTTTCTTTATTGAAAAATTAGAAATTTGGGGGAAATTTAAATATATTGGAGGGAATATAATGTTTAGTGACTATTTTGGGGAAATTATAATGCTACACTTGTAAAGTGTTATTTTTAAAATTATAAAAATAGTACACTTTAAAAGTGTAGTCATATATGTAAATAGGCGTTGTTAATTATATCATAATTTGACAACGTTTATTAAGTGTAGCCTATACTACTAAAGAGCACGTTTTATAAGTGTTAATATTATTGTTGCCAAAAGCTAAAAACTAAACTACACTTTAAAAGTGTACCCAAAAATATTTTGGCAACACTTTATGAGTGTTGTATAGATTAAGTGTGGCCTTAGGAATAACATGTTGTAGTGAATCAAGCTACCATGAAATGCACCTTGCATGCAAGTCAAGATAACATTAGGATAGTATAGGTCTTTCCACTAAAGCTACCATGAAATGATTTTGGCCTAACCAAGTCAAGCTATCATGAAGGTACTGAAGTCATGCTACTTCAAGCTATTCTTAGGAGAGCTACATTTCCCAATCCCAAGCTACCATGGGAACCACCATCCCCAAGCTACCATGATTACGCATCCTTGCAACAAATGACCAAGCTAAACATGAGAGATCTTACTTCCTCCATCAAAAGATATCATGAAGTTCATCACCTCATGCTACCATGAGTAATTCAACCCAAGCTTACATATGATTCAACATCTCAAGCTACAATGAGTATTTCAACTCAAGCCTCCTTGAGATTTACTATCTCAAGCTACCCTTAAGATCTACCATCTAAAGCTATCCTAAGATTAACCATCTAAGCTCTCATGCCTTGGTTTTATCTCACCAAGTCCATTACATTAGATGAGGCTATTCAACACAACTTCAAGCTACTTTAGTTCAGCATGTCTTGATTCATTTTAGGTTCTTAGGACAACCTAGAGTTCATCTATGTGAGAGAACTTGATTCCCCTAACTTGTTCATGTATAAGTGTAGAAGAGAAAGAAAACATCATCACAATCCCTTCATCATGACTTCATCCCCAAATCCCTAGCATCAAAGGCCTACAAGCCCTACAATCGATTATCAACTTCAATCTATCATAATCCATGTTCAATGTTACGCCTCGTATTTTTATACGTAGTGCGCGTCATGAGCTAGTCGATGTAAGTCCGGGGAATGAGATTTTATTTTATGTTCCAAGTGATTAAAGAAATATTAGGCAAGGATGTTAATTCCAAATGTGATATTAGGTATGATTTGGCTAATGTAAGTGTCATTAACTTTAAGTGAGGGATTAATTAGTGGCTGATTAGGATTAAATTAATCAAGTGGGCCCCACCACTCAAGGCAAATTAAAAGAAATTAGATTGGGAGC
The DNA here is from genome assembly GCA_016801875.1 of Solanum sitiens. Lineage (NCBI taxonomy): Eukaryota > Viridiplantae > Streptophyta > Magnoliopsida > Solanales > Solanaceae > Solanum > Solanum sitiens. The sequence goes on from JABWTJ010000681.1 coordinate 327,000, forward strand.
TGGGCCTTAGTGGGCACGTGTAGAGGGGGCTGATTAGGATTAAATTAATCAAGTGGGCCCCACCACTCAAGGCAAATTAAAAGAAATCAGATTGGGAGCTGGGCCTTAGTGGGGCACGTGTAGAGAGGGGCCTGCCTCCACTTCATATAAAGAATGAGGTGGTGAAATGCATTGCAAACATATCATCTTCTTCACCACTTAGCTTAGGCAGCCATGGAAAGGGAGAAAACCAGCCATGCAACTCTCGGCCAGCAGCTACAAAGAATTTGGTTAGTAATCTCTTTGCTTGGTGTGTTAATTCCTTAGAATGCCATTGTTAATTAGCCATTAATGTTAAGAAGGGGGCGTGACCAGTAGCTTAGGAAATTTGTTTTAGCTATTGAATGTGCTAAGTATGAACGGAAACCATAATCGGATTATTAGTGGTGTCGTGTTAGTGTTTGGGCTGTTTTGATTAAAGCAAAATGCGGGAAATTCTGTTTTGGCGTTATGTATATGTTAATGTGATTATGGGTATATACTCCAAGGGATGAATACGATAAGGTAGATGTGTTGCGAATTATAAAACGAGTTATCGCTCGGTGTGTCGTTGTTTCATTACTATGGTTGCCGAGACGGAACTGTTTTGGGGGGGGGGGGCTGTTTAATATGATTCGTTGGGTTATATGTGTTATTGGTATTGCTGTGGATAATTTGGGTTGTTGTCGGATTGGGACGAAGTAAGGAAAATAGGGGAAGTGCTGCCGGATTTTCGTTAGATTATTAGCTAGCTTACAATAAGTAGTAAAGCGCGACGTCTATCTAATTGCGGCACGATTGTTGCTTGTTATAGATTAATAGCTTGGGCAGTAAATATTGGTCGTGCGGCTCGACTATACGGTATGTAACGCTATCCTTTCTTTCTTTGTTTGGCATGACTTTTAAAAATGAGCGAATGACGGACAGGTTTGATACTTACTTCTAGAGCGTCTAGGTGACGTATATTCTTGCTTCCACAAACTATTCCTCTATATATCGGTTATGTCTAAGGCTATGGTGATTTCTCATATCTATGGTAGTGCTTCTTAGAGTCATTGAGATTTTACGTTTTCATATCGTGTTAAAGGTTCATAATCTTGATAAAACGTTAATCTTTGGTAATACTCCTTGCTGGTTCACGTTGATTGTTCTATTGAGTTATAAGAAATGATTTTAATTGCATATGGTTGCTCATAATGTTCTGCTCGTGCATAGAGTCATTTATCATTTCACCGAGTCCCGGGCCGGGTAATGTTCGTGCGGAGTTTCTTGCATATGTCACCGAGTCCCTCACTAGAGGGCCGGGTATGTATATTATATATATGATTGGTGATGAGGATGGTTATGATGATGATGATGACGGAGATGATGTGATGACTATTTCACCGAGTCCCTCACTAGAGGGCCGGGTACGTATGATGTATATATATGATGATTATTTTGCTGAGTCCCTTACTAGGAAAGCTGGGCACCTTATATGTTAAAGATATGCATGATTTTCACTTATAAGGTACATGTGTAGCGATATCATGTTTTGACTTATCATGTTGGTATCCTGTCATCTTTACCTTATGCTTTACATACTCAGTACATTGTCCGTACTGACCCCCTTTCCTCGGGGGGCTGCGTTTCATGCCCGCAGGTGTAGACGCACAGTTCGGTGATCCTCCCGCCTAGGATATCTACTCTGCTGATTGGGAGAGCTCCACTGTTCCGGAGCCCAGTCGTTTTGGTACATAACTTTCTATGTAGTCTTTTGCTTATCTATGGGTACGGCGGGGCCCTGTCCCATCGAGTTTCACTACTATACTCTTAGAGGTCTGTAGACATTATGTGGGTTGCATATATATGTTTTGGATAATGGTCTGGACATGGTTTGTTTGGGATGTCCGCTTGTACAGGGGCAGCCTTGTCGGCTGCGTACATCATTGTGTATTGTGTAGTGGCAGCCTTGTCGGCTTGCGTATGCTATTATGCTTTGGATAGTGGCGGCCTTGTCGGCTCGCGTATGTTGTTACGGTTGAATGGTTATGACTCCTTATGAGGCAGATCCACTTTATATATATATGGCGTTGGGGTTGGCTTGATTTGATTAAATTCCATATTGTCTTAGTTTCAGTTGGTTATACTTAACAGGTTTGTATGTGAGTGTCCAAAACGGGCACTAGTCACGGCCCATCGGGTTGGGTCGTGACAAAAGTGGTATCAGAGCGGTTCTTCCTCGGAAGTGTCTACAGACCGTGTCTAGTAGAGTCTTGTTTATCGGTGTGTTGTGCACCACATCTATAAACAGGAAGCTACAGGACATTTAGGATGTCATCCTTTCTTCTTATTCTAGATCGTGCGATAGAGCTATATTAACAGGATAATCCCTCTCTAACGAATCCCTGTGTTTTCAGCTATGCCTCCAAAGAAAGCGACAGCCGCCCAGAAGGGCAAATCGGTAGCAGAAGGTACTAGTCAGACCCGGAGAGTTACTAGGGCCCGTGCCCAGTCTATGCCTGGTATTGTGCTCCAGTCGGAGAGCTCTGCTACACCGCCACCGCCAGAGGAGCTTAGAGCAGCAGCAGCTCCAGTTCGGGGGACACCACCACCAGCCCCCGAAGCCCCAACACCTGAACCTCCAGCTCCTCAGCCAGGGGCGGAGGATAGGGCCATGAGAGATGCGGTTCAGTTGCTGACTAGATTAGTGGCAGGTCAGGCTCGCAGGCATGGACTAGGAGTTGATCATGCGGACAGATCTGATAGCTTAAGGGCTCGTGACTTTTTAAGTTGTAATCCTCCAGAGTTCTTTGGATCAAGGCCCCAGGATGATCCGCAAGAGTTTATTCGTCAGATGCAGCGTACATTGAGGATAATCAAGGCTTCGGAGACCGAGTCTGTTGAGTTGGCTACGTATCGTTTGCGGGATGTAGCTATTAATTGGTATGAGTCTTGGGAGTTATCTAGGGGTGAGGGTGCTCCTCCAGCGTTATGGGATGAATTTGTGGAGGCTTTCCAGGGCCACTTCCTGCCTCCAGAGATGAAGCGAGCTAGAGTCGATAGATTCTTGCGTTTGAGGCAGAATGGCAGGAGCGTTCGAGAGTATAGCCTCGAGTTTGATTCATTGGCTAGGCATGCGCCTACTATTGTGGCTGATATGGCAGACAGGGTACATCGTTATGTGATGGGATTGGATCGTTATCTGATTGACGGTTGTATGGCAGTGACTCTTCAGCCAGGTATGGACATTGCTCGGGTGCAGGCATATGCACAGGGGGTAGAGGATCGGCACCGGGGACGTCAGCCAGATAGAGATTATAATAGAGGCCAGCATAAGAGGGCTAGATCAGCAGGTTATCCTGACGAGTTTCGAGGCGGGCAGTCTTAGCAGCATGTTAGATTTTCTTCCCAGCCAGCACAGAGTGCACTCCCACGTTCCATGGGTAGGGGGTTCGATCGTACGGGATATTCAGAAGCTGGTCAGAGCTCTAGGGCGTCAGGGTCACAGATGGGCAGGGGTTTGAGCCAGTCGAGGCCACCTTTGCCTCGGTGTTCTCGCTGTGGTAGGTCCCATCCTGGGGAATGTCGTTGGGCTACAGGTGCGTGTTTTTCTTGCGGCCGTCAGGGTCATACTATGAGGGAGTGTCACCTTAGAGGTAGTGCAGGTGGTATGGCACAGCCTACCGGGTCCGTTACTGGTTCATCTTCTTCTGTGGCTATGCGCCCTACGGGGCAGGGTATTCAGGCGCCAGCAGGCCGTGGTAGAGGTCGTGGTGGAGCTTCCAGTTCTAGCGGTCCCTCGAACCTCATATATGCTTTGACTAGTAGGCAGGATCAGGAGGCGTCACCTAATGTGATCACAGGTATATTATCACTATTCTCCCGAAGTGTGTATGCATTGATAGACCCAGGTTCCACCTTATCATTTATATCCCCCTTCGTTGCTAGTAGGATCGGAATAGAGTCTGAGTTGATAGAACCATTTGAGGTAGCTACACCTGTAGGAGATTCTGTCATAGCTACGCGAGTATATAAGAATTGTTCAGTGGTTATATATAGTCGTCGTACCGTAGCAGATCTAATAGAGTTAAATATGATTGAGTTTGATATTATCATGGGCATGGATTGGTTGGCTGCTTGTTATGCTAATGTTGATTGCAGAGGAAAGATAGTTCGATTTCAATTTCCAGGGAAACCGATTATTGAGTGGAAGGGGAGTACAGTATCGCCGAAAGGTAAGATTATTTCATACCTTATGTCACGCCTCAAAACCCATTAAGATGGACAGGCACCCGATGCCCTAAAGGCCCGAGAGAACCAACCTGCAACCTGTTCTTACTGAGCATATACTATAACAATTGAGATAAGTTAACTTAGGATGCAGCGATACAAAACAACGTAAGTAGGTCCAAATTTTATGTACAATACTTGGCCGTCGTGGCCACAACTCCTTAAGACACAACTGAACCATGTACATACGTCTACAAAGCCTCTAAAAGATAGAAGACTAGAGTAGGTCAGGACAGACCCCGCCTTACCCTTAACTATGATACAATACCAAATGAATTTACCAAGGACTCAATAAAGCTCCGAATCAACTTGGAGCTCACCAAAAGTAGCAGAATTTCGAGTGCTCCTACTGAGGAGGTCTACTAGCTGGAGTACCTGAGCCTGCAGCATGAAATGCAGCGTCCCCAATACGGGACGTCAGTACGAAAAATGTACTGAATATGTAAGGCAAATAGTATATGTAATACAAGGCTCAAATGAAATCAAGTAGCAACATATGAGTGCATAGATTAGGAGAGAAGACCACCTTTGCTTACTCTTGTGGAATCAAGTAAGCTACATTCTTTTCTTTACCTTTTTGTATGTTATAATCTTTGTTGGACATGTGATACAAGTGACCAGCTGATCAGTGGTAGAAGAGCATGACCCATTCTAGGCGTATTAACCCCTGGGATGCGGTCCTCATAATTACACAACTTGGGATCGGCCCATGCTAGGCTTTTGCCCCTGAGCTGCCACCCTTCTATACCAATAGGGATCGGCCCATGCTAGGCTTTCGTCCCTGAGCTGCCACCCTTAATTATATAGATTCCTTCACTTAGATTCTTTAATCTTTGAGATTATTGTTAATCAGTTCATAACTCTTTTGAGATATTATTTTTGATAATCATAACACTTTTGAGATGTTGATTAGGTGGTCATAATCATCTTGGAGATATGGAAATACGGAACAGTAGTGGAATACATGAAAATAATACATTGAGGCAGTAACAATGACATAAGGAGCTATGAAACATCAACACCTTACTTTAAGACCTTAATGGCACAATTGACTTCAATTGGCTTAGGAGAGGGATTCATCAAACTTTGTTTTGCAAATACCATTTCTATAACAGCACAAGGGGAATAATTACACAAGTATAGAGTAGTGAACATATAATTAAGTAGTTCTATGTACTTAGAATGTGGAAAGAAATATTGTTAGCTATTTGGAGATAGTACGCTGCCACTATGCTTCCTTTTCTAGAAATAGAACTTATGGGAAACACTTCATTGATATTAATTGCAGGTGCCAGATTTCATGCCAAAAGGATATAGAATCGAATAGCCTTACATACCTTATTTTTCTGACCAATACTACTATCACGATTCAGCCTTCCTTTTTGGGTGCTAATCTACAACATAAATCATGATTAAGCTAACATCAGCAGCTAATCACAATAAGGTCCTCGAAAATAGTAGCTAAAATTTTGATGGAAATCAGGCCCATACAACCCTTACATAAATGGTGAACCACCACACCCTTCCTCTACACATTAATACAACTTCATACATCATCTTCCAAGATACCCAAACTGCCCTCAACAACAATATTCATAAGGCAGCCACTATAAATCTTAAATCTTTCAGCATAATAGGAGAATATTGACTCAAAGATCTATCATAATCCATAAATTCTTGATAAATATATACAAAATTCTCCACTCCAAACATGATCAAAGAGAGGAAAACAAATGGGTTGAAGTCTTACCTTAATTCTGGAAATTTATCCTCTAAACTTGTACTTCAAGAATTCAAACTCTCCTTCAAACTCTTACTTGAAAAATGAGACAGCACTCAAGAACCCTAAGGTGTTTTAGGGCTGCTTATTGAAGCCAAGAGAGACCAAGAAAGAAACTTAAGGAAATCTGAAATTTTGCAAGTTCAAAATGGAGAAAATAGACTTGAACCTTATCCTTTGAAAAAGGAGGTGTTATTGCCGACATTCTTGACAAATTTTGGGCCATATAATGTCAAGTAGGTGTCCCACCTGCTTGTCCTTTTAACTTGGGCCTTTTTGGACTCAATATTATTGGACCTTGGCTGTCCATTTTCCCTTTGTCCTTATATTCAACTTGGGACAGATTAATGCAAGTAGATGGTACACACTTGGCCCAATAACATGGTAAAACAAATCTTTTGAGGTGATGCACTTACCTAGTTTCACTTGGGCTTTATCCCTAATGGGCCAATTGGCAGATTTGGCTGCTGGGCTTTCTTTCATTCACAATTTTCTTTAATAGGTTTGGGCTTCAAATGAGCCCCTAAATATAAGACTAAATCTGGTCAATCAAACTTGGCCCCTTTAACTATAATATAACTCAAGTAGGTGATGCAGCAGCTAGCTCAATTACACCTTACTATAATTACTTAAATACTTTCCATCGGAGTTAACTTGCAATACATATGCTGAAACGTGCAAGGCATTACATCACCTTCCGAGCTAGTTTAAACCAACACTAATCATATAAGAAACATGATCCCTCACCTACACTATAAGTCTATGTCAAGTATAACATGAATAGAACTACCACATACAAAATACAGGCCGTTACATCCTTCCCCCCTTGGAACATTCGTCCTCGAAAGTTAGCATGGTTGTCCGGCCTAAACAAGTTCAAGCCTAAGTTAGTACTACTATTAATCACATTGAACATATAGACTTTTACTTACTTGTCAATGCCTTCACTAACATTTTGATCATTCCCACTAGTGTGAAAGAGGTGAGGATACTTCAATTTCATTGCTTCTTCTGCTTCCCATGTAACTTCTTCTACTTGTTGGTTTCTCCATAGTACTTTTACAGAAGCTACTTCTTTATTTCTTAACTTCCTAACTTGTCGATCCAGAATAGCAATGGGTACTTCTTCATAAGTGAGATCTCCCGTAACCTGTACGTCTTCAGTAGGAGTAATACGAAATGGGTCACCTACGCATTTCCGTAGCATTGAGACATGGAACACCGGATGAACTGATGAAAGCTCTTGTGGTAGCTCTAACTCATAGGCTACTTGGCCAAATTTTCGGATAATCTTATATGGCCCTATATAGCGTGGACTCAGCTTTCCCTTTTTACCAAACCTCATTACCCCTTTCATCGGAGACACCTTGAAGAACAACCAATCCCCTATAGAAAATTCTACTCCTCTCCTTCTAATATTTGCATATGATTTATGTCGACTTTGAGCTGTTTCTAGCCTCTGCTGTATCACTTTGACTTTTTCCATAGCTTGATGAACAAGATCTGGCCCAAATAAGGCAGTTTCACCCGTTTTGAACCAGCCAATTAGTGATATACACTTTCGACCATATAAAGCTTCATAAGGTGCCATTTTAATGCTCGAATGATAGCTATTGTTATAAGCAAATTCAATAAGTGGTAGGTGATCATCCCAGCTACCCTTGAAATCTAATATACAAGCTCGCAGCATATCCTCAAGTGTCTGAATTGTACATTCTGCCTGACCATCCGTTTGAGGATGAAAGGCTGTACTTAAATTCACTTGTGTTCCCAAACTCTTTTGAAATGACTTCCAAAATTTTGCTGTGAATTGAGCTCCTCTATCAGATATTATAGAGATTGGAACTCCATGTAGTCGAACTATCTCCTTAATGTACAGCCTCGCATACTCTTCAGCTGTATAAGTAGTCTTCACCGGCAAGAAGTGTGCTGCTTTGGTAAGTCTATCAACTATTACCCATATGGAGTCAAACTTCCGGAATGAGCGAGGCAAACCAGTAACAAAATCCATGTTGATCATGTCCCATTTCCAAATTGGAAGTTCTATACGCTGCATGTAACCTCTGGGCTTTTGGTGTTCTACTTTTACCTGTTGACAATTTGGACACTGAGCCACGAATTCTGCAATGTTCTTCTTCATGTCCCCCCACCAATACATTTCTTTCAAGTCATGATACATTTTAGTTGACCTCGGATGAACGGAGTACCTTGAATTATGTGCTTCCATCATGATCCTCTTTCTTAGTTCATCTATATTAGGTACACACAATCTGTTTTGACATCGAAGTACTCCGTCTTGCTTAAGCTCAAATGCCTTTGTCATACCATGTAGTACATTCTCTTTAAGTTGTAAAAGAATTGGATCAGTGTACTGCTTCTCTTTTACTTCCACTATTAACGAGGATTCTGCCGCATTTTGCACAATAACCCCTTCGTCTTGAGATTCAAGAAGGCGAACGCCCAAGTTCGCTAGTTGGGACAGATCCTTAGTCATTCCTTGTCTTTCCGTAGACTTCCCATAAGTGCTTGCCATTATTTTACGGCTTAAAGCATCAGCTACTACATTAGCTTTACCGGGATGATATAAGATGTCAATGTCATAATCTTTTAATAGCTCCAGCCACCTTCGCTGCCTCAGATTTAAGTCTTTTTGCTTAAAAATATATTGCAAGCTTTTGTGATCAGTGTATATGTCAACATGAACTCCATACAAGTAGTGGCGCCATATCTTCAAAGCAAACACAACTGCTGCTAGCTCTAGATCATGGGTTGGATAATTTTTCTCATGTGGCCGCAGCTGCCTTGATCCATAAGCTATAACTTTACCATGCTGCATCAATACACAACCTAAGCCCACTCCCGAAGCATCACAGTACACTACATAGCCTTCTGTACCTTCTGGAAGTACCAACACAGGTGTAGAAGTTAATTTACTCTTCAGCTCTTGGAAGCTTCTTTCACACTCATCGCTCCACTGAAACTTGGTTCCTTTGTGTGTTAGCTTTGTTAAGGGTGCAGCCATGGAAGAGAATCCTTCAACAAACCTTCTGTAATAACCTGCCAATCCAAGAAAACTACGGATCTCCGTAGGCGTTGTAGGTCTTGGCCATCTTTTCACGGCTTCTATTTTCTGGTTATCAACCCTTATTCCTTCTTCAGATACGATATGACCTAGGAATGCCACAGATTTCAACCAGAACTCACATTTAGAGAACTTTGCATACAATTTACGATCACGGAGAATTTGTAAAACCTGCCGCAAGTGATTAGCATGATCCTCTTCCGATCTTGAATACACCAAAATGTCATCTATGAACACTATCACAAACACATCTAAGAATGGCTTGAACACCCTATTCATCAAATCCATAAAAGCTGCTGGTGAATTTGTTAGCCCGAATGACATGACTAAGAACTCAAAATGACCATACCGTGTTCGGAAAGCTGTCTTGAGTATATCTTTATCCTTGACCCTCACTTGGTGATAACCTGACCTCAGGTCGATCTTTGAAAAACACCTAGCACCTTGTAATTGATCAAACAGATCATCAATTCTAGGGAGGGGATATTTTTTCTTAATTGTTACCTTATTCAACTGCCGGTAGTCGATACACATTCTTAATGAGCCATCTTTTTTGCGTACAAATAAAACTGGTGCTCCCCATGGAGACACACTAGGCCTTATGAATCCTTTTTGTAATAAGTCTTTTAACTGCTCCTTCAACTCTCGTAATTCTGCCGGAGCCATTCTATACGAAGGAATTGAGATAGGTTGAGTATCTGAAAGCACATCAATACCGAACTCTACTTCTCGTTCTGCAGGCAAACCTGGAAGATCTTCAGGAAACACATCTGGAAATTCATTTACCACCGGAATGGATTGAAGGGTTGGTGTCTCTACATCTACATTTTTCACTCTAACCAGATGGCATATGTATCCTTTGGAAATCATCTTCTTTGCCTTAAGAAAAGAAATAAATTTACCTCTTGCCATCCCAATATTACCTTTCCATTTGAGGACTACCTCTTTTGGAAACTGGAAATACACTATCTTAGTTCTGCAATCTAACGTGGCATAACAAGAAGCTAACCAATCCATACCCATTATAACATCAAAATCTACCATTTCTAGCTCAACAAGGTCAGCCAATGTATCACGATCACAAACAGTTACAATGCAATTACGATAAACTCTCCTAGCTATAATAGATTCACCAATCGGTGTAGACACTTCAAATGGCTTTGCTAATAATTCTGGTGTTCTTTTGAATTTTCCAGCAATCAATGGTGTAACATATGATAGTGTAGACACCGGATCGATTAATGCATACACAATATGTGGAAAGATGGACAATGTACCTGTAACCACATCCGGCGAGGCTTCTAAATTTTGTCGATCCCCTAGTGCATATGTGCGATTCTGACCTCCACTAGAACTAGTTGCTCCCCTAGCTCCTCTACCATGACCTGCAGGCATATGTAGTCCCCTACCTAAAGAAGGGGTTGATGAAGTCGACGCAACAACTGATCTAGTTGGTTGTGCAACACCACCCACTCCCCTATGAGGGCAGTTTCTCATCATATGCCCTGGTGTGCCACACCAAAAACAAACATCCGTCCCAAACCTGCATGCACCTAGATGATTCCTCCCACACTGTTTACAAGGCTGTCGTGGAGGCCTTGATTGGCTCGTACTTCCTTGCTCTTGATGACTGCCTTGGCTTTCACTTCTTTGCCCAAACTGATTGCCCCTAAACCCTTGGAACCGTGGTGGAGCACTAGCTGTAGAGTAGAAAGATGATGGCCTAGGTGGTCTGTTAGAGAACCGAGGCCTAAACTCACCTTGGGATTGTGTAAACTGCCCCATGGATCTGGCCCTCTTAGAATGCCCTGTTTCCAACTCTTGTGTTCTTCTTCTTTGCCTTTGATCCTCCAATTTTTGTGCAAAAGCCTGCATCCTTGCTATATCCATATCTTTATTTAATGAAGCAATTGTACAGTCTCTAACCAGATATGAATCTAATCTGTCCACAAAACGATGAACTCTATCCTCCATAGTAGCTACTACATTAGGAGCATACCTGGCCAAGGAATTAAATTTGAGACTATACTCCCTCACACTCATATTTCCTTGGTGGAGATTTAAGAACTGATCCGCACGGGCCTCTCGGATCTCCAATGGCAGATAATGATCAAGGAATGCCTTTTTGAACTCTTTCCACATAGCTGAAGGTGCATTTGTTCCCCTAGATTGCTTCCAAGCTTCATACCACAATATAGCCACACCCTTTAATCTATATGCATCTAGCTCAAGTGCTTCTTTACCACTTATATGCATAATATCCAAAGTGCGTTGGATTTGATCTATAAAGTCTTGGGGATCTTCATTAGGATCTGACCCGCTAAATGATGGAGGGTCCAAATTAACAAAATCACGTATCCGTGTTCCAGCTGATCTATCTATGCCACTAGTACCGACAACTGGACCTTCTTGCCTTTGGCCATGACTAGAAACTATACGAGTCAATAATTGGATTGCATTCCTCAAATCTTGCTCGGTAGCATTAATAGGGGGTTCCTGAGGTTCATCTTCCCTCCTTAGTTCTTCAGGAGATGGAGGCGTCGAGGAAGTCTGCGATAGAGACTCATCTTGAGCCCCACTTTGAACAGCTTGACTTGGTGGTGGTTGGTTGGTCCCTTCTTGGGCAGCCACATCTACTCGTTTACCAGTACTTTTACTCCTTCTCGTAATCGGCATCTTTGCTATAATAAAACAATTGAGAAATTAGATATGATTCACCTACAACACTGGTTCTATCGCACGATCTAAGAAATGAAAGAAATGAGACAACTCCTATATGTCCCGTAGCCTCCTGTTTATAGATGTGGTGTACAACACATCCATAAGTAAGACTGTACACAGACACGGCTTTGTAGACTCCCTAGGATGACCTGCTCTGATACCACTTTTGTCACGCCTCAAAACCCATTAAGACGGACAGGCACCCGATGCCCTAAAGGCCCGAGAGAACCAACCTGCAACCTGTTCTTACTGAGCATATACTATAACAATTGAGACAAGTTAACTTGGGATGCAGTGATACAAAACAATGTAAGTAGGTCCAAAATTTATGTACAATACTTGGTTGTCGTGGCCACAACTCCTTAAGACACAACTGAACCATGTACATATGTCTACAAAGCCTCTAAAAGATAGAATACTAGAGAAGGTCGGGACAGACCCCGCCTTACCCTTAACTATGATACAATACCAAATAAATTTACCAAGGACTCAATAAAGCTCCGAATCAACTTGGAGCTCACCAAAAGTAGCAAAATTTCGAGTGCTCCTACTGAGAAGGTCTACTAGCTGGAGTACCTGAGCCTACAGCATGAAATGCAACGTCCCCAATACGGGACATCAGTACAAAAAATGTATTGAATATGTAAGGCAAATAGTATATGTAATACAAGGCTCAAATGAAATCAAGTAGCAACATATAAGTGCATAGATTAGGAGAGAAGACCATCTTTGCTTACTCTTGTGGAATCAAGTAAGCTACATTCTTTTCTTTACCTTTTTGTATGTTATAATCTTTGTTGGACATGTGATACAAGTTACCAGCTGATCAGTGGTAGAAGAGGATGACCCATGCTAGGCGTATTAACCCCTGGGATGCGGTCCTCATAATTACACAACTTGGGATCGGCCCATGCTAGGCTTTTGCCCCTGAGCTGCTACCCTTCTATACCAATAGGGATCGGCCCATGCTAGGCTTTCGCCCCTGAGCTGCCACCCTTAATTATATAGATTCCTTCACTTAGATTCTTTAATCTTTGAGATTATTGTTAATCAGTTCATAACTCTTTTGAGATATTATTTTGGATAATCATAACACTTTTGAGATGTTGATTTGGTGGTCATAATCATCTTGGATATATGGAAATACGGAACAGTAGTGGAATACATGAAAATAATACATTGAGGCAGTAACAATGACATAAGGAGCTATGAAACATCAACACCTTACTTTAAGACCTTAATGGCACAATTGACTTCAATTGGCTTAGGAGAGGGATTCATCAAACTTTGTTTTGCAAATGCCATTTCTATAACAGCACAAGGGGAATAATTACACAAGTATAGAGTAGTGAACATATAATGAAGTAGTTCTATGTACTTAGAATGGGGAAAGAAATATTGTTAGCTATTTGGAGATAGTACGCTGCCACTATGCTTCCTTTTCTAGAAATAGAACTTATGGGAAACACTTCATTGATATTAATTGCAGGTGCCAGATTTCATGCCAAAAGGATATAGAATCGAATAGCCTTACATACCTTATTTTTCTGACCAATACTACTATCACGATTCAGCCTTCCTTTTTGGGTGCTAATCTACAACATAAATCATGATTAAGCTAACATCAACAGCTAATCACAATAAGGTCCTCGAAAACAGTAGCTAAAATTTTGATGGAAATCAGGCCCATACAACCCTTACATAAATGGTGAACCACCACACCCTTCCTCTACACATTAATACAACTTCATACATCATCTTCCAAGATACCCAAACTGCCCTCAACAACAATATTCATAAGGCAGCCACTATCAATATCAAATCTTTCAGCATACTAGGAGAATATTGACTCAAAGATCTATCACAATCCATAAATTCTTGATAAATATATACAAAATTCTCCACTCCAAACATGATCAAAGAGAGGAAAACAAATGGGTTGAAGTCTTACCTTAATTCTGGAAATTTATCCTCTAAACTTGTACTTCAAGAATTCAAAATCTCCTTCAACCTCTTACATGAAAAATAAGACAGCACTCAAGAACCCTAAGGTGTTTTAGGGCTGCTTATTGAAGCCAAGAGAGACCAAGAAAGAAACTTAAGGAAATCTGAAATTTTGCAAGTTCAAAATGGAGAAAATAGACTTGATGCTTATCCTTTGAAAAAGGAGGTGTTATGGCCGACATTCTTGACCAATTTTGGGCCATATATTGTCAAGTAGGTGTTCCACCTGCTTGTCCTTTTAACTTGGGCCTTTTTGGACTCAAGATTATTGGACCTTGGCTGTCCATTTTCCCTTTGTCCTTATATTCAACTTGGGACAGATTAATGCAAGTAGATGGTACACACTTGGCCCAATAACATGGTAAAACAAATCTTAGGAGGTGATGCACTTACCTAGTTTCACTTGGGCTTTATCCATAATGGGCCAATTGGCAGATTTGGCTGCTGGGCTTTCTTTCATTCACAATTTTTTTTAATAGGTTTTGGCTTCAAATGAGCCCCTAAATATAAGACTAAATCTGGTCAATCAAACTTGGCCCCTTTAACTATAATATAGCTCAAGTAGGTGATGCAGCAGCTAGCTCAATTACACCTTACTATAATTACTTAAATACTTTCCATCGGAGTTAACTTTCAATACATATGCTGAAACGTGCAAGGCATTACATCACCTTCCTAGCTAGTTTAAACCAACACTAATCATATAAGAAACATGATCCCTCACCTACACTATAAGTCTATGTCAAGTATAACATGAATAGAACTACCACATACAAAATACAGGCCGTTACACCTTAAGGCCAGGAAGATGGTTAGAAAAGGCTATATTTATCATCTGGTTCGGGTGCATGACATAAAGGCAGAGGCACCAACTCTTCAATCAGTCTTGGTAATTAATGAATTTCCCGATGTATTCCCAGAGGAACTTCCAGGCCTTCCTCCAGAACGAGAGATAGAGTTTACTATAGATGTACTGCCATATACCCAGCCTATATCTATACCTCCTTATAGAATGGCACCTGCTGAGTTGAAAGAGCAATTGAGAGATTTTCTAGAAAAGGGCTTCATAAGGCCTAGTACGTCACCTTGGGGAGCACCGGTACTGTTTGTGAGGAAGAAGGATGGGTCGCTGCGGATGTGTATTGATTATAGGCAGCTGAACAAAGTAACAGTAAAGAACAGGTATCCCCTCTCAAGGATTGACGATCTCTTTGACCAGTTGCAGGGTGCTAAGTATTTTTCAAAGATAGACTTGCGGTCAGGTTATCATCAGGTGCGGGTAAGGGAGGCAGATATTCCAAAGACGGCATTTCGGACCCGATACGGGCATTATGAGTTTAGAGTGCTGTCTTTTGGGCTGACTAATGCTCCAGCGGTGTTTATGGATTTAATGAATCGAGTGTTTAAACCATTCCTTGATATGTTTGTTATTGTATTTATAGATGATATTCTGGTCTATTCACGTTCAGAAGAGGAGCATGCAAACCATTTAAGGACGGTACTTAGGGTGCTTCAGCACCAGAAGTTGTATGCTAAGTTCTCCAAGTGCGAGTTCTGGTTGACTTCAGTGGCATTCTTGGGGCATATTATTGGAGTTGATGGTATTTGGGTAGACACGCAGAAGATTGAGGCGATAAAGACTTGGCCCAGACCTACGACACCTACTGAGGTACGCAGCTTTCTGGGGTTAGCAGGATATTACAGGAGATTCGTAGAAAAGTTTGCCTCAATTTCAGCGCCTTTGACAAGGCTAACTCAAAAGGCAGCCAAGTTCCAGTGGACAAATGCTTGTGAGCGAAGCTTCCAGCTATTGAAAGACAAATTGACTACAGCTCCAGTCCTAACTCTTCCGGAGGGACTAGACGGCTATGTTATTTATTGTGATGCTAGGATGTGTATTGATGCAGCATGGCAAAGTTATAGCCTATGCCTCCCGACAGCATAGGAAGCATGAAAAGAATTATCCTACTCACGATCTGGAGTTAGCAGTCGTGGTTCATGCCTTGAAGATATGGAGGCATTATTTATATGGTGTCCATGTGGACATCTATACAGATCATAAGAGTCTCTAATATATCTTTAAACAGAAGGATCTGAACTTACGACAGAGGCGGTGGTTAGAGATGCTAAAGGATTATGATGTTGATATTTTATATCATCCAGGGAAAGCAAATGTTGTAGTAGATGCTCTTAGCCGTAAGTCCATGGGTAGCGTGACAGATGTACAACCAGAAAGGAGGGAGATGGTTCGGGAGATTCAGCGGCTATCCAGCCTTGGAGTCCATCTGGCTAATTCAGAAGATAGTGGAGTTTCTATTCGAGAGGTTGCTGAGTCCTTTATCATAGATGAGGTAAAGAGACACCAGTACGAGGACCCTATTCTGGCACAGTATAGAGATGCAACTCTTCAAAAGGAAAAGACCCCATTTAAGGTTACACCTGACGGAGTGTTACGATATGAAGGCAGATTGTGTGTACCTGATATTGCCGGACTACGACGGCAGGTTATGGGAGAGGCACACTCTGCCCGTTATTCTGTTCACCCAGGGTCAACGAAAATGTATCATGACCTCAGATGCTTATACTGGTGGGATGGCATGAAAAAGGACATAGCGGAGTTTGTTGCTCAGTGCCCGAATTGTCAATAAGTCAAGATCGAACATCAAAAGCCTGGTGGATTGTTACAGGAGATAGAGATCCCGACTTGGAAATGGGAGATGATTAATATGAACTTCATTACAGGCTTACCTCTCACTCAACGGAAGTATGACTCTATATGGGTTATTGTAGATAGGCTGACGAAATCGGCCCATTTTCTTCTAGTCAGGACTATTTATTCGGCTAAAGATTATGCGAGGTTATATGTCAGGGATAGTGAGACTTCATGGGGTTCCCACGTCCATTATATCAGACAGAAGAGCTCAATTTATAGCCAACTTCTGGAGATCATTTCAGAAGGGATTGGGGACACAGGTGAACCTTAGCACAGCATTTCACCCTTAGACTGATGGGCAGGGTGAGCGTACTATTCAGACATTAGAAGATATGTTGCGGGACTGTATTATTGACTTCAAAGGTAGCTGGGATGACCACTTGCCGCTCATTGAGTTTGCCTATAATAATAGCTACCATTCTAGTATCCAGATGGCACCGTATGAGGCCTTATATGGGAGGAAGTGCATGTCACCTATTGGTTGGTTCGATGTTGGCGAGAATAAGTTAATAGACCCGGATATGATTCAGCAAGCTGTTGATAAGGTAAAGCTTATTCAGGAAAGATTATTAGCAGCCCAGAGTCGACAGAAGTCATATGCAGATAATCGGCGTCGAGATTTGGAGTTTCAGATTGGTGACTGGGTATTCCTGAAGGTATCACCCATGAAGGGTGTGATGAGATTCGGCAGGAAGGGGAATCTCAGTCCGATATACATTGGGCCTTATCAGATTGTTCATAGGATAGGCAAGGTTGCCTATGAGTTGGATCTACCATCTGATTTAGAGGCGGTACATCCAGTCTTCCATGTATCGATGCTACGTAAATGTATTGGTCATACTTCTAGAGTATTCCCTGTAGATGATGTTCAGGCAACAGAGGAGTTGTCATATGAGGAGAAACCCGTAGCTATACTTGATCGCCAGGTTAGAAGGTTACGTACTAAGGATGTGGCTTCCGTCAAAGTGTTGTGGCGAAATAATAATAGGGAGGAGATGACTTGGGAAGCGGAAGACGAAATGAAGAATAAGTATCCTTACTTGTTCCCCGTACCTGCAGGTAATTTAATTCCTAGCTTGACTATATTGATTGATAAACGAGATTATGTAGTAAGTTGTGACTCTGTGAGGCATCTGTAAGTTACGAAATGCAGGTTGATAGGTATAACTGTTAGAGAGACCTCGCTGGAATATTTTTTGTAAGACGCTAACTTAACATTCGAGGATGAATGTTCCTAAGGGGGGAAGGATGTTACGCCTCATATTTTTATACGTTGTGTGCGTCATGAGCTAGTCGATGTAAGTCCGAGGAATGAGATTTTATTTTAAGTTCCAAGTGATTAAAGAAATATTAGGCAAGGATGTTAATTCCAAATGTGATATTAGATATGATTTGGCTAATGTAAGTGTCATTAATTTTAAGTGAGGGATTAATTAGTGGCTGATTAGGATTAAATTAATCAAATGGGCCCCACCACTCAAGGCAAATTAAAAGAAATCAGATTGGGAGCTGGCCCTTAGTGGGGCACGTGTAGAGGGGGCTGATTAGGATTAAATTAATCAAGTAGGCCCCACCACTCAAGGCAAATTAAAAGAAATCAGATTGGGAGCTGGGCCTTAGTGGGGCACGTGTAGAGAGGGGCTTCCTCCACTTCATAAAAAGAATGAGGTGGTGAAATGCATTGCAAACATATCATCTTCTTCAACACTTAGCTTAGGCAGCCATGGAAAGGGAGAAAACCAGCCATGCAACTCTCGGCCAGCAGCTACAAAGAATTTGGTTAGTAATCTCTTTGCTTGGTGTGTTAATTCCTTAGAATGCCATTGTTAATTAGCCATTAATGTTAAGAAGGGGGCGTGACCAGTAGCTTAGAAAATTTGTTTTAGCTATTGAATGTGCTAAGTATGAACGGAAACCATAATCGGATTATTAGTGGTGTCGTGTTAGTGTTTGGGCTGTTTTGATTAAAGCAAAATGCGGGAAATTCTGTTTTGGCGTATGTATATGTTAATGTGATTATGGGCATATACTCCAAGGGATGAATACGATAAGGAAGATGTGTTACGAATTATAAAACGAGTTATCGCTCGGTGTGTCGTTGTTTCGTTACTATGGATGCCGAGACGGAACTGTTTTGGGGGGGGGGCTGTTTAATATGATTTGTTGGGTTATATGTGTTATTGGTATGGCTGTGGATAATTTGGGTTGTTGTCGGATTGGGACGAAGTAAGGAAAATAGGGGAAGTGCTGCCGGATTTTCGTTAGATTATTAGCTAGCTTATAATAAGTAGTAAAGCGCGATGTCTATCTAATTGCGGCACGATTGTTGCTTGTTATAGATTAATAGCTTGGGCAGTAAATATTGGTCGTGCGGCTCGACTATACGGTATGTAACGCTATCCTTTCTTTCTTTGTTTGGCATGACTTTTAAAAATGAGCGATTGACGGATAGGTTTGATACTTACTTCTAGAGCGTCTAGGTGACGTATGTTCTTGCTTCCACAAACTATTCTTCTATATATCGGTTATGTCTAAGGCTATGGTGATTTCTCATATCTATGGTAGTGCTTCTTAGAGTCATTGAGATTTTACGTTTTCATATCGTGTTAAAGGTTCATAATCTTGATAAAACGTTAATCTTTGGTAATACTCCTTGCTGGTTCAAGTTGATTGTTCTATTGAGTTATAAGAAATGATTTTAATTGCATATGGTTGCTCATAATGTTCTGCTCGTGCATAGAGTCATTTATCATTTCACCGAGTCCCGGGCCGGGTAATGTTCGTGCGGAGTTTCTTGCATATGTCACCAAGTCCCTCACTAGAGGGCCGGGTATGTATATTATATATATGATTGGTGATGAGGATGGTTATGATGATGATGATGACGGAGATGATGTGATTACTATTTCACTGAGTCCCTCACTAGAGGACTGGGTACGTATGATGTATATATATGATGATTATTTTGTCGAGTCCCTTACTAGGGAAGCTGGGCACCTTATATGTTAAAGATATGCATGATTTTCACTTATAAGGTACATGTGTAGCGATATCATGTTTCGACTTATCATGTTTGTATCCTGTCATCTTTACCTTATGCTTTACATACTCAGTACATTGTCCGTACTGACCCCCTTTCCTCGGGGGGGCTGCGTTTCATGCCCGCAGGTGTAGACGCACAGTTCGGTGATCCTCCCGCCTAGGATATCTACTCTGCTGATTGGGAGAGCTCCACTGTTCCGGATCCCAGTCGTTTTGGTACATAAATTTCTATGTAGTCTTTTGCTTATCTATGGGTATGGCGGGGCCCTGTCCCGTCGAGTTTCACTACTATACTCTTAGAGGTCTGTAGACATTATGTGGGTTGCATATATATGTTTTGGATAATGGTCTAGACATGGTTTGTTTGGGATGTCCGCTTGTACAGGGGCAGCCTTGTCGGCTGCGTACATCATTTTGTATTGTGTAGTGGCAGCCTTGTCGGCTTGCGTATGCTATTATGCTTTGGATAGTGGCGGCCTTGTTAGCTCGCGTATGTTGTTACGGTTGAATGGTTATGACTTCTTATGAGGCAGATCCACTTTATATATATGGCGTTGGGGTTGACTTGATTTGATTAAATTCCATATTGTCTTAGTTTCAGTTGGTTATACTTAACAGGTTTGTATGTGAGTGTCCAAAACGGGCACTAGTCACGGCCCATCGGGTTGGGTCGTGACATTCAATTACTAGTTAATTCATTCTATTTGATCATTAGAAGGTATTTGTAGTCATACATGATCACATTGGTTCAGTTCCAACTTTACAATTCAAGAAAAACCTAGATAAATTAGGCCTAGTTCAATTCATATCTAGATTATTCAATCATGGTCAAACAGTATTCATGTAATACTCCGAAAGTCTAAAGCCTAATCTAGAGCCTAATATGAGAGTCTAAGAGTTGTAACATTTTTTATAAGTCAATTATAATGTATATAACTCATTTAGGAAGTTTTAGAATCAAAACATCAAAGAACGTCCATGACGTTCAAAAACTGGTTCAATGAGCTGTTAGTGTGCCTTAGCCTATTTGACTAAGATTTAAAAGTCAAAAAATGATGAAATTTGGTGGTGAGGTGTCTAACACGTATTAGAGTTAGTTCATTATCGAAACGTCCGGGTACGACTCCCCAAGGACCAACCAAAGGCCCTTGAGGAGGACCCTTGCAAAAGTGTCTAAAAGCTATCAAAGGATAGTGTCATCAACGAAAGCCACTGACGAGGCGTGGTCCAATCGACAGGGCATCGATGGCCACCATTGATGTACACTTAGTACATTTGGCCACGGGGTCATTTCAACAAATATCTGACCAAAACAACTGACCAACTGGATGGTTGGTGCATTGACCGTCGATTGACAAACGGGGCGTGGCCGTGGTCTCGTCTGTCAAAGACACTGCTTTTGCTGCATGTTTTAAAACTTGCTAATTTAATTAATTAATTAGGTGGTTATTTAATTAGTTAGGGTTTAAGGGAGGTCTAATTAAGTTAGTTAATGACCTAAATAAAGACCCTAACCTAATTAAACTAACCTAACCCTCATAATTCCCAAAACCCAATTGCTCGTCCTTCTCTCTTCTTTCTCTCTCCCAAAGAAACCCCATTGAAGACCAACCAAAGGAGGGTTCTAGGACTGTCAATGAGCAAGTTTTCTCCATCAAACTTCATCAATTAATAAGGTATGGGATTTTTTTTACCTTTGGGATCTCTTTCCCCAAAGGGCTCCTCCAAATTGATTTCAAAAGTATGAAATTCAAGTGGGTTTACTTCCAATACAAAATCGATCGTGTGAATTTCTTTGTTTATGATTTATTTTAGTTGTTATGAGTAGATTTAATGTATTATGATTATATTACACTACTTCTTTATGATTTGACTTAGTTTGTGGAAGATGATCTTTTCCACTTAACCCTAGGTTGTGATCTTGAATTGAATGATATAGTATTGATACAATTGGTTTATTTAGTGTGTGAATTAATATCGTATGTTGTTATTATTCTAATTTATGATTCGATTGTGATGTATTGTAATCCAATTATGCTAGTTCTTGAGTAATTGACCTAGGTTGTGCAGAAGATCATGAACTTGACCTAAGTCTCGAATTCTAGGCTATTGACTAGTGATGAATTGTTGTGTAGTGATTCAATTGACTTCATTATTATGTTGGTTACTATTGCGTGATGATATTATACCATTATTTGGTTGAATTGGATGGTTGATGGTAATACCTTGATCATGGCATTGTGAAGGAGATTGGGTAAATCTTGTGATCTCTATTGTTTACTTCAATTATGATTACTTGTAAATAAGTGATGATGTTGTATTGAAGTATATCTTATGTTAAGATTGATAGGGTTGGTATGATGTTGAATTGAAATGTCTTTAACTATGGATTGTGAGTTGTTGGATAAGATGGAAATGTTATAAGGATGATTATAACTTACCAATGTGGCTTATCATGATGTCATATGTAGTGCTAACCTCACTTGTATGAATTGTAATGAAAGAAAAATACTCATGCAATTCTTATTGAGCTATGATGATGATGATTATATAAGGGATAGACCATATGACCTACATTAAGTTATGATGATTAATAAAGGCATTAAAGACATTTCAAAAAGTACTCTAGCTTAGCACCGATGGAACTAGAACAGTGTCCCTTCCCACATAGGAAAGGTAGGATCACTAATGTACTCATGAAATTGGAGACTATAATTCATGTAGCATAAAGAGGGTTCCAACTATATCTCCTAGTTCTTGAACTATGTTGCCCCCATAGGAATACTAGCTAGTGGATCCACCTAGATGCTATGTTCATGTTTTGGTACTACCTGGGCAAGTAGTCTGCCTTCCTTCGGTGTAGGGTTCCATGACATCGGATTACACATTCGCTCATGTGGTCTATGTCAGTTAAGGCAAGATGTTCCCAAAACGTAAAATGAACTAAAGGAATGAAATCTAACTAGGATGATCTAAGGGGTTTATCTTAGTCTTGGTACGGGTATGAGACTCTACCTAAACATTGCACTAGTTAGCCTTGAGGGAAGTCTTAGGAGGATGTTCATATATATCTATATCCTTATTAATGTAAATGATATGTATAGGATGATCTTACATGTTGATGATACTATATGATGATTGGTTTCACTTATAAACATGCATTTGGTCTCTATTGCTAAAGTATGATGTTGTGTACTCTTAATGATAAGCTATGTGAAGTTGTACATTAGTTATGGTTCTTGTTGGGTTTACTTGATTTAGTAAGGTTATGGGGTTTTGCTTATTCATTGCACTAGTGGACTTAATGAGGGTTCATGAGTAATGTTTTTGCCTTGGTTATGATATTATGAACACTTATCCATGCTTGTTGATATTATAACTTGATGATAGAGTTGTCTTGACTATGTGCTCAATTATGTTGATATGATGTTGGCTTGACTAGAATTAGTATTGTTGGTCTTGTGATGTACATGGTCTTGACTTAATGAATATGCCTTATTGATTGGTATGGGTTCTTGAATGTGCATAAGGATTTTCAAAGTAAATTACATACTTTAATGAAATGTCCCTTTTTAACATGATTTTATGTTGTGTGTGCTTATGGTCTCCTACTTAGTAAAAGTGATGTGCTAACCCCATTTTCTCCCTTTTCCCCGATATTTTAGGTTCCGGCCGTTGAAGTCTTGTGACGACTTTTGAAGGAAGACTTGGATTCTCACACTCTATGTTGGGTAGGTCCTCACTACTTCGAGGGCAATGCCACTTTCTAGCATTGGATGTTTATTAGTCTTAAAGACAATATGTTCATTTCCTTTAAGTTGAGTACTAAAGATTGTATAGCCTATATGTTACTTTTATTGTATTGATGTTTGGGCTATGACCAATTGTTATACTCTGGTTTAGATGGTTATGAGATGAGACATCCAGTTTTAACACTATGTTATCCCTATCTATCTATCTATCTATCTATCTATCTATATGCAATAAAAGTAGAACACATGTAATCTTTCTTATTCGAAGGGTCTATGTATACTCGATATGAATATATATTATGTGTATGCGATAGGTCTATGTAAGCCTCGCCTCATGATAGATAGAAGAAAAGTTTTAAATTTTCTCCATTTTTAACCTTTGAATGTAATGATGTAAGATAAGAGGCTAGTCTTACTCCTCGATGAGGACGACGATGCCGGTTACGTCTAGGGGGGGCGGGGCTCCCCGGATGTGACAATTCAATACAATTAAATTAAGAAGATCAACTTAGAACCTTCATCTAGCCTCTAATGGCCTAAAACCACCATGATCACCTTCAACATCATATAATACAATTCACCATGGAAACTTCATGAAAACATAATATAATCATCACATGATCATAATTGAATGCTACCCACTAGATTGGGATCAAAACCAAGCCTTATCCATAATGCAATCACAACCCTCTCTAGATTGGGGTTCTTTGGATTGACAATTGAGAAAAACTAGGGGGACTCCATGAATGGAAGAATCCATGGATGAATAAGCTTCACATAATATTAGAGTGGAGCCTTAAACACAAGTTGATTCCTTGGTGAATTTCTTCCTAGAAGCTGCCTCCAATTTTTCTTCTTCTTCTTCAAAGGTGGTTTTGGGAGAATTTTTGGAGAGAAAGACTTTGATTTGGAGTCTAGGGTCTAAATGGTTATTGTACTACTTAAATACACTTCAAACCTCTATAATAACCGCCAATACTTAATCCCTAAAGTACCCGAAAGACCCCTGCACCTATCGGACCATTTAACCAATTCTAATTTGACTTAAAAATGATGACCAAATCTGGGACATAGATGCGCGTTGCGGAGGCACTTCCAATTCTTGGTTCTGGTAATTTTTGAGACAGAATGGTTCATGTCGGCCATGCGTCATAGGTAAAACCTTTTTCCCTTTTAGAATTGCTTGCGCGACGCGCCTTTGGACCCAAAATCTTAGCTGCCTTGGCAGCTTGCTTGACACATGTTTGGGTCCTCTTTGGGGACCCTTAGGGTGATCCCCGGGGTGTAGTACTCAGACGTTTTGACCCTTTGCATGTCAGTCTATTTGTGAAAACCATCGATACTCAATTTCACCTTCATACTATACTCCAAAAATGCACTACAAAACACTACGACTCACTAGTTCGACTTAGACTAGTTTCCGAATATCTTGGATGTTTCTCTTCCAAAACCCTCTAACTGACTTTATGCACTATAATTCATCATTTTAAGACCTCATGAACTCATGAAACACATGCTAGGCTCAATTTTGACCTAATTAATTTTTGGTCCTTACAATATCCCCCACTTGGGAAACATTCGTCGTTGAATGACACCTTACTTAACACTGCTTAAAATACCAACTCTAGAATAGCAGCCCATTATATATGCATTATACTGATACGCTCAAATTACACCTCTTTATAAAGGTATAAGCGGTCGTATCAAGTAACGAACGCAACTATTAGATTGGGGTCGATCCCACGAAGAAAATGGTTTAGACTTAACTTCAATGTACAATTTCATCTATTTAGTCAAGTCTTTTTCGAAAACTAGTAATTAAAGGGGGGGGGGTTGTGAAACAAAAGTCTTTTAATATTGCTAAAGCAAACAAGTAATAGGAGTAAATCTTTGGTGTTTATCAAGTTGTGAGAGAAACTAGATTGTAAGTGTTCCCCATAGGTTCATAACATCGTATTCCTAGCTATAACAATTCTTCCCTAGTGTTTTGCATGCAAAGTGATAAGTTAGGCATCTCTAAATCTTTGGTCCGGCATTTCGAAAATTTCACCTCGTATCTTGGTCCGGCTACGTGGGTCTAAGTTACTAACCCTTACCTTTACTGCATATTTATCATCGTATTCGATGTTTGACTTAGTTATTACTTCGCACCAATCAAGACTAGCCTATTAGATAGTATCCCACTAAATCTATGATAATTTTTTTCCTATTAACTACCCTTGGTCCGGCAAGTAGTAATAAGGCAAGTTCTAATGCGTGCACTCGTTAAAAAGACTTCTAAGCGAAAGAATTATCAATGCATGTAATAACCAATTTGAGAATTGCTATTAACGTAGGTTTACTTTGTTAATCACCCATGGTTCCCACAACCCTAGTTGTAGATTTAGTTACCCATGCATAGAAGAACACAACTCATAGTTAATAAACAATAAATCATGAACTTACTTGACAAATTCGAAGAAAATCAAGAAATTCAACTTGAAACCACAAAATTCACTTGAAAACCAAGTTGCAAGAACAAATCTCCAAGAACAATACTAAGATAGTAGTAATAGAATCGAACCCCAAAAACGAGGTTTTACTCCCTATTTATAAAAAAACATTGTCCTAAAATAAAAGGAATTCAAATAATGAAAGTTGCCCAAAAATGCGGTTTCAATCGATGACCCCCATAGACAGTTCGTCGATGAAATGATAAACCGTCGACTGCCTCCGTAAGTCTAGACTTAGCATCTTTTTTTGCCTTCAACTAGCATCTTCTCTGATCCAATCGACGGACCAATAACATGGTCCGTCGATTCACCTACGATCCATTGATGCTTCTCGTTGTTCCATACTTAGCTTTTCTTCAACATCGGGTACTGGGACATTTGGTGATCAGATCGACGATTTAACAGGTTGGTCCATCGATCAATTGACGGACCGTCGATCCTTCCATAGCCCCACACTTAATCAGAATTCCCCGAGTTACTTTTAGATGCCTCAACCTTCAATCGACAATCACCATCTACGGTCCGTCAAAATTACTACAAAAAGGCTCTAGACACAAACCAATCTTAAGGAAAAACCATTGAAATTACTGTGAAACCACGGTACATCAACACCCTCAACTTAAATTCGTTGTTTGTCCTCAAGCGACGCACTATGACTCAACACAACACTTTGTACAAAAGTATCATCTTTTAAGCTTTCACAATCACTTGGCTATCAATCCTAACTTTTTCGTTGCTTCAGTACATGTTTCTACTCTTAGGCTTTATAGTCTAACTCATGTGGATAAGACCATGACATAGACTCACCATGCAACGACACCTCTACTCTTTTGCCTCTCGCCAAGGTACCAACTTTTCGATATTGCAACTAGTGCCCCCACTTCAAAAGATATCCTCCTTTTTCGCACAGTGATTTTAACTTTGAGTATAAGGATCATTATTCAACACTCACTCTCAAAACAAATTCACACCTAGTTAGTACTTGTCGCCATAGGCTTTACCCTTATTTTCACTGCTTAAATTCACCACATTAGACTCTTAGGATCACGATAGGACTTTCTTGGCTTGTAACGTAGGCTCAGGGTCAGGTATGGTACATATGGGTATATTTTAATGGCTTTTTGCCCTACTTGACATTACGGCTAAGCATCCTACCTCTTTCATTATCTATCATGCCCTACTTTTTCTTTTCTTATCATATTTGCCTTGCTTTCTCCTTTGTTCTTTGTGGAAGTAACTGTTACTTCTTTTTGTTCAACACCATTTTTTTTTCTTTTTCATTCAATTGATCAAATTTTAGGGAGTCACTTTTTTGATCATTTTATTTCTTTTCTTTTTTTCCCACATTACTCTTTTCATACCCACTTTTTGGGTCATCACTCATAATAGCCACCCTCAACTTTTGGCGTTGCCATGAGTCGTGGTACACATTACCCACGGTTGGGTCACGGCCAAGAGAAGGTCAGTTTCTGCATTAGCCACCCTCAACTTATGCTTTTAGCTTAAGTTGAGGTGCACATGTCCAAGGAGGGACCAGGTCCAACACATTATGCCCAGGGAAGGTGAGTTGGTGAAGAAAAGAAAGGTCTATTATAGGCTCAAAATATTTGGATCAACAAGGGATGACGAGTTCATTTGGTTCACTTTATTTTAGGCTAGATATTTGCTAAGTTGAACAAGGGCCTATGATCATTTCCTATATGTCTAACACGGATTCCTTTTTGCATGACCAACCGGGCAAGTTCTAGCTAGGTACCAATAGTGGAACAATCAAATTTACTCACACTCTCTTGACACCTTGTTATCCTATCAGATTATCCAGAACCTAGTTTGAGTGTTAGATTGAGGGTCATGCAGTGGGTGCATCTCTATGTCATGATTAGAGCCAACACATTCAACATTTATTATACCTATTCATGCAAGCATTTTCTTAGAATTGGATATCATTCATGTTTAGCCATCATGTTTCCTATTACACTTTTATACTTTGTACAAGTTACGACACATGCCGGTTCAACAGTAAAGTAAACAGTCTCTTGGGGCAAAAAAACACAGGCAATAAAACCACCAAGAGAGGATCGTGAGTTGGGCTACTCAGACTTCACACTAACACTCACTTTCCAAATCCCACCCCAACAAAAGAAAACAATTGTCCCCAATGCATAAGAAATATAAAGACAGTGTGGTAGGTGAAGCAAACCTGAGGCGCATAGCGCCGATGATCAACAAGCAGGCGAGTCCAGTTTCCCAGAACCCGCACCCTCCGTAGTGACACCCTCAGTGGTGTCCACAGCAATATCTGCACCCTCAGTGTTGCTCCTCTCCACAGCCTCCAATCTGGAACTAGATGCCCCAACAGCCAACTCTCGAGCCCTCATCTGACGGGTCTCCTCCTCAATCACAGAGGCTCTCCTCGCACCCTCAAGATCTGTCCGCTCCTTCCTAGAACGGGCCTCATCACCCTCTGTGGTGCGGCTGGAACGGTGCCTCTTGGCACGCTCTCGTGGCTCAGGTGGCGGTGCAGTAGGGGCAGTGAATAGTGCAGCAAGCACTGTGTCCTCCGCTAGCTCGACTAGTGCAGTCTTGGGCTTGGGTCCCCTCATCTCCAGTATGCCATCAACATCTGCTTGCAGACTCGCCACAACCTCCTGAAGAGTAGTCAAATCAATTGTAGGGGCTAAGCGGGCAAGAACTTGCATTTCAAATACATCGAGGCGCTGGTGAACCGCCTGAATATTTCGCTCTGTCTGCTGAGCCACCTTCTTCTCAATCTGGTCCTCAGCCTCGGCAATGGATTTCTGCATCC
Organism: Solanum sitiens; assembly: GCA_016801875.1. Classification (NCBI taxonomy): domain Eukaryota; kingdom Viridiplantae; phylum Streptophyta; class Magnoliopsida; order Solanales; family Solanaceae; genus Solanum; species Solanum sitiens. Next base: position 355,682 of record JABWTJ010000681.1, read on the forward strand.
AAGGCTGGATATGATGCAACAAGGTGGACATCTGGGCCTCTAGCTTCTGTACCCGAGCTATCGAGACCAGTGTTGCAGACGGTGGAGTAGACCGGGTGGACCTGGGTGCTCTACTAGTGCCAGGGGCGGACTCGGCCAGTGTGGTATATGTGGGCTCTAAAGTGGCAGGATCAGCCCCTTGGGCTAACTTTATTGTATCCGCCAAGTTCTCACTCAGCGGCTGCAAATAAACTTTGGGCCCTCGCCGTGGTGCCGCCACATTGGCCTCATCCCGGATGAGACCGATATCAATAGTCCCATTCGGAGTACGGAGGGCATCACAGTCCCAAAATGAGCACTCCAGCCTCCTTGTATAACTAAAAAATCATACAGGTGAATGGGTAAGTAGTAGAGGTCTTAAAATCCCTCTCATGTATCACAAAGTCGCAATGTCGATCTCAAACCCCGGCTACCAATGCTGCTACCAGGACCGCTCTATTCCAAGTAAGGATGTTATCTGCTGCCATGGGGGATAGGCGGTGGCAGACTAATAACCAGAAGAACTTGGTTGCAAAGGTGAGGTTGGCCTTCTTGATAAGGCCTCTGGGGTCTAACACCCAGTCTACTCCCTCACCGTCAATGGACAGATATTGTGCAAGCCAGCTCTTGGTGGACTCTCTCTACTCTATGGTTCTGTGAAATTGGCCACTCTTTACCAAACCCCACCTGTAATCGAACTTTGGAGTAAGGGGCTCCCTCGTAGTACTAGTGGGCACACCGTACAGAAAGTGGTGGATGGCAGTAGGAGAAATGTCCACCCAACAGGCTCTAACCAAAACCTCTGTGAGTGGGTCGTATTTGGCAGGTCTCGCACGTCTATCCAAAGCACCTCTGAGAGTCGCCACGTATGATGCGTAAAACTCTCGCACAATCTCCTCACTGTATGAACCCACACTCCTAGCCATCCATCATGCCTGTGGCGGGTAAACAAGCCATGCACATTAGGGACTGTGTGCAGGCTCCTTATAAGAACTCTCCGCTCGACTTTCACAAACCGAGTCATCACCCCCTTATCATTCAGCAACTTCGCATCCATGTATACCTGATACTGGCTATCTATGCACTACCGTTTTGGCTCATCATGAATCAGTGCAGGGACATCATACTGGGGTGCCAAAACAGACTTTGAACTCTGGGCCTCATCATATGAGGCATGGTGGGCAGGCACCTCTGGGCGAGTGGCTCCAAGTGATCCGAAACCGTAGGCAGTGGCCTCATTTGACCCCTTAGAATGGGTCGACTCTGAACCAGAAGACAATTCAGATCCAGACGCTCCATCGGAACCCGAGGCATACCCAAATGGTGTGTTGGTCAGTGTGATCTCCTCATCAGACTGAAAGGCAGTGACTACGCGGAACACCACCTTCTTGGGGGTGCCCCGAGTGGCTCTAGCAGCTGGTGTAGGGGTCCGGGTGCCTGAGGGCACGTATTCAGGATCCCGCTCATCGTTGGACGTGCCAATCATTCAACGGAATTGTGCCACTGACTTGGACCTGCCCTTGGAATAGACGATGTCCTATTTGGGGGCCATATGTACCTGGAAAACAATTTGTTAGTCTCATACCAACCATATTACACAAACAAAACAATCAAAATAGAAACCTGAATCACACAACACAGTCCAGTGTAGAATTACAGTACTAGATGATGGGCACTATCGACGGTCCGTTGATAGTGTCCGTCGTTATAAAGTCTTGGGGATCTTCATTAGGATCTGACCCGATAAACGATGGAGGGTCCAAGTTAAGAAAATCACGTATCCGTGTTCCAGCTGATCTATCTACACCACTACCTGCAACTGGACCTTCTTGCCTTTGGCCATGACCAGCAACTATACGAGTCAATAATTGGACTGCATTCCTCAAATCTTGCTTTGTAGCATTAATTGGGGGTTCCTGAGGTTCATCTTCCCTCCTTAGTTCTTCAGGAGATGGAGGCGTCGGGGAAGTCTGCGATAGAGACTCATCTTGAGCCCCACTTTAAACAGCTTGACTTGGTGGTGGTTCGCTGGTCCCTTCTTGGGCAGCCACATCTACTCGTTTACCAGTACTTTTACTCCTTCTCGTAACCAGCATCTTTGCTACAATAAATAATTGAGAAATTAGATATGATTCACCTACAACACTGGTTCTATCGCACGATCTAAGAAATGAAAGAAATGAGACAACTCCTACATGTCCCATAGCCTCCTGCTCTGATACCACTTTTTGTCACGCCTCAAAACCCATTAAGACGGACAGGCACCCGATTCCCTAGAGGGCCGAGAGAACTAACCTGCAACCTGTTCTTACTATGCATATAACTATAACAATTGTGACAAGTTCACCTAGGATGCAGCGATACAAAACAACATAAGTAGGTCCAAAAGTTATATACAAGACTTGGCCGTTGATGCCACAACTCCTTAAGACACAACTGAACCCTGTACATACGTCTACAAAGCCTCTAAAAGATATAAGACTAGAGTAGGTCGGTACAGACCCCGCCTTACCCTTAACTATGATACAATACCAAAATAAATTTACCAAGGACTCAATAAAGCTCCGAATCAACTTGGAGCTCACCAAAGTAGCAGAGTGTCGTGTGCTCCTACTGAGGAGGTCTACTAGCTGGAGTACCTGTGCCTGCAACATGAAATGCAGCGTCCCTAATAAGAGATGTCAGTACGAAAAATGTACTGAATATGTAAGACAATAGGATATGTAATACGAGAGCTCAAATGAAATCAAGTAGCAACATATGAGTGCATAGATTAGGAGAGAAGACCACCTTTGCTTACTCTTGTGGGATCAAGTAAGGTACATTCTTTTCTTTACTTTTTTGTATGTTATAATTTTTGTTGGGCATGTGATACAAGTGACCAGCTGATCAGTGGTAGAAGAGGATGACCCATGCCAGGCGTATTAACCCCTGGGATGCGGTCCTCATAATTACACAACTTGGGATCGGCCCATGCTAGGCTTTCTCCCCTGAGCTGCCACCCTTCTATACCAATAGGGATCGGCCCATGCTAGGCTTTCGCCCCTAAGCTGCCACCCTTAATTATATAGATTTCTTCACTTAGATTTTTTAATCTTTGAGATTGTTTTTTATCAGTTCATAACTCTTTTGAGATGTTATTTTGGTGGTCATAATCATTTTTGAGATATGGAAGTACGGACCAGTAATAGAAGACATGAAAATAATACTTCAAGGAAATAACAATGACATAAGGAGCTATGTAACATCAACACATTACTTTAAGAGATTAATGACACAATTGACTTCAAACAACAAAGAGGAGGATTCACAGACATGTTTTTGCAATTACCATTTCTATACCAGCACATGGGGGATAACTAGACAAGTATAAAACAGTGAACAGATAATGAAGTAGTTCTATGCACTACGGAGAGGGGGGAAATATTGTTAGCTATTTGGAGATAGTACGCTGCCAATATGTTTCCTTTTCTAGGAATAGAACTTATGAGATTCACTTCATTGATATTAATTGCACGTTTCAGATTTCATGCCAAAGGGATATAGAATCGAATAGCCCTACATACCTTATCCTCGGACTGATATACTAGCACGATTCATCCTCCCCTAATTGGTTTTAATCTATAATTTAAGTCATGGTAAACTAAAATTAGCAGCTATCACACCGTGAGCCTTGTAAAACAGTAGCTAACTTTGACTGATAATGAGCCCATACAGCCCTTAACATAATGTGTATCACCACACCCTCATTCTCTGTCCATCACATACATTATACATCCTTTTCCCAAGACTAACATAGCTGCGCCAACAGTAATATACATAGAACAGCCCCAAGTATTCTTTATCATACAACCAAGTATTGAACTCACCACCCCCTTGAGTTCTTCATGAAAGCACACCACTAATTCCTCACTCAAACTCATACATAAGGAAGACAAAAATGGAGCAGTCACGTTACATCAATTTCTGCAACTTCACCTTATAACTTGAATTCTTTTAGAACTTCAGCTTCCCTTCACACTTAAACCAAAGAAGAAAGGTATTTTAATAACTAAGGAAGTGAGCAGTAGCTGCTGGAAATATTCTGTCTATGTAATTATATTAGAGCATGAATAACATGTTTTCCTAATCATCCATGGGAGAATTAAGCTAAATCCATGAGTTTTCACTTGAGGGTTTCTTCAAGAATCCTAGAAAACTTTAAGGCTGCTGGTTTAATCCTTAAGAGAAAAGAGAAAGAGAGAGAGAGAGAGAGAGAGAGAGAGAGCTGGAGTTAAATTTTATTTTTATGTGTTAAAATGGGTGAAGAATATCTGCTCATAGTGGATATGTATAGATCTTTATTGACCACAAAAATATCCTCTAGAATCTCCTTTTTTGGGGTCCATTTTCAGCCACTAATTGGTCAAGTAGGTGATGCACCTGCTTGTGCACATCAAGCAGCTCAAAAGGTCAAACCAGGTGATGCACCTTAGATGCTTTCACTTGGGTTTTATCCATATTGGGCCTTGGCAGATTTGGCTGCTGGGATTTCTTTCAGATTTTATTTTCATTTATTAGATTTGGGCTTCAAGTGACAGTCCTTTAATATAGGCCTAAATCTGGTCCATCAAACTTGGCCCTTTAACTATATTAAAGCTTAAGTAGGTGATGCAGCTGCTAGCTTAAATTAAGCCAAGCAAGCAGCTCAATTATTTTATTTCAATTTATGAATGTTAATCCCTTGTTCTTCAACTTAGCACTTAACTTTTAGCTCAATTTCCACCTTATTATATCTACTTAAATACTTTCCGTCAGAGTTAACTTGCAATACACATGCTGAAACATGCAAGGCGTTATATCACCTCTCCGAGCTAGTTTAAACCAACACTAACCATATAAGAAACATGATCCCTCACCTACACTATAATTCTATGTCAAGTATCACATGAATAGAACTAGCATATACATAATACAGGCCGTCACATCGACGGCCTGTATTATCAAGAAGGGTCAAAGCCCAATAATCAAGAGAACCAAGAACCATATATAAAGTGGCTTTCTAGTTTGTGCTTAAAATGGACAACTCCCATACATAAGACAAACTAAAAATCCATAGTCAAGATGGAAAATGATCTGAATCAAGAGGCATGCCAATAGTGACAAAGTCACAACCACAAGAAGGACAAAGTCCCAACAAGAATTCCAAGTGATCAAATAATCCCCACAACTGGGTGAGCTACACAAGAGTCTTTAACGTCTTAAACGACAACAACACAACAATGCAAAGTTACAAGAGGTAATCAACGTACAAATATAAACTTTCAGATATACCAGCTGGAAAAAATAGTACAAGTTTATACACAAACCTCAGTTCCTTAGACAAGAAATAGTCCAACACCACTTCAAGAGTTCAAACCGTAGACAAATCAACGTATGAAGGTCCTCAACTTGTTTACGAGTTTATACAACCTTCAAAATACGATTAAACAATTTATTTAATTCTTAGCACCTCAATAACGTCGAAGTAAAACAGGATAATCATCACAAGTATGTTTAGCCTTTAAAAATACAACTATGCTCAAAGAATAGTGATTCTGGCCAGCCTAATACCTCATATCGCAACATAGATTTCAAAAGGAAAAAGGAAAAACTGGACTTTATAACCTTCATTAAAGATGTAGGTACATATCTTGATCTTGAAAAAAAAAACAAGAATCACCACAAAATATATTTTGTGCAAAAAGATATATTCAAAATACTAACAGTTGAACATACAGAATTTTTAATTCCAGAAACTGGACAGAACTTGTCCTATGTTGCGTCCAATATTACGAATCCATAACAGCAAAATTATTGTTTTACTTAAGCATAAGAGTTGTATATTTAAAATATATCTTTTCAAATCATATTTATTCACTGTAAACTAAGTTGTATAAGACAAGATATGGTTAAAATAAAAAATACTAACCAGCTAAGAAACAGATTTTTCATCACTTACCAAAAAGAAGTGTGTCTTGAATTCTAGCCAAAAGGGCTTAGTGTTTCTCTTAATTTTGAAGATCAACTAGTTAGATAGTGTCCTAAGGTTCCTATTCTTCAAGTGAGACGCAAATCACAAGCGGAGGTGTGAAATATAAAGCTACACAATTGATCCTCATCGCATGGACAGATGTCACCAAAAGGTGCTGCCCATATAATTATGTGCTGCCCAAAATGCATACATATACACCTATATGTATATAGTATATGCCAATACTTCCAATATATTCGTAATTCCAATTAGTCAATTTACATAAATACCCCCATATAATACCTTAATTTACGCTAACACTTAAGCAAGGTTGTAGGTATAGCAAAACTTCAAGTCACCAAAATGAGAATAAAACATATTATAGTAATTAAGCGATGATGTATCGACATGCAAATCTTTGTAAAGTATTTTAGGGGTGTTACAACTCTTCCCCCTTAAATAAATTTTGTCACGAAATTTACCTTAGACTAGTCCCGAAACAAGTGTGGATATTGTGTCCTCGTGTCTTCTTCTCTCTCCCATGTAGCTTCTTTTCCGGAATGATTCCTCCAAAGTACCTTTACTAAGGGTATTCTCTTGTTCATTAGTTACTTTAGTTCCCGATCTTGAACTAGGATCGGTTCTTCATTATACGTCAAGTCAGGATTAAACTCAATAGATTCAGTTTAATAACATGAGATGGATCAGAACGGTATCTTCTGAGCATAGAAACGTGGAAGACATTATGGATCTTGTCAAACTCAGGTGGTAAAGCCATTTTATATTCAACTGGTCCAATCTGTTCAAGTATCTCATAAGGTTCAATAAATCGGGGACTAAGTTTTCCTTTTTGGCCAAATCTCATAATCTTTTTCCTTGGAGAAACTTTTAAGAATACTTTATCTACAACTTGATATTCAATATCACATCTGTTTAGATGATTGTACGACTTTTGTCTATCCGAAGAAATCTTTAAACGACCTTGATAATTTTTATCTTGTTGTAAGACCCCGAAAATGACTTAGGTTATCTAGAGCCTAACATATTGGTAATGGTGGTCTAAGGTCCTAATATGGTCTACTATATGGTTTAGAGGCAGTAGCTAAGAGTTTAGGTGCATTGGAAGTCAAACGTCAAAGGACGACTAAGACTTTCGACGACTAAGCCAACTATGTGCCTCGTATGTGGTTCTATGTGTTTATGTGTGATTCATGAGGTTGTAAGGTTCTTAAATGAGTTTAAATGGTGTATAAACTCAGTGTGTCAAGTTTCGTGAAGTTTGGAGGTCAAACGTCTAAGAACGTTCATGAAGTTCGAAAGATATACCTTGAAATGACCTTGTGTGTCTAGGCATGTTTCGTCGAGTTTTACGTGTTTGTTTTGGATGAAATTCATGTGAAAGGTGTTAAACTCGTATACACCATGTTTGGGTTTTAAACGTCCGGGCAAACATCCCCAAGGATCGTCGAAGTGTCAATGAGGAAGGACCCATGTTGGTGGCCAAAACTGCCAAAAGGCAGTCCACCTACAGAAGGCAATCGACGGCCAGTGGCCTGGTCGACGCCCCGTAGGTGGTGGGCATCGTTGGAGCCTTAGCATAGGAAGACAAGCTTCCATTTTCCAGTCTCTGACCCAATCGACGGTGGACAGCACGGTCCGTAAGTGGACTGACGCCCCGTCGATGGGTCAGTCGTCTGTGAGCCTGTGCCTGCGTGCAGCTCACTGTTAAGTTAAGGGGTGATGTTGTAATTTCACCCCACTTCCAAATAGATGTATTGGAGGTTTATTAAGAGTCTTTTGGGTATTTTAAGCATGTATATAAGTGTTTAACACTTAGAAGATTTCATTTTTCAAAATCAAAACCCCAAAATACCTTAGAAATTCCCCAAGACTCCATTGAAGTCCAAAATCAAGGAAGAGCTTGGTGTGACGTTTTGAGTGGAGATTCTTCATCAAAGTGAAGATTTAGCTTCATTGAGGTATGAATTTTGATCCTTGAAACTCGTTTCACCAAGGAGCCCAACTTCCAAAGATGTTTTCAAAGTTTTCAAAAGGTAAATTGTCCAATTTCATGATTCTACCATGGGTTCTTGCATTAATGGTTTTATAACGTCTATTATGGATTAGATTGATGTTTTATTGATGATTTTAACCTAAATTACCTATGAACCCATGAAGTTGATGAACCTAAGATTTTGACTAAATTATGGGCTACTTGATATTGGCTTAATATTGATGATTTCATGTGTAGTTTCTTATGGGCTTTCTATTGATGTAAGAATTGTATCCAATTGTTATCAAATTGGTATTGGATTTTTGAACCAATATTGAATTGGGTTAGATTTCATTGATTTCTATAATTGTGTTTTGAATTGGTGTTCATGGCCTAAGGGCCTTATGATGTTGAATTGGGTGATTTGGTATTGACTTGAAGTGTTGATGATGAAGTGGTGGTACGCTGCCCTATTTCTTCTTATTCAATGTTAATTATACTTCAATTATGTATTATTGGTTTGGTCCACCTTTGGTGGCGGTGCTATTTGAATTGATGTGGCCTTGTCGACGTTATTTTGAGTACATTGATGATCATGGACTTGTCGGCACTACCTGAACTTATGTGGCTATTTGTGTAGTTGATTTGATGATGTATAATCCTATCTACCTATATGTGAAAGTATGTGTTAGACTATTGATACTATTTAGTTAATTATGTTATGCTTTGACTATGTGTTAATTATGTAGTCTTAGAGTTGGATCATGGTTGTCCTTAATTTGGCTATATGAGTATAAAATGGTTATATTGATAATGTTAAGGTAATGAATAGATTGACTTAATAAGGTTAAGGGTCATGTTTAAGGGTCTAAATAAAGATAGTCTATATGTGTTACAATGGAACTATGTTGTGTCTTGTTTAGGTAGACTTGTGTCCCTTACTTGATGCTTATATGAATATGTGATGTCTTGACTTAGGAACCTAAAGGGTCTTAGTCTTGAATAAATGAATATAGGTGAGACCTTGAATGATAATAAAAGGGTCATTTATGTGAAACCTTGAACCAAGTGGTAAAGTTATGAATTGTGAAGTAGTAAGCCGTAATGGTATCCTTCATGTAATGAGTGATGGACTTAAGGTTGATTGACTGGAACGGCATCATATCATACCTTAGGAAAGTCGCGATGAGCTTCTTGTCGCCATTGTGAGATAGCCCTAATGGACCTTGCTTTGGTAGGGTAAGTGTGATTGGGTCATGAACTTGATATGGGACCCATTTGTATGAACCTTAATAGAATTGATCTATGAGAACTAAGGCTAGCACCGAGTGAGTATGGTTAAGGGAAGTAGTTCTAGTTAAGTATGAGACTAGAATACAAAGTACGCCTTTCATAGTCCTTAACCATGTGCCTACATGGGATCTCTATGTTCTACCATTGGCAAGTAGAACACCTCATCGAAGTAGGATAGAACTTCGGATTCCATGCTTTGCTACCATGGTCTATGTCGATTATTGCCTATTCTCATCATATGGGATACCTATTAGCATTTGAGAAATTCTATGAAGTTTAGGTGGTGGTACGGGACGCTACTTAGACATTGCACAATAGGCTTTGAAGATGTTAATGAGAGTCCCTAGGTCTTGTATAAGACCATTATTTGAATGTCCTTTACGTGATGTATGTCTCTTAAATGAAATAATGAACTAATGACTTAATGATAATGAACATGTAAATGGATAAGTACCTAATCCAAAGTGACTTAAGGATTCCTTAGTTAAAATGTGAAGAGGGCATAAAGGATGATGTCATCATGTCTTATCTTTGGAAGTCTTGAGAATGACTCTAGTTAGGGAAGTTGTTTGATATGTTTGACATGATCTAAACCTAGGAAGTCTTAAGGATTATTTAGGTAGCCTTGAAGTGAATGTATGGGCGTTCTCTTCTAAGAGTTCTTGAGTAAGTCTTTTGATAGCCTTGGTAGGGGAGATTGTCATATCTTGTATGTCTTGTATGTTGATGTATTGTAGGTGTGTATGTGTCTCATTATGAGCAATCTTGAGGATCGTTTAGGCACATCTAGAGAGGGTGTATGGGTGGTCTCTCTTTGTGTGACTTAAGTGAATCTTAGGATGGCTTTAGTGAGAAGACTACATACTAAAATATGTTTTAAAAGGAAGGCTAGGACTTCAGTGTAACACTGAATGGAATTCAGTGTACAGTGAAGTGATCCATTGTAAAGTGAGCTCTAAATTTATGATTTTGGTTTAAGTGTTTTTTTATATGATTCTAAGTTGCTAAATGTTATTCTTATGATGATATTATGATGCTTTAAAGAAAAGATGCATATTTCCAATAAAGTCCATTTTCATGATTTTATGCATAATGCCATACTTAGTACATGTGGTTGTACTAATTCCATGCTTTATTTTCTATCTATAGTTCTTGGTAGGTGAAGAGCTTTGGGAAGAAGACTTGGACAAGGAGATCGTTCAAGAAGAGTTGAAGTATGTCCTCACTTGACTCGAGGGCATATATGTTATTTTATGTTTCTTCTAGAGAAGTTTTGTAATAGACTATATAGTAGTATGTTTTAAATTCGTATGGACTGTGACCCAAGTATTGTCGTGTCTTAAGATGATGATCGAAACTTAGTATTTTCCTATTTCCATCTATGAAAGAGTTTATGACTTCTATATTGTTTTACGAAAAGTTTTAATTTCGCACTTGACTTTTCGTTATGTATATGCGATGAATGATATGATAGGCTTGTATAAGACCTCTCAGAGGTCGAATACGCCGGTCGCAATCCAAGATTGTACCCTAACTTCTAGGGTGTGGTTTCGGGATGTGACAAAGCTTGGTATCAGAGCATGAGGTTAATGAAAGTAGCCTTAGGTATCAAAAAGTCTTGAAAAGTCACGTCTAGTAGAGTCTCCACCAGCTCTGTGAGTCGCAACACATCTATGGGCAAGAGTCTATAGGACGATAGTATTTCCCTTCATTTATAATCCTATGTCGTGCGGTAGAGTAATGTTATGAGTATCCTTCTAAATGTATTTTTCCTTGTGTTTCTAGGAGATGAATACTAGAAGGATGGCCGCTAGAATGGAAGAGGGAAGGGTTGATAAGGAAGTTCCTCCTCATGTCGAGCAAGTGCTTCATAATGGGCAAGGTGTCCAAGGTGCTCAAGGTGCTCAAGTGCCTCCTCAAGGTGATCATGCCACTAATGTGGGAGGAGTTAATGACGTACCGGAGTTGACTAATCGGGAGATTAGAGAGGCTTTGCTTTCTTTAGCCTGAGCCGTGACTACTCAAGCTAACTTGAACATGGTGCCTAGGGTTAATGTTATTGAAGAGACTATGTCATCTAGGTTGAGAGACTTTGTGAGGTTGAATCCTCCAATCTTTCTTGGCTCAAAGGTGAATGAGGATCCCCAAGAATTTCTTGATGGTGTGTACAAAGTTTTGAGTGCAATGGGGGTTACATTTAGGGAGAAGGTGGAGTTGGCTTTTTATCAATTGAGAGATGTGTCTCAAATTCGGTACACTCAATGGAAAGACAATAGGCCAAATGAGTTGGGTCCTATTGAGTGGGAAGAATTCAAGGAGGCATTTCTTGGTAAGTACTTTCCCCGTGAGAGGAGGGAAGTGAAAGTAGAGGAGTTTGTCAATCTCAAGCAAGGCAATATGAGTGTTGAGGAATACTCTTTGAAATTCTCAACTTTGTCTAGGTATGCACCTTCCCTAGTGTCTAAACCAAGGGATGAAATGAGTCTCTTTGTGATGCGTGTAGCCGACTAAGTGAGGGAGGAATGTCGTACGGCTATGTTGCATGATGATATGACTTTGGCTAGAATCATGGTGTATGCACAATCAATTGAAGAGTCTAAACTAAGGAGGATGTCAAGGAACTTGAAAAGGAGTGTTGCTAGTGATCAAGTGCAACCTAGGTTCAAAAAGAGGGCTCAAACTCAAGGAGAATCTAGGGGTGCTAAGTTCAAGGTTGAGAAAGGAGGTAGTTCCAAGGATGGCAAACCTACATGTGCCACTTGTGGTAAGAAACATCTTGGTGAGTGTCTATTGGGTACCGATAGTTGGTTTGGATGTGGAAAATATGGGCACAAAGTGAGAGATTGTCCAAACATTGCTTCTAGGAAGGAGGGTAAGAAGGTTGAGCCTAGTGTTCTAAAGGAAGATGCTCCAACTAGGAGGCGTTTCTATGCACTCCGGACTAGAGGTGAGAAGCCGGATGAGAGTGATGATGACATTGGTAAGTTCTTGTTTCTCTCATTTAGTATGACTTCCTTCTATGTGGGGGAGTATGGTTAGAAGTTGTGCTAGAAGTTGTTGCATGTGCATGATGTTTAGGAGTTTGGTTGAAATTGAATTTCATTAACTTCTTTCATTGTGTGTGTTATTGCGTTATGAGCATATTGTAAAAGGTGTTTATATGATGTTACCTTTCATATTAGCATGTCTATATCATGAATTGCTTAAGATTGCATTTTTAAAAAAATTTGCTAAAAATCAATGTAGCACTGTACACTGTTCACTGTAATATTTTTCGGAAATTAACTAATTGATTCTTTGGTCTAAAATTATTGTTATGTGGTTAGAACTGATTTGTATGAGTATATTAATGAATATAAAATGAGTTTTTTCTATTTTGAAAGAAGCGTATGAGTTTTGTAGCATAATGAGTTATAGAATTGTATTCTAGTTTATTGTTGTGTTGTGAATGTCTTGAACTTGTAAAACTGATGTTTCTCCTTGATTGTGAGTTATATGGTTTGATTATGTCACGCCTCAAAACCCATTTAGACGGACAGGCACTCGATGCCCTAAAGGCTTGAGAGAACCAACCTGTAACCTGTTCTTACTATGCATATAACTATCACAATTGTGACAAATTCAAAAGTTATATACATGAATTGGCCGTTGAGGCCACAAATCCTTAAGACACAACTGAACCATGTACATACGTCTACAAAGACTCTAAAAGATAGAAGACTGGAGTAGGTCGGGACAGACCCCGCCTTACCCTTAACTACGATACAATACCAAAATAAATTTACCAAGGACTCAATAAATCTCCGAATCAACTTGGAGCTCACCAAAAGTAGCAGAGTTTCGTGTGCTCATACTGAGGAGGTCTACTAGCTGGAGTACCTGTGCCTACAGCATGAAATATAGCGTCCCCAATAAGGGACGTCATTACGAAAAATGTACTGAATATGTAAGGCAATAGCATATGTAATACGAGAGCTCAAATGAAATCAAGTAGCAACATATGAGTGCATAGATTAGGAGAGAAGACTACCTTTATTTACTCTAGTGACAACATGTAAGTTACTTTCTTTCCTTTACTTTTCTGTATGTTATAATCTTTGTAGGGTATGTTATGCAAGTGACCAACTGATCAGTGGTAGAAGAGGATGACCCATGCTAGGCATATTAACCCCTGGGATGTGGTCCTCATAATTACACAATTTAGGATCGGTCCATGCTAGGCTTTCGCCCCTTAGCTGCCACCCTTCTATACCAATAGGGATCAACCCATGCTAGGCTCTCGCCCCTGGGCTGCCACCCACAATTATACAAATTTCTTCACTTAGATTCTTTAATCTTTGAGATTGCTGTTTATTAGTTCAGAATTCTTTTGGGCAAATTGTTCTTTGGATAATCATAACACTTTTGAGATGTTGTTTTGGTGGTCATAATCATCTTGGAGATATGGAAATACGGACCAGTAGTAGAAGACATGAAAAATAATACTTTGAGGCAGTAACAATGACATAAGGAGATATTTAACATCAACACATTACTTTAAGAGCTTAATGGCACAATTGACTTCAATTGACTAGGAGAGGGGTTCACCAAACTTTCTTTTGCAAATACCATTTCTATAACAGCACAAGGGGGATAATTACACAAGTATAGAGTAGTGATCATATAATGAAGTAGTTCTATGTACTTAGGATGGGGGGGGAGGGATATAATTAGCTATTTGGAGTCAATACACTGCTATTGTTTCTTTTACAAGGAATAGAACTTAGGAGATTCACTTCATTAATATTAATCACAGGTGTCAGATTTCATGCCAAGGAATATGGAATCGAGTAGCCTTACATACCTTATTTTCTGACCAATACCACTATCACGATTCAGCCTTCCTTTTTGGGTGCTAATTTACAACATAAGTCATTATTAAGCTAACGTCAGCAGCTAATCACATTAAGGCCCTCGAAAACAGTAGCTAAAATATTTGACGGAAAGCAGGCCCATACAACCCTAAAACAAACGGTGAACCACCACACCCTTCATCTACACATTAATACAACTTCATCCATCCTCTCCCAAGATACCCAAGCTGCCCTCAACAACAATATTCACAAGGCAGCCACTATCAATCTCAAATCTTTCGGCATAATAGGAGAATATTGACTCAAGGATTTATCACAATCCATGAATTCTTGATAAATATATACAAAATTCTCCACTCCAAACATGTATTCAAAGAGAGGAAAACAAATGGGTTGTTGTCTTACCTTAATTCTGGAAATTTGTCCTCTAAACTTGTACTTCAAGAATTCAAACTCTCCTTCAAACTTTTACTTAAAAATGAAACAGTACTCAAGAACCCTAAGGTGTTTTAGGGCTGCTTATTGAAGCCAAGAGACACCAAGAAATGAACTTAAGGAATCTGAAAATTTTGCAAGTTTAAATGGAGAAAAAGACTTGATCTTTATCCTTATAAAAGGGAGGTGCTATGGCCAACTTTCTTGGCCAATTTTGGGCCATATATTGTCAAGTAGGTGACCCACCTACTTGGCCTTTTAACTTGGGCCTTTTTGGACTTAAGATTATTGAGCCTTGGCTGTCCATTTTCCCTTTGTTCTTTTATTCAACTTGGGTCAGATTAATGCAAGTAGGTGGTACACACTTGGCCCAATTACATGGTTAAAAAAAGTCTTAGTAGGTGTTGCACCTACTTAGTTTCACCTGGGCTTTATCCATAATGGGCCAATTGGCAGATTTGGCTGTTGGGCTTTCATTCATTCACATTTTTTTTATTTAATAGGTTTGGGCTTCAAATGAGCCCACTAATATAAGCCTAAATCTGTTCCATCAAACTTGAGCCCCTTAACTATATTATAGATCAAGTAGGTGATGCAGCTGCTAGCTCAATTAAGCCAAGCAAGTAGCTTAATTATTTTATTTCAATTTTCTGAATGTTAATCCCTTTTCTTCAACTTAGCACTTAACTTTCAACTTTAAGCTCAATTACCACCTTACTATATTTACTTAAATACTTTCCATCGGAGTTAACTTGCAATACATATGCTGAAACATGCAAGGCATTACATCACCTTCCGAGCTAGTTTAAACCAACACTAATTTGTAGTGAATTGAGCTCCTCTATCAGATATTATAGAGATTGGCAGTCCATGTAGTCGAACTATCTCTTTAATGTACAACCTCGCATACTCTTCTGCTGTATATGTATTCTTCACCGGCAAGAAGTGTGCTGCTTTGGTAAGTCTGTCAACTATTATCCATATGGAGTCAAACTTCCGGAATGAATGAGGCAAACCAGTGACAAAATCCATGTTGATCATGTCCCATTTACAAATTGGAAGTTCTATACGCTGCATGTAACCTCCGGGCTTTTGGTGTTCTACTTTTACCTGTTGACAATTTGGACACTAAGCCACGAATTCTGCAATGTTCTTCTTCATGTCCCCCCACTAATAAATTTCTTTCAAGTATGATACATTTTAGTTGAGCCCGGATGAACAGAGTATCTTGAATTACGTGCTTCCATCATGATCCTCTTTCTTATTTCATCTATATTAGGTACACATAATTTGTTTTGACATCGAAGTACTCCGTCTTGCTTAAGCTCAAATGCCTTTGTCATACCATTTAGTACATTCTCTTTAAGTTGTAAAAGAATTATATCAGTGTACTACTTCTCTTTCACTTCCACTACTAATGAGGATTCTGCCGCATTTTGCATAATAGCCCCTTCGTGTTGAGATTCAAGAAGGCGAACGCCCAAGTTCGCTAGTTGGGACAGATCCTTAGTCATTCCTTGTCTTTCCACAAACTTCCCATAAGTGCTTGCCATTATTTTACGGCTTAAAGCACCAGCTACTACATTAGCTTTACCGGGATGATATAAGATGTCAATGTCATAATCTTTTAATAGCTCAAGCCACCTTCGCTGCCTCAGATTTAAGTCCTTTTGCTTAAAGATATATTGCAAGCTTTTGTGATCAGTGTATATGTCAACATGAACTCCATACAAGTAGTGGCGCCATATCTTCAAAGAATACACAACTGCTGCTAGCTCTAGATCATGGGTTGAATAATTTTTCTCATGTGGCCGCAGCTGCCTTGAGCCATAAGCTACAACTTTACCATGCTGCATCAATACACAACCTAAGCCCACTCCCGAAGCATCACAATACACTGCATAGCCTTCCGTACCTTCTGGAAGTACCAATACAGGTGTAGAAGTTAATTTACTCTTCAGCTCTTGAAAGCTTCTTTCACACTCATCACTCCACTGAAACTTGATTTCTTTGTGTGTTAGCTTTGTTAAGGGTGCAGCAATGGAAAAGAATCATTCAACGAACCTTCTGTAATAACCTGTCAATCCAAGAAAACTACGGATCTCCGTAGGCATTTTTCACGGCTTCTATCTTCTGGTTATCAACCCTTATTCCTTCATCGAATACAATATGACCTAGGAATGCCACAGATTTCAACCAGAACTCACATTTAGAGAACTTTGCATACAATTTACGATCAAGGAGAATTCATAAAACCTGCCGCAAGTGGTTAGCATGATCCTCTTCTGATCTTGAATACACCAAAATGTCATCTATGAATACTATCACGAACACATCTAAAAATGGCTTGAACACTCTATTCATCAAATCCATAAAAGTTGCTGGTGCATTTGTTAGACCGAATGACATGACTAAGAACTCAAAATGACCATACCGTGTTCGGAAAGCTTGCTTGGGTATATCTTTGTCCTTGACCCTCACTTGGTGATAACCTGACCTCAGGTCGATCTTTGAAAAACACCTAGCACCTTGTAACTGATCAAACAAATCATCAATTCTAGGGAGGGGATATTTTTTCTTAATCATTACCTTATTCAACTGCCGGTAGTCGATACACATTCTTAACGAGCTATTCGTTTTGCGTACACATAAAACTGGTGCTCCCCATGGGGACACACTAGACCTTATGAATCCTTTTTCTAATAAGTCTTGTAATTGCTCCTTCAACTCCCGTAATTCTGCCGGAGCCATTCTATATGGAGGAATTGAGATAGGTTGAGTATCTAGAAGCACATCAATAAACTCTACTTCTCGTTCTGGAGGCAAACCTGAAAGATCTTCAGGAAACACATCTGTAAATTCATTTACCACCGGAATGGATGAGGGGTTGGTGGCTCCGCATCTACATTTTTCACTCTAACCAGATGGCATATGTATCCTTTGGAAATCATCTTCTTTGCCTTAAGATAAGAAATAAATTTACCTCTTGGCACCCCAATATTACCTTTCCATTCGAGGACTACCTCTTTTGGAAACTGGAAATGCACTATCTTAGTTCGGCAATCTACCGTGGCATTACAAGAAGCTAACCAATGCATACCCATTATAAGATCAAAATCTACCATGTCTAGCTCAACAAGGTCAGCCAATGTATCGCGATCACAAACAGTTACAATGCAAATACGATAAACTCTTCTAGCTATAATAGACTCACCAATCGGTGTAGACACTTCAAATGGCTTCACTAATAATTCTGTTGTTCTTTTGAACTTTCCAGCAATCAATGGTGTAACATATGATAGTGTAGACCCCGGATCAATTAATGCATATACAATATGTGAAAATATGGACAATGTACCTGTAACCACATCCGGCGAGGCTTCTGAATTTTGTCAATCCCCTAGTGCATATGTGCGATTCTGACCTCCACTAGAACTAGCAGCTCCCCTGGCTCCTCTACCACGACCTGTAGGCATCTGTAGTCCCCTACCGAAAGAAGGTGTTGATGAGTTTGATGCAACAACTGATCTAGTTGGCTGTGCAACGCCCCATGCCCTTATGAGGGTAGTTTCTCATCATATGCCCTGGTGTGGCACACCAAAAACAAACATTTGTCCTAAACCTGCTTGCACCTAGATGATTCCTCCCACACTGTTTACATGGCTGTCGAGGAGACCTTGATTGGCTCGTACTTCCTTGCTCTTGATGACCCACTATTTGTGAGCCTTGTCTTTCACTTCTTTGCCCAAACTGATTGACCCTAAACCCCTAAAACTGTGGTGGAGCACTAGCTGTAGAGTAGAAAGATGATGGCCTAGGTGGTCTGTTAGAGAACCGAGGCCTAAACTAACCTTGGGATGGTGCAAACTGCCCCATGGATCTGGCCCTCTTAGAATGCCCTGTTTCCGACTCTTGTGTCCTTCTTCTTTGCCTTTAATCCTCCAACTTTTGCGCAAAGGCCTGCATCCATGCTATATCCATATCTTTATTCAATGAAGCAATGGTACAGTCTCTAACTAAATATGAGTCTAATCTATCCACATATCGATGAACTCTATCCTCCATGGTAGCTACTACATTAGGAGCATATCTGGCCAAGGAATTGAATTTAAGACTGTACTCTCTCACGCTCATACTTCCTTGGTGGAGATTTAAGAACTGATCTGCATGGGCCTCTCGGATCTCCAATGGATGATAACGGTCAAGGAATGCCTTTTTGAACTCTTTCCACGTAGCTGAAGGTGCATCCGTTCCCCTATATTGCTTCCAAGCTTCATACCACAATATAGGTACACCCTTTAATCTATATGCTGCTAGCTCAAGTGCTTCTTTACCACTTACATGCATAGTATCCAAAGTTCGTTTGATCTGATCTATAAAGTCTTGCGGATCTTCATTAGGATCTGACCCGGTGAATGATGGACGGTCCAAGTTAAGAAAATCACGTATCCGTGTTCCCGCTGATCTATCTACACCACTAGTACCTGCAACTGGACCTTCTTGTCTTTTGTCCATGACCAGAAAATATACGAGTCAATAATTGGACTGCATTCTTCAAATCTTGCTCGGTATCATTAATTGGGGGTTCCTGAGGTTCATCTTCCCTCCTTAGTTCTTCAAGAGATGGAGACATTGGGGAAGTCTGCGATAGAGACTCATCTTGAGCCCCACTTTGAACAGCTTGACTTGGTGGTGGTTGGCTGGTCCCTTCTTGGGCAGCCACATCTACTCGCTTACTAGTACTTTTACTCCTTCTCGTAACCGGCATCTTTGCTATCATAAAACAGTTTAGAAATTAGATATGATTCACCTACAATATTGGTTCTATCGCACGATCTACGAAATGAAATAAATGAGACAAGTCCTACATGTCCCGTAGCCTCCTGTTTATAGATGTGGTGCACGACATATCCATAAGCAAGATTCTACACAGACACGGCTTTGTAGACTCCCTAGGATGACCTGCTCTGATACCACTTTTGTCATGCCTCAAAACCCATTAAGACGGCCAGGCACTCGATGCCCTAAAGGCTCGAGAGAACCAACCTGTAACCTGTTCTTACTATGCATATAACTATAACAATTGTGACAAGTTCACCTAGGATGCAGCGATGCAAACTAACATAAGTAGATCCAAAAGTTATATACAAGATTTGGCCATTGAGGCCACAACTCCTTAAGACACAACTGAACCATGTACATACGTCTACAAAGCCTCTAAGATATAGAAGACTAGAGTAGGTCAACACAGACCCCGCCTTACCCTTAACTACAATCAATACCAAAATGAATTTACCAAGGACTCAATAAAGCTCCGAATCAACTTGGAGCTCACCAAAAGTAGCAGTGTGTCGTGTGCTCCTACTAAGGAGGTCTACTAGCTGGAGTACTTGTGCCTGCAGCATGAAATGCAGCGTCCCCAATAAGGGACGTCAGTATGAAAAATGTACTGAATATATAAGGCAATAGCATATGTAATACGAGAGCTCAAATGAAATCAAGTAGCAACATATAAGTGCATAGATTAGGAGAGAAGACCATCTTTATTTACTCTAGTGAGATCATGTAAGTTACATTCTTTCCTTTACTTTTCTGTACGTTATAATCTTTGTAGGGTATGTGATGCAAGTGACCAGTTGATCAGTGGTAGAAGAGGATGACCCATGCTAGGCATATTAAACCCAGGGATGCGGTCCTCATAATTACACAATTTGGGATCAGCCCATGCTAGGCTTTAGCCCCTGAGCTGCCACCCTTCTATACCAATAGGGATCAACCCATGCTAGGCTCTCGCCCCTAGGTTGCCACCCGCAATTACACAAATTTCTTCACTTAGATTCTTTAATCTTTGAGATTGTTGTTTATTAGTTCAGAACTCTTTTGGCATTGTTCTTTGGATAATCGTAACACTTTTGAGATGTTGTTTTGGTGGTCATAATCATCTTGGATATATCGAAATATGGACCAGTAGTAGAAGACATGAAAAATAATACTTTGAGGCTGTAACAATGACATAAGTAGCTATTTAACATCAACACATTACTTTAAGAGCTTAATGTCACAATTGACTTCAATTGACTAGGAGAGGGATTCACCAAACTTTCTTTTGTAAATACCATTTCTATAACCGCACAAGGGGAATAATTACACAAGTATAGAGTAGTGAACATATAATGAAGTAGTTCTATGTACTTAGGATGGGGGGGAGGGATATAATTAGCTATTTGGAGTCAATACACTGCTATTGTTTCTTTTACTAGGAATAGAACTTAGGAGATTCACTTCATTGATATTAATCACAGGTGTCAAATTTCATGCCAAGGAATATGGAATCGAGTAGCCTTACATACCTTATTTTCTGACCAATACCACTATCACGATTCAGCCTTCCTTTTTGGGTGCTAATCTACAACATAAGTCATGATTAAGCTAATGTCAGCAGCTAATCACATTAAGGCCCTCGAAAACAGTAGCTAAAATATTTGACGGAAAGTAGGCCCATACAACCCTTACATAAATGGTGAACCACCACACCCTTCCTCTACACATTAATACAACTTCATACATCCTCTTCCAAGATACCCAAGCTGCCCTCAACAACAATATTCATAAGGCAGCCATTATTAATCTCAAATCTTTCAGCATAATAGGAGAATATTGACTCAAGGATTTATCACAATCCATGAATTCTTGATAAATATATACAAAATTCTCCACTCCAAACATGTATTCAAAGAGAGGAAAACAAATGGGTTGTAGTATTACCTTAATTCTGGAAATTTATCCTCTAAACTTGTACTTCAAGAATTCAAACTCTCCTTCAAACTTTTACTTGAAAATGAAACAGTACTCAAGAACCCTAAGGTGTTTTAGGGCGGCTTATTGAAGCCAAGAGACACCAAGAAAGAAACTTAAGGAATCTGAAAAATTTGCAAGTTTAAAATGGAGAAAAACACTTGATCTTTATCCTTTTAAAAGGGAGGTGCTATGGCCGACTTTCTTGGCCAATTTTGGGCCATATATTGTCAAGTAGGTGACCCACCTACTTGGCCTTTTAACTTGGGCCTTTTTGTACTTAAGATTATTGGGCCTTGGCTGTCCATTTTCCCTTTGTTCTTTTATTCAACTTGGGCCAGATTAATGCAAGTAGGTGGTACACACTTGGCCCAACCACATGGTAAAAAAAGTCTTAGTAGGTGATGCACCTACTTAGTTTCACCTGGGTTTTATCCATAATGGGTCAATTGGCAGATTTGGCTGCTGGGCTTTCTTTCATTCACATTTTTTTATTTAATAGGTTTGGGCTTCAAATGAGCCCATTAATATAAGCCTAAATCTGGTCCATCAAACTTGGGCCATTTAACTATATTATAGCTCCAGTAGATGATGTATCTGCTAGCTCAATTAAGCCAAGCAAGCAGCTCAATTATTTTATTTCAATTTCTGAATGTTAATCCCTTTTCTTCAACTTATCACTTAACTTTCAACTTTAAGCTCAATTACCACCTTACTATATTTACTTAAATACTTTCCATCAGAGTTAACTTGCAATACATATGCTGAAACATGCAAGGCATTACATCACCTTCCGAGCTAGTTTAAACCAACACTAATCATATAAGAAACATGATCCCTCACCTACACTATAAGTCTATGTCAAGTATAACATAAATAGAACTAGCATATACATAATACATGTCGTTACAGATTATGTGCTGTTGAGTTGATTCTCTAATCTTGGAAATGTTCGGAGAGTGGCAAGTGTCATTCGAGGACGAATGTTGTCCAAGTGGGGGAGAATGTAAGACCCCGAAAATGACTTAGGTTATCTAGAGCCTAACATGTTGGTAATCGTGTTCTAAGGTCCTAATGTGATCTATTATATGGTTTAGAGGCAGTAGCTAAGAGTTTAGGTGCATTGGAAGTCAAACGTCAAAGGACGACTAAGACGTTCGATGACTAAGTCACCTATGTGCCTCGTATGTGGTTCTATGTGTTTATGTGTGATTAATGAGGTTGTAAGGTTCTTAAATGAGTTTAAATGGTTTACAAAGTCAGTGTGTCAAGTTTCGTGAAGTTTGGAGGTCAAACATCCAAGAACGTTCATGAAGTTTGAAAGATATGCCTTGAAATAACCTTGTGTGTCTAGGCATGTTTCGTCGAGATTTACGGGTTCGTTTTGGATGAAATTCATGTGAGAGGTTTTAAACTTGTATACGGTCATGTTTGGGTTGGAAACGTCCGGGTAAACATCACCAAGGATCGTCCAAGGGTCCTTGAGGAAGGACCCATGTTGGTGGCCAAAACTTCCAAAAGGCAGTCCACCTACGGAAGGCAATCGACGGCCAGTGGCCTGGTCGACGCCCCGTAGGTGGTGGGCGTCATTGGAACCTTAGCCTTGGAAGCCAAGCTTCCATTTTCCAGGCTCTCACCCAATCGACAGTGCACAGCACGGTCTGTAATTGGACTGACGCCCCATCGATGGGTTAGTCGTCTGTGAGCCTGTGCCTGCGTGCAGCTCACTGTTAAGTTAAGGGGTGATGTTGTAATTTCACCCCACTCCAAATAGATGTATTGGCGGTTTATTAAAGGTCTTTTAGGTATTTTAAGCATGTATATAAGTGTTTAACACTTAGAAGATTTCATTCTTCAAAATCAAAACTTCAAAATACCTTAGAAATTCCCCAAGACTCCATTGAAGTCCAAAATCAAGGAAGAGCTTGGTGTGACATTTTGAGTGGAGATTCTTCATCAAAGTGAAGAATTAGCTTCATTGAGGTATGGCTTTTGATCCTTGAAACTCATTTCATCAAGGAGCCAACTTTCAAAGATGTTTTCAAAGTTTTCAAAAGGTATATTGTCCAATTTCATGATTCTACCATGGGTTCTTGGATTAAAGGTTTTTAAACGTCTATTATGGATTAGATTGATGTTGTATTGATGATTTTAAACTAAATTACCTATGAACCCATGAAGTTGATGAACCTAAGATTTTGACTAAATTATGGAGATTTTAACTAAATTATGGGCTACTTGATATTGGCTTAATATTGATGATTTCGTGTGTAGTTTCTTATGGGCTTTCTATTGATGTAAGAATTGTGTTCAATTGTTATCGAATTGGTATTGGATTTTTGAACCTATATTGAATTGGGTTAGATTTATTGATTTCTATAATTGTGTTTTGAATTGGTGTTCATGGCCATGGGTAAGGGCCGTATGATGTTGAATTGGGTGATTTGGTATTGGTTTGAAGTGTTGATGATGAAGTGGTGGTACGCTGCCCTATTTCTTCTTATTCAATGTTAATTATACTTCAATTATGTATGATTGGTTTGGTCCACCTTTGGTGGCGGTGCTATGTGAATGATGTGGCCTTGTCGGCGTTATTTTGAGTACATTGATGATCATGGCCTTGTCGGTACTACCTGAACTTAAATGGCTATTTGTGTAGTTGATTTGATGATGTATAATCCTATCTACCTATATGTGAAAGTATGTGTTAGATTATTGATATTATTTAGTTAATCATGTTATGCTTTGACTATGTGTTAATTATGTAGTCTTAGAGTTGGATCATGGTTGTCCTTAATTTGTCTATATGAGTATAAAATGGTTAGATTGACTTAATAGGGTTAAGGGTCATGTTTAAGGGTCTAAAGAAAGATAGGCTATATGTATCACAATGGAACTATGTTGTATCTTGTTTAGGTAGACTTGTGTCCCTTACTTGATGCTTATGTCACATATGTGATGTCTTGACTTGGGAACGTAAAGGTTCTTAGTCTTGAATAAATGAATATAGGTGAGACCTTGAATGATAATAAGATGGTCATTTATGTGGAACCTTGAACCAAGTGGTAAAGTTATGAATTGTGAAGTAGTGAGCCGTAATGGTATCCTTCATGTAATGAGTGATGGACTTAAGGTTGATTGGCTGGAACGGCATCATATCATACCTTAGTAAAGACGCGATGAGCTTCTTGTCGCCATTCTGAGATAGCCCTAATGGACCTTGCGGTAGGGTAAATGTGATTGGGTCATGAACATGATATGGGACCCATTTGTATGAACCTTAATGTGAATTGATCTATGAGAACTAAGGCTAGCACCGAGTGAGTATGGTTAGGGGAAGTAGTTCTAGTTAAGTATGAGACTAGAATACAAAGTACACCCTTCATATTCCTTAACCATGTGCCTACATAGGATCTCTATGTTCTACCATTGACAAGTAGAACACCTTATCGAAGTAGGATAGAACTTCGGATTCCATGCTTTGCTACCATGGTATATGTCGGTTATTGCCTATTCTCATCATATGGGATACCTATAAGCATTAGAGAGGTTCTATGAAGTTTAGGTGGTGGTATGAGACGCTACTTAGACATTGCACAATAGGCTTTGAAGATGTTAATGAGAGTCCCTAGGTCTTGTCTAAGACCATTGTTTGAATGTCCTTTATGTGATGTATGTCTCTTAAATGAACTAATGAACTAATGACTTAATGATAATGAGCATGTAAATCGATAAGTACCTAATCCAAAGTGACTTAAGGATTCCTTAGTTAAAATGTGAAGAGGGCATAAAGGATGATCTCTTCATGTCTTATCTTTGGAAGTCTTGAGAATGACTCTAGTTAGGGAAGTTGTTTGATATGATCTAAACCTAGGAAGTCTTAAGGATTATGTAACGACCTGCTTAGTCGTTTTGAGCAGCAGATTTTATTTCTGGAAAACTGTCTGAGACGACGTATCCAACGACGGACCGTCATGGGCACGACGGACCGTCGAGGGTGTCTCGTTCCAAACACTTGGAATTCTTATATTTGAGTGCTGAAATCGACTCTCTGAACTCTGTGACGGACCTGCAGGACGGACCGTCACACATGACGGACATGACGGACCGTTGTGAGGTTCCGTTTCAGAACACTTCAACTCTTGAGAATTGGGTACTGAGAGCAATTCTCTGAAGTCTGTGACGGACCTGCAGGACGGACCGTCACAGACATGACGGACCGTTGTGAGGTTCCGTTTCAGAACACTTCAACTCTTGAGAATTGGGTACTGAGAGCAATTCTCTGAAGTCTGTGACGGACATGCAGGACGGACCGTCACAGACATGACGGACCGTTGTGAGGTTCCGTTTCAAAACACTTCAAACTCTTGAGAATTGGGTACTGAGAGCAATTCTCTGTCCGTCGTGACGGAAGTGCAGGACGGACCGGCGTAGGCACGACGGACCGTC